>VYXC01011101.1:396902-464896 GCA_013397175.1 Platysteira castanea | reverse complement strand
AACTCATCTGCTTGGCAGAGTTCTACATTTTTGGGGAGGGATTTGTGAAAGCTTGTCTAAAGCAGCTTCTTTATTTATGTTTAAATCTTATTTTTGTTTAATCTGCCATGACGACCATTCAGGAAGAAAACAAAATTCAGGAATTATCCCTAACTGCATTTTCTTAATGGTCCAGTAATGCTAATAGCAATAAGACATTAAAGTAAAGAGATGAAAACTCTATTTGCTGTAGTTATTTTACTCATTCATATATTTGCCGTAGAATCCTTTACTGGTAATAGTTCAAGATATTTCAGAAGATTTAACAACATTTAGAGGAAAATTTCTTAGTTGTCTCCTGCAGTCACCTACGCTGGGTATGTCTAAGAGGGCTCTGAGTTCAGCAGGCCCAAAATTGGAATAAAATGGAAAAGGGAACTCATCTTCTTCTACTAAACAGGTTGGGAGAGCTGGGAACCCCTCTTCTAAATTAATTATTCTGAAAATCAAACCAAATTCAATCTTTGATCAAAAGACATTTCTATTAGCATCAAGAACTATGAGGTCCTTCTCAGTACGATCTTAGAACCCCGTGCCTGTTTCCTGTCTCATTCATTCATGACTGGATGCTCTCTGACTCGCACAAATCCCAAGCCACAGGAATCCTAGGACAGCAGAAATATTGCTTGGACCTGTAAAGATCTGCAGTCCAACCTCCGGCCCATCACAACAATGTGTCGAGCAGTAGATCAGGTCAGCTATCATTTTGCCTCACCAAATCCTAAAATCCTCTGTCCCTGAGATCCCACTAATTTCTGGATGATCTGTTCCAGTACTGCCTTAACCTCCCAGTGAAGCGTCTTCTCTTTTTTTTCCCTAATATAAAATCTGAATATTTTGAGTCCACCCCAAACTCCTCATTAAATCAGAATTATCGGGTTATTCAGCAAGGCTGAATCTCTTGAGAAGGAAATGGCAATGCACACTTTGGCCATAATAACCCAGACCTCACTGTGTGTTGAATACTCATTCAAGAAGTAGGAGACAGGAATTTTAGGATGTCCTTGGCTTCAGGTGTTTAAAACTCTCTCTCTAACATCCTAAGAGGATGGTTTGCCCTCCAGACTAAATAATGTTCTTGCCATTCAAAGCATTTCCAAGCAGGTTATTTGGCTGAGCTGGTTAAGTGAGGTCAGAAAGAGGCAAATAAAAAGCAAATGTTGAATATGATTAGTGCTAAAAAAAAAAAAAAAAAAAAAAGATAGAAAACATACCTAGAAAAGTGCCAAAGAGTGTCCTGAACTTCAGACTGATTTTGTTTTGGGTTTTTTTTGTGGTTTATTTATAGGAGCAGACCAAGTTTAAATGCAAATTATCTCTGGTTTTTTATTATCTACACAAAGAGTCAAGGAGTCAAGTCACTGTAGCCATAGCCAAAGTGAAAAGTCGAATCTCTGATGTGATTTACGGCTTACAAACTCACGATAAAGATGTTGCAGCCCTTCTAAAATTGATTGCGTGTCTGGGAGAGAAAGTAGCACCTCATTTGTCCTTGTTCATTTCAATAAACTCAGAATTAGTCCCACAATTTGGGCTCAAATTTCAATGTGTTCACTCATCATGCTTATGGCAGTAGTGGTTTGAGGGTATATTGGAACAGAATGGATCAGATTACTCTGAAATTTCCATTATAACCCCGTCAAACAGCTACATATTCATTTTGCTCTGCTTCCCAACCCCCTGGCTCACTGTGCAGCCAGCAGAGACCAGGGGGACTTTTAATGCAGTTGACTGAATGAATCCAAGCAGGATAAAATGTTTCTTAGGATTCAGGGGGTACTTTTTATGTGTTGTGACCTTGGCAGACCCAGGGGTGCTTGCGTGGGGCTGTGTTTGGATGAGGAACTCCATAGGCAGACCCAAAGTAAATGGTAGTTTTACAATTCATATTTAATTATAGAATCATGGAATGATTTGGGTTGGAATGGACCTTGAAGTTAACCTCATTCCAACTCCCCTGCCATGGCCAGAGAGTCCTTCCACTGGAGTCAGGTGCTTCGCTGAGGGCAACACGGAATTGCATCCCCAAGATTGTTCTGGTCAGGAGACATAAACAAGACAATAGGATTTTTTTTTTTTTTTAATTTATTTTCTTTCCTCACACAAAGAAAGATTTCCTTCAGTCTTGCAAATACAGCATCAGGGAATATGGTCTCCTGACCAGACACAGGTATTTCCAGTTTGCCCTGCCTAAACTAGCTTTGAAATATCAAATAAATATTATATTCTTCAGTCTTGATCTATTGAGAAATATTGCACCACAACAGAAAGAGCGAGAAGAAGCCACACATTAAGGTCACAGGTGAAAAATGAAGACATGGAGCTGTATTCTTTAGGCTCCCTGCCTTGAATAAAGAATCATGATCAGCTCAGCTATCTGGACAGTCGGCAGAGTTACCTTCACAGCCCAAGGAAAATCTGTGAGTTGCAGAAAAATACCCAAACCAAGCCCAGAGTGGAAAATAACTGCATAGTTTTAGAAGAAGGTAGGTAGCAATAGCTCAGACACTCATAAAAGGAAGATTTAGTGTTCTGATGCTTACACTAATTAATTTATTTTCTTAAAGAGTTTTATTTGATTTATGCATATAAGTGGTTATTAAAATGACCTAATTCACATATTTGTTAAACATTTTTATATGTTTCATGTTACCTTCTTGTGTGAGCATTTCTTACTGGACAATATGAAACAACAAACTGTATTTAAGTAAAGTGACTAAAAGAGCCACCATAATCATAGAACCACAGAATCATTTAGATTGGAAATTACCTTTAAGATCAAGTCCAACCCCTAACCCTTAACCACCACATTTTCACCACTAAACCATGTCCTCAAGTGCCACCTATTTTTTGAACACATCTAGGAATGGTGACTACGTTGCCACTGTCATTGTCACCTGCCCTGTTCCAATGCTTTACAAACCTTTCTGTGAAAATTTATTTTACTAATATCTAATATAGACCTCCACTGGTGCAACCTGAGGCCATTTTTTCTCTTCCTATTGCTGGTTTTCTGGGAGAAGAGACTGATCCCCCAGGTGGCTCTCACTGAGGTCTTTCCATTATGTTTCTAAAGACTGATTTTAAAGAGAAACAAACTTAAACTTCAAGCACTAATACAACAGAAAACATCTGGTCTTTGAAGAACAGGTGATTTCAAAAATAGCACTGCTTCTTGGTATATGTGACTTAAGAAAGACTGAAGAAACAGCTCTTGATAACCATATATCCATCCCTGACCATTTCAAATGTTATCATTACTGAGAAATGTTTCTCTCCAGCATCACCCAAATGTGTAATCCAGCCCAAACAACTACGGTTACTTTCTCGTATAAAATATTTTCTGTCTTTGTTGTATGTCCTTCATGAGACCTGACATAAATTAGGAGCATAAGGGTGGAGAAATTGTCACTGTCACCAAATCCAGACCCAATTATTGCAGACAACTGCCTCATAGGACCCTGCTGACAACTCCTCACTCTCTGTCTCAAGGCAGTCAGGTCTTTTTCCTCCATGCCTCTGATGAGAGACTCTCCTAGAATTAACAGGGACTAAATGTCACACGAGCTGAGAACAGCAAGATCCCTCCTGGCATACAATCCTGACACGAGTCCTTGCTTATGGGTTTACTATTCCTTGACTTCTTTGCAAGAGCAGATTCCTGATCCTTTGAAGATCCCTGGAAGTATGTGACCAGATGTTCCAGATGTTTCTAATCCCCTTTTCAAGCACTCTGTGAACAAACCAAAGTGCAAAACAAACACCACGTTCAGTGTGTCAGCCTCTGGGACATGCTGAATAGTGTGCAAAAGAAAACTTTAAAAAACCCCATGGCTTTCATGAAGACCTCCACTTTTGGTCACTTCTGCACATAGTGAGAGAGGAGGACATAAAAGAAAAACATGGATTTGTACTTCCCACAGGCACAGCAAGGAGTTTCCTTCATCTCCATTCCTGTTTGTGGTATTTAAGTGGTTAAAGATGTACCAAATGCCCTAATTAACAGGTTTCCCAAAGTTCAGACAAATGGAAATTGAGCTGTCCATGGTGACAGTCCTTTTTTTGATACTCTTGTGTCGGCCTATTTTATAGAAACATGGAATCCCAGAGCAGTTTGGGTGGGAAGAAACCTTAAAAACCATCTCATCTTTAAGGGTCAAGGAACACCTTCCTCTTTACCAGGTTACTCAGAGCCCCACGTGGTGGTTTATCACAACAGTGATATCTCACATCTGGGGATGCGAGATGTGTCTGAATGCCAGGAGCTATGGAAAACATAAATAACGTGAAATTTCATATGAAACTGTCTGAGTTTTGGATTTGGTTAATTGCTTTTAGAAACAGAAAACAGACATATTTTAAGGTCTGCTTTCTCAATGGTCATGCAGCAGTCAAGAGTATAATTGCAAAGAAGCAGATTTCTCAAGGAAAAATTACACTGTGATGGCAATTTTTAGCAAAAGGCGTGTTGAGGGATTTGTTTCATTTCTACCTGATTTATTGCAGGAGGAGGAAATTTAAGTAATAGTTTTGGGGCTGAAGTGTCAAGTACACAGAGCAGTATTTCTCAGTCCTCATGATATCAAATTTTATTATGTGAAAAATTCCCAGCTTGCTCTGGGGATGCAGCAGGATCATGTGAAGAGGAAGATGTCTCTGGGATTCACTGCAGCATTTGGGGGAGGCAAAGTTTATTAGGGAAGAACCATGGGAAATCTGACAGTGGCTTTCTCTCTAAGATAAATTGTGTTTTAGTGTTTGGTTTGTTTTTTGGGTTTTTTGTCTGGACAGGTTTTAGATCAGTTATGGTCAAGGCAAGGAGTTGGATTCGATGATCCCTGTGGGTCACTTGGCACTGGTTTTATTCTGTCATTCTGTGATTCCATGAACTTAGGATATTCTATGATTCTATGATAAGTAACTTCTTCCAAGATACCCATTCTTTTTATATTTTTCTTATTTTATTCCTTGTGTGTTCTTCATGTGATGGGTACTGAACTCTGAGTTGTGCATGAAACCCGTGGCAGAATGACTCCCAAAATCTCAGAGTTCCATTGAGTTGTGTTCCATTCTTCTCTCCTGAAGGCTGACAGTCAGCCTTAAATTAACAAATTATCTCACACACGTAAAACTGGAAATCTCACAAATCCAGAATACTTCAGTATTAAAAAAAAAGTATTTACTATGTGGATACTGGTGGATCAAGACCACTACGATGAAGTTTTTCTTTCTCTGCTCCAGATTACTGTTTTCACTCTTAACCTCCCCATAAACAATTGGAATTAACACTTATTTCTCTCATTCATTTTAACCAGAAAATTCATCTGGAAGAAGGGGGGAAATTACATTATTATAATAACTTCAGGCTTGGAGAAAACATACTTGAAAAAAAGAATAGATAATTTTGCAGACGCTCAGCATGAGACATTTTTGTAAATAGATTAGAAAAATACTACAGGGGATTTGACATTATTAACACTAAAAATATGATGAGAGCCTAATCCTGGAAGATGCTGAGTCTATGGGAATATGTAACATTTGGCAGCTCTCAGGAAGCTCTCAATAACTCTCAGATTCAAGCATAAAGTGCTGTGATCCTGAGTCGCCCATTAAAGATGCACTAAATGTTTCCACTAAGGGAAGTCCCAATTATGTGGTTTTATATAGAAAAAGGGAAAGTTAATGAATGGAAATGTAACAGCTCTGACACTGCTGAAGCACTGAGCTGTCATCCTCATAACTTTCCCAGGGAGATAAATATGCTCTTTCCAGCTCCTCAGAAGTTATTATCACATCTGATTTACAAGCAATATAAAGGCAGAGAAAGGGGAAAATCAGTGGCAATTTTTGGAGGTTTTTCATAATGAAAATTTTAAAAGCTTCTCTTAAATGAGCAGTAGGGAAACACCACATTTTCTTAAAGGAAAAAAAAAATCCCCCATGGATTATTAACTAGTTCGTACCTAATAAAATAATAATGTTGGCTAACATGCCAGCATATCATATTAGAAACTTCCTGTATTCAAAAGCATTCTTTATTTTAGCTTAAACTTTTGAGGTTCACAGCTGTCCTGTAAAACACTCTAAAGCCACACAGCTTTTAGGCCTTCCATTTGCAAAAGGCACCAAAATGCACTTGAAAGGCTTCAGATTAGAGGCTGCGTTACAGATAAATTGTTACTGTAGCACATGTAATCTATACAATTTTTATGTCTGTATTAAAGTGAAAAGATTCACCTTCTGGAGGCTCCAGTGTGTTTCAATTGTGTATTGAACAACTTGTTTAAGTTAGAAACCCAATTTTTATACTGTTGGAGTCTATTAGATTAATGCTACTTACGCTGTCTGTTGTTCCCACCATCTGTCTCTGCTTATTTCACTCTGTTTTTCTGTTCCTGGGAGCAGACACAGAAGAGCTCCCCCGTTTGCCTCGACAGCTTTTTGCTGTTACGATGGCAGCAGCTGGCACTCTCCCCTGACATCAGAGCCCTGCCGAGCTACAGGTTGCAGATGCACTTCCTGAAAGGCAGCTTCAGCTTGAGGACTGTCCTGTGCAAATACAGCAAAGAAGGATGGATGAAAGAGTGACTATGGGAGGACGGGTGAATTTGACATAATCCTCAGCTTGTCTTCATTGAGAACCAAACCTGAGTTTGTTGCTGTCAAACTCTGCGTACAGACAAATAAATCTTCACATCTCTGTGCATTTTCTGGTTTTAGCATCATTTTGAGAGTGTCAGTAATGATGCAGATGAATGCCAAGCCAGAGCAAGAGACAGGAGGCAATTCATTCAGCCCCAGGCAGATAAAATCTGCCCCCATTCAAAGCATGCAAACCCTCAGTGCTGTGTTTCAAGGTGGGTGTCTGCAGCGTGGGTTTGTCCCAGCCGAGGTGTGAGAGTCAGTCTGGACTCCTGACACACACACAGTCTGTACAGCAGTGGGGGAAACTCAGCTGAAAACAAGATGCTCGTGTTTATCGGGATGAGTGCCATCCTTATTTCCATTGACTCTACTGGCTACAGTCTACAGCCTGCTCACTGTGAGAACCTAAACCCTCAGTTCATACGGAGGTGGATGGACCGTGCACTTCCAAAGGAGAGCAGAAGAACTCATTTTAAGTTCTTTTATGAGGGATCAAACTGTACTCTGCAGAAGATCTTGATATTTCCATCTGTATGAGCTTCGGTGACTTAATTGTATGAGTTCAGCTGATTTGTTTGATTTTCTGTAGACACTCAGGGATTTCAGCTTCTTCTTTTAGAAATTTTCCTCCCACCCCAGATTCTCAGGTCTCTTGATAGCTGACAGCTTTATGCCCTTTAGCTTTCTCTGGGGGAGTGGCAGGTGGAGGGTGTAGAGGAGAAAAGAGATGTAAGAAAAGGAGTTTGTTTTGTCCCACATCTTGCAGAAACCCCAAATCAGGAAATGGAAATGTTCAGGGTTTTTTTGCCACTGTTATCTCCTGAAATATTCCAACTGCCTTCAGCAGAATGACCTGCTTGCAATACTTTGATTTTGCAGACTCAGCAGCAGAAATGGAGCAAAAGTTGGGAAAGGAGAAGATGCACAGCTACTCCATATTCTCAATTATCATTTTTAGGCATTCAGCCTTGGCACAAAAAGGGAGAAACAATTACCAACACTTAAAGAAGTCAAATGTTCAGCATCCCAGTGTTTGGTGAGTAACAAAGCCAGCATGCTTGGCAGGGAAATACGTTTATGGATCAGATCAGGCTCTTGAAACACATAAAATATCTCTCACACCATCATTGTTTGAAGGGCTCGTGTTTGACAAGGAGATCAGAAATAGTTCAGAAAGGAAATCCTAGTGAAAGAGGATTATCCAGACTGGTTTTCAGTAGGAAAGAAACAACAGGACTGCTTGTTGCTGTATGTGGTAAAGTCATTACAGATCAAATAGCACAGATCAAAAGGGGGAAAAAAAGCCTCAAATGAAGAAAAACCAAGAACCAAGGTATACTTTCAGATATTTCAAACCAGTGTCTCACAGTACAATGTTCATGAATACGAAATGTTACCTTTTAACGTTAAATAAAATTCCCAAGAAACAAGCATGATGATTAATAAAAATTTAATATTCAGATAAAAGTCTTATAAATAAAACTGTACACTAACAAAATTGGTGTCATAGATAAAGAAACAAGTGTTTTATCCAGAAAAATATTCTGACATGCCCTTGGTCATGTTTCTGTCATACTTGAGAGAGGCTGAGATAACAACAGCTAAAGTCTTGTTTTCCTTAATGAACTTATATAGTGATTAATAATTTCATAACCTACCATATTTTGCTCTATGGAAGTACATTCTTTTTGAAAACAGCTTTCAATACTCCATGTGATTGTTTAAAAAGATGAAATTACTTCAGAAGCAATTATTAACCAGGGCTGTCTTTTTCTCTACCAAATATTTGTCACTTCAGAACAATTTTTTGTTGCCCATTATTTGACTATTTACTGGCCTTCCATATATTCATCCTCTACAGTTTGCAGTGAGGTAAAGGAATGTTCTTACTCTTAAGGAGAAGGGAATTAAGGCAAAGCAAATGCAAGAGCATTTCATGACATGAAGGAATTATTTCAACTCTCTGTGATTCTCACCTGTTTAAATTGCAAATCTAACCTGCAGGTTGGAACTCGATTTAACTGTCTAGTTAAACCACCTTATCTATGTATAATGTTATTTTAATGGGCACAAATCTAATGTATATATTTTAGAAACTACAGAATAGATTTTAGAAACTAGAGCACAGATATCACATTCAGCACATGTAAAATTCAGTAAATATCACAAGAAAGCTGACTGTTTCAGTTTTTATACTGCATTACTTTACATTTCATGAAGAAGTATCCTTACCCAGACTTTATGCAAGCCATGTGCCTTAACCACTTTACTGAATATACAATAGATAAAAAGCAATGCTCTTTTTTTTTTCATTCAAATAAAAAAAGATTATTTTCTCCGTGAATAAAAATTCATCCTTCAGGATACAGTGTGGTTTTCACACAATCATGGCATTGGCCTGAAGGTGAAACGCTAAAATGTGGAAGATTTTGCCTCACAGGAGTTGTTGTACAGCCTCTCAGCCTGACCTCAGTGATGGAACACGTTATGGAGTAAATCACTGGAGCACATCCTGTGGCTTGTGCAGAGCACCCAGGGGGCCAGGGGACACGGGGCTGTGAAAGGCAGGTCCTGCCTGACCAATCTGATCCCATTCTATGACAAGGTGACCACTTCGGGGATGAAGGAAAGGCTGGAGATGTCTATGTGGACTTCAGTCAAGCCTTTGACACCTTTTATCACAACACTGCCATGGATAAACTGGTTGCTCAGGGGTGGGTGCTCTGTTCATTGGGTAAAAACCAGGCTGAATGGCCAGGCTGGGAGGGTGGTGGGGAATGGAGCTCAATCCAGCTGGGACCAGGCACCTGTGGTGTTCCCTAGGGTTCAGAATTGGGGCCAGCCTTGTTTAATGTCTTTCCAAATGACGTGGATGAGGGAATCAGGGAGTGGTGGAGTCACCATGTTTGGATGGATTTAAAAAACATGTATATGTGGCACTTGGGGGTATGTTTTAGTGGGAACAGTTGGATACATGACCCTAAAAATCTTTTCCAACCCAAACAATTCTATGACTTTATGATTGTGAGAGTCTGGAAAGGTCCAGCCAGCCCTGTGGTCTGAGACTTAATTACTGCAGCAGCCAGCCAGACCCAGCTACTCAATTAAGGAGGTATTTTCTCTGTCCCAAAGAGAGTTTCTTTCTAAACCCTAAGGATTCTGCACAAGCACTTGTTGAGCAGCAGCGGCTGTGTGTACCTTTCAGGGAAGGGAGGGCACTGTGGGAATACAGAACAGGCAGTAATAGCTCTTGGCAGGGTGTTACTAAGTCATTAATTGTTACCTCAGTGGTGTGTTACACCGGGGAGACCCAGATGAACTAAATCGTGACCCGCAGAACTAAATCATGTGGGGAAGACAGATGTTTGCTCTGATGAATTAGGTCTTCTCCTTAAAAGAAATAAACTGTTTCCTAATATTATGTTAAAGATGCTAATGCATCTTGCACAGTGATGAGAAGAGATCTGCTTTGGGAAGACTCGCTGCATAATTCCTTGTTCCCTGATGTTGCTATTCAGTTCTTTATTGTTGTGATAGTTTATTATTTGTAACTAAAGCCCTTTCTGTTAAAAACTTCCAGCCTCCACTGCAAGCAAATGCTTCCTAACTGATCAATTTGGGGATTTCCTCCAATTAAAGTAAAATAGAGAACATATCACAGCCAAAATTAACATTTGCTTACTTGCCTATGTAATGGTTGACATGTGGGGCTGTAGCTCTTCAGATGGGTCTCCAGGAGTGGAACTGTACTGAAATAGGTCCATATAGACAAAACATGTTATTGAATACAGTTTTTCCAGGCAGAATCTCCCAGCAAAAGTGGAGCTGGCTACCAAGGGAAATGACTAGGATTAGACAATTTCTCTTCACAGCCCATTTTGGGATTCACCCGTTATTAGTTCTGACAAACCCTTTTTCTCCCCAGCTCCAAGGAAACTCAAAATTAGAGGCTGCTGCTTTGTTTGGTACATTCAGGGAATTGTACCCTTTAAATATGTGTTAGTGTTCATACATAATGTCGAGCCAAAAAATGAGAAAGCAAATGAGCTGCTCCTGGAGGGAGTTCTGCAGATCCTGGTTTTTCCAGTTGTTGTTGATAGCAGCAGATACTCACACGATCGATGCTGGTGGATAACCAAGAGGGCTGCACCACGACATGAGTACTTCTAGTCACAGATATTCTTTAGACTGTAGATTCCACAACCCACCAGAAATTTTGTTGACTTTGCGCTTGATTAAATGGGAATAGAACTGGGAATCCAGTCTGATTCAGCCCAGGCTGGCAAGACTTTTCAAGGGGGCATGTGGTGACAGGACAAGGGGGAAGGGGTTCCAATTGAAAGAGAGTGGATTTAGATTAGATATTTGCTCTGAGGGTGGTGAGACACTGGTACAGGCTCCTCAGAGAAGCTGTGGCTGCCCCAGCCCTGCAAGTGTTCAAGGCCAGGTTGGACAGGGCTTGGAGCAACCTGGTTGAATGAAAGGTGTCCCTGCCCACAGCAAGGGGTTGGAACTGGATGATCTTTTAGATCTCTTCTTACTCAAACAATGATTCTTGGAATAGCAGAACTGATTTCTGTCCCATGCCAGTGCTGCGTACCCCCACCCCTTCCAACCCCAGTGCTTGGTCATTGCAATAGAAAATTTGCCACATAAGACAAGGAAAGATAATATCTGAGTCCACGCTCTGGGTGACAGTGAATTCTCCAAGCTCACACAGAAACTTTGGGCAAAGGCACGGAACAACAGCCTCAAGCTGCAAACATACCCTTAGACTGTCAAGTTTTGTCAGCCATGGAAATTCTGACAGATGGATCTTTGACTTATAGAATGGTTTGGGTAAGAACCAACCATTCTGCCATGGGCAGGGACATTTTCCACTAGACCAGGCTGCTCAAAGTGCATTTACCCTCTTTACAAGTTTCGTGAGTTGTTATTGTGAGGCACTAGATGCTTTTTAAATGATTTATCTCATCTGCCTCAAGTGATGCACAAATTAGTCTGAGCAATTTATCAAAGTTTCCAATCTGTGTGATGGACAGAGATAGAAAACTACAGAAACCTCTATAGAAAAGAGGGGGGCAAAGCAGAATTTCATAGAATTTAATAGAATTTCATTAATAATGGTAGAACTGCTTGGGGAAAGAAAGGAACTATTTGCAAAAAAATGGTATTTTTCCCTCTTTTTCCTTGAGCTGTGCATGGATTCCTTGACCTGTGCTCACACAGAACTACTGGACGTGCACACATATTTGTTTAGCCAGTGACTGGATTAAGTAGTTGCTTCTTCCCTTCAGGGAAGGTTTAGATTAGATATTATAAAAATAACCCCACAAAGGCTCTAAACAACCTGGAGGTCCATAGTGAGATGTGGGAGTAGATCATATCTTGGGGGTCCCTCTAAGAGTTCCACTGAAAATTAATAATTTCCATCAGCTGGTTGGAAAGAGATGGATTGGAGTGCTTATGTGGCAGAGGTATCTTCAGTGAACTCACCCAGCTGACACCACCAATTTTAAATTCAGGTTGAATTGAGGTGAGATCCATTAAATCATAAAATCACAGCATCATGGAATTGCCTGGGTTGGAATGGACCTTAAAGATCATCTCATTTCAAAGTCTTTACTATCAGCAGGGACACCTTCCACTAGACCAGGTTGTTCCCAGCCCCATCCCACCAGCCTTGAACACTTCCAGGGATGGGGCATCCACAGCTTCTTTGGGAAATGTGTCAAAGTCAAATAATCTTCCCACTTATCTCTCTTGGACAACGCCATTGACTTTCTGAAACCTCCCTCAGGCTCCCCAGAAGAAAGCCTTGCTCAGGACTATTTCTTAAACTGTGAATTTCCCCCCATACGACATGAAACTGCTGAAAGAAACCCTGGAAATCCCTATAAATACGTATTTCTGTTACGTGTACTTTTCAGTTTTGTTTTCTCCTTGTCTCTCAGTTAAAATCTTTCTGACAAATCTGTCAGTCCCAGTCTTCTCAGGGGATCAGTCCTGGAGCCACATTTAGTGCAACAGCTGGAGGAAGGAAATGCCTTTTCTCACTCACTGTGGGATACTGTGAAACCCAGGGAGTCGTGGTTGGTTTCGGTAAGTGCCAAAGGACTGCAAAGGAAGAGAATAAATTTTACGAGGATCCAGAGGGTCATTTGGTCAGTCCCTGGAATGTCTGGCAGGTTTTTATCAATGTTCTTGAAATCACCCAAGGATACGGTTTGCCTTTACACTCCTGAGGGGAGACCATCTCTTCCAAAGCCTTGCTATCCCTTCCATCACAAAGTTTCATTTATGTAAAAAAACATGAATATTCCTTCCTGGGAAGTGTGTGTATTGCTTTCAACCTATGTTGAAAAGAGAACAGTTTATTCTCTTTTTCTCTGTGGTATCTTCAGCAAATTTGAAGATCATTTGATTATCTTTGGCTAATTATATAGCCCAGACTATTACTGAATTTTCACTTCTTAAAAGACTTTTGATTTTTACGCCGCTAAGCACACAGAGCTTATCTGTGAAACTCTGCAATCCCGTTGTGGGTATATTCATCTTTCCTGACACAACTTGTGCTTTCTTAAAACCATTTCTCACCCCTTAATTTGCCATGTCACAACACAGAGTGGAGGGGGCAAATTATGTGATAATTGTTTGGCTTTCTCGTCTTATGATTTGTTTTATTATTTGTATTTCAAACAAGTCACTGCTCACCAGTGCTTCTGATTCTCTTGAGTCTTGTTTGGACTCAGATGGGAACTCTGACTTCATCCAGCTGAGACAGGAGCTGTCTGCCCAGTGAGAAAACTGGAAATAAATCAAGATTTAATCTCTTTTTTACACTGGTGTATCACATACCCTGAAGATACAGAGAACATTTCCAACTTGGAGCAATCTTTGCCACCACGAAGATATTTATGGCCCCTCTACACTGAGGGTTGTTGAAGCCACTGCCTCCTTGTCCAAAGGAAGTGGAGAGGATGGGAGGATATGGATACGTGGATATCAGTTTTGGGAATAGAGTAAAATATCAAACTTTCTACAGGCCTGAGTGGTTTTTGTCAGTCTTCCTTAAATAATCGTCGACTATTTGTAAAAAGCCTTTGTGGTCACTACCTTTCTACCTTTGAAGCTGAATTTTTCGTCTCTAGGATAGCAGGAAGCTGCAGTCTGCCCAAGCTTGGATTCTAATTTTTTTTTTTTTTCTCAGAAAAAATAATTGGGTTATTTTAGTTTTTTATAAATGCAGGCCAAGAATCCAAGCAGCAAAAGATAAATATTATCTCTTTCTTTATCTCTTTAGAGCTAATGTTGGAACCTAGGAATACCAGTGCAATAAGTGACTCATTTTTATCTGGTGATATGTACCAGGCCATTCAGACCTTTTCCTATAAGAAACCCACATGTTCAAAATTTTCTTTGTAGAAATCAAATTAAATAAACCATTTAGTGGCAGATTTTCAAATGTTTTAAGGATACGTGTGTTTTTGGTTTGGTTTGGTTTGTTGGTTGGGGTTATTTTGGTTGCATTGAATTGCCATTCAGAATTAAACTCAACCGGAGGTTGAGAAAAGGACACGTAGGTGTCCTTTATGATGAATAAAGTTACAAAAGGTAATAAATAAAACATGGCATCACTAACCACTGGAGACATCTGGAGCTTTTATCTGCACTGTAATGAAATACTTAACCAGTGAACATATGTGATACTTGAAAAAAATGACCTTTGCCAAGCAACAAGATTTTTGTTCTCCCTTGTCTAGAAAAAAACCACAGAACTGAATAGAATCTTACAACGTTTGTGGGCTTGTTAGCTCTTCTTTTGTTCTTTCTTACAATCTAATGCACCAGAGATTAAATACTTCGGGGTGACAGCCCCAGAGGCTCTGTTTAACTACACACCTGTGAAAACATCCCCACTGCACTGGGCAAACCAGCGGGCTCCAGATGTGCCCTGCAGGGTCCTCACCAGATATTTACTTCATCAGAATAAGAACCTTGCTGTATGTTGAAGAATGGGGGCAGGAGAGGTAAAGCACAAAAATTTTACTGAAATATCTTCGAGCTGCCAGCAGGAGCTGTGTGCTCTGGCTTATCAGTGGTTTAGCCTTAGCTCCATAAACAGCTGGTGGGGATTCCCTCCAGCTTGTCCTGGTGAGGGATCCATGCAGAATTAAAAAAAATAAATATATATAATATAGAATGGTTTGGGTTGGAAGAGATATTAAAGATCATCTCATTCCAACCCCTGACATGGGCAGGGACACCTTCCCCCAGAGCAGGGTGCTCAGAGTCCCATCCAGCCTGGCCTTGAACACTTCCAGGGATGCAGCAGCCACAGCTTCTCTGGGCACTGTCTTAACACTTATTTAAGCTGTGATCTGTTGTTTCAGTGTCCATCTCTCTGCCCCCACAGCATATTTTGAAAATACCGATGAATGCTGAGATCAAACCACCAGGCTCTGAGACTCCACACCCACCCAGGTTACCTTGGGGCTGTTACCTGAAATATTGCACAGTATCCCTGAGGAATCATTCCGGGGTCTCTTATTTTGGAGCTTCCTCTCTTGCTTTTACATCTCTTGTCACCATGGTCTTGGTGACAGTTTGACCTTACCCTGTCATTTCTGTGACAGCCATTCAGACTTCATGAAAAGTGCAGCTTCATTCTTCTTTCTTCTTTCTTCTTTCATCAACTGCAAAAGAGTTCAAAACATCAAAATTACATCAATGTACTGATGCATCAGTAGTCACTGAACATCTCCTTTATGTGAATGGGACAGTTTTTGTTCTTCCATGACTCTGTAAACCCAGGTATTCTCTCCTTGGCCCAGATGATGTAGAAGGTGTCAAGCCCAAAATGACAATTCCACCCTTTTTGATTCAAACAATAATCCAACACCTTAGGAGTGCCCAGGTTTTTAAAATAATCTTGGTCTTCATATTTTTTCTCCCTAAGGGGAGCCTTTTTTTCTTCATAAACCTCTAGTTTTCTTAAGGGAGGCATGAGACTGACCTCAGGCAGCAATTATTATTCTTTACCTAAATTTATGTGCCTCTAACCAGCAATAGAAATGTGACAAATGAATATCAGTGGAAACTGTAAACCCCAGACTCCCCGGGGATTTAGCAACTTTCTTAATGAGAAAAACAATAACCATCCCAGTCCTGGGAGCATTGAAGATAAATGACTGTCTGTTGTTGATATTTTGATCTATGGGACAAATAAGGTGTTTCTATTGAGAGAGAGTTTATAGCAAGGCAGCTGAAACGCACAGGCTGTGTTCTTTTCAGGTAAATCCACTTGGTCTCACTGGTAGAGAAAAGCAGAAATATGTTTTTAAATCAGTACTTTTCCCAGGCTCAAAAAGGAACATTTTCCCCCCTTCTCTTTCTTCTTTGTTTCCGTTTTTTCTTTCTCTTCCATTTATTGAACTAGAGGACCACCTAATAGGTGGAACAATACCCGGAAGGTCATGTTACAAAATTCACAGCTCTCTCTTAAACTGTCCTTTGGACAGTCACACACAAAGGATCTGAAGGCCAAAGGTGTTCTTTAATGTCAACGAAATATTTTAGCCGGGGAAAAAAAAAAGCACATGTAAAGAGACAAATTCTAATGGATCTCAGAGATAGAATTACGGTAATATTTCACCTAATTTCCAGTAATATTGCTATTTTTTCCCTTAGCTTTCAGACTGTATTGTCATACTCTGTGATGTAATATCATTATATTGTATGAAGACTGTATATCACACTTACTTTAATTAACCCAGACAAGTCATTTTCTGTCTGATGGCAAGTTTCTTCGTGTAAAAATAAAAGATGTTTTTTATCTTGAACAGAGCATCATGGCATTACTGATACAATTCTCTTGTGGTGTAACCCCAGCTGGGAACTCAGCCCCACAAAACCACTTGCTCAGCTCCCCTTGCTGAGATGGGAGAGGGAATCAGAAGGGTAAAAGTGAGAAAACTCATGGCTGGAGATAAAGATATTTTAATAGATAAAACCTGTACACACCAGCAAAGCAAATCAAGGAACTGATTCCCTGCTTCCCATGGGCAGGCAGGTGTTCAGCCACCCTCAGGACAGCTGGGCTCCCTTTTTGGGGAAAGAAGCATTGCAAGAAAACTATCAACAGATTAAGTACAATTCTGGCAAGTGCAAGCAGGAAAACTTCCAGTGGGGTTGAGTCTGTTTGTGTTTCTTTTTTAAAGAAAGGAATTTAGCCTCTGAAACAATTTACCATGTAGGATTAGCCACTTCCAGAGAGTTAAAAATCCAGATTAGCATTGGTGGGCACGAAGTCTCCTGAGAAGTAGCACACCTCTTATCAGACCCTGAAAAAACATTAAAAAATGAGCACAGTCTCTGTCTTAAAGTTTCCAAATTCTCAGAAACTGGAAGTCACAACAAACCCAACACAATGGAGAGGTTGTGTCATTTTGGGACCCTGCAACTGGATTTTCACTGAAAGCATTCACTGTGCCAGCAAACAGATTACAAAGGGAAAGCAAAGGAGAAGAGACACATCTTCACAGTGGCACACATCACATTTTTCTTGTGAACTGTATTTTTAGTGCCCTCCTATTGCATTTCATTTCCTACTTGTATAGTTCCCTCCACAAATTTCTCATCTCTTGGGGTCATTTTGTCCTGTAGAGCTCTGCCTCCATCATCTGAACTTTATAAAACCTTTCTTTCCAGATTTTCCCTATCTATAGCTCAGATGTCAAGGGATTTTAGGCAGCAGGGGCTTTAAGTTGTGCTCACTTTTGTGGTAGATCTCAGGGATTTTATAACTGCCCATTAAAATCAAGGAGGGGAAAATGACTAAGAGAAAAATAAGCGTTCTTTAAAAAACTTTATTTTATAAAATTTTTGTAGCACAGCTGTGGTTACATATAATGCAAAAACTGTGAGGTGAAACCAGCAGTGGAGTTCATAAGACAAATTAGGTGTTCATTACACACGAGCAGTGGTTGTGTGATTGTGGAATAAACACTGAAAGGCTTTCACCAACGCTGCTGAGACTTTTGTGGCTTACCCTCCAAATTACCTCTCTCTCTCCTGCTCTCCTGTTCCACTCCAGGGGTTTTACCTCATCTGCAATCATCCCTTTGGACCTTCTGACATGGCCCAGCCAGTTCCCCTGGCTTATATGTTTTTATATTACACTTATTGGCTGTGATAGAAACCAGCAAGAGGCCGTTCTCCCACTCCCAAGCCCCTGCCTCCATGTAACTGATAATTGAGTTGTGGTTGGGGAACATTAACTCTCCAAAGGCGTATGGAAATGTTTGCTCTGACTGGTGATCTGGGAGATTTTATTGTCATGATTACCATCTTGCTTTTCTATTCTTAGCTCCAGTTCTTGTTTTTAGTGCCTGCCATATCTCAAGGGGTTTTGTGGAGACAGAAGTAATTTTCTGGAGAAGAATGTGGAAGTTTCCATGTGGCACAAAGTACGGAAAGGGAGCGTGGTCAAGTGAGCAACAAATCAGGATATGAATCAAAGACTTCTAAAAGAGGAACAATAATATGAACTGCAGGGGCTTTGGGTCCTGGGAGGTAAACTATATCTTATAACACCACTGCTCAGTGTACAGGGCAAAAAAGTAAAAATATCACAGGTTTTTTGTGAAAAGTTATGTTTAATAATATGTAGGAGGGACTGCTGAGAGCAGGAGAGCAGTTTATTTCTCAGTACTTTATAGTATTCTGTCCCTTTAGTTGTAAAGTGTTTCACTGGGAGATTAAATACAGTCCTTAAATCCTTTACTATCAACACAGTCTGAGTCCAAACCAAACGATGCTCCTACCAGCAGCAAGCCTTTACTCCTCATCAAGTAGGGAATTAATGACTCAGAAGGCAGTGCCAGGATTGCCTCTCTTGGCCAGGCCTAAGGAGAAATCTCTGCTCCAAAACGAGCATCTGTGTTCTTGCTTGCACAGATCAAACCCCTGTTTATACTGTCATCAGTTTGGGAGAAATCCATGGGACACTGTGAAGAGGGCAAAGGTTTCAGTGCTGTGGACACAGGGGGAAAAGTGGAAGGGAAAAAAGTGACTTTTTGAAGTTTTCCAAACCTCCTCACCACTCCAGACCTCACTGGATTGTCTTCCCCTCCTCTCTTTATCCCCTCAGTGGTTTTTTTTAACCTGCATTTCTCAGAGGTCTGGCTTCATCTTCACATTCTTCCTCTGGAATTCCACCACACACGTGATGCCTTAAGGGCTGGAAATGAGAGTGAGGATCCCAGAGGTGCCAGGAAACTGTTCTGCCTTTCGGGGCCACTTCATAGCTATTTTTTTGCCACAGCTGACAGAAAAATGAACTTTCTGATTCAATTACAAACTTTCTGATTCAATTAAAAACTTCTGTTTCCCCACACCAAGAAAAAGAAAGCAAAAACCCCATGCATGCCACTCAGCAGTAAAGCAGAAAAAACCAAGCTCCTGTATAGCCAGTGATTGACCAGTTCTGAAAAATAACCTACTAGGGTGACTTGTGGTGTAATTTGGCTTCTCAGTGCTTCTCTGTTGTCCTTTAGACTTTGGACACTGTCACTGCCCTTCAGAAGAGGACAAACCTCGATGAACTGAGTAGCTGGAGAAAGGCAGAAACATTTGTTTCATATAAGAAGCTGACAAAGGCAAAGTGATCCTTCCTTTCCTGGTTGTTCTTCAGCTTCTTACACAAGAGAAATATTGACGATTTTTAGCCCATGGACACTTCATAGATGTTGTTGAATATGGAAGAGGGGTGCCTGACTGCTGGGATAACATAATGGATCCTGTTTATGTTTTAAAGCACCGACTATTTGCTGTCATTTCTCAGTAAGATCAAAGACCAGAAACTGAATTCTATTTATATGGATCCAACATGGAATTTGTCACACCTGGAATCCACCTGACCTGGAGGAACAAAACACATGAACTGAAAATCGCAACGGTTTCCACTCCTGTCTGTCTTGGCTGAAACACGAGAAACTGTTTTGTCTTTACCATACATTCATATCACCTGAATTCTCTTCAGCTGCTGTTCAGTTCCCTCCCCATGCATGTATCTGCCATCTCTGAGTTATCCCAGTAAATCCTTCCACATTATCCAGTACCAGAGTTTTGTGACCACAACCCATGGATATAATTTCTTAGGTGTCATCTACAGTGAAGTCCTTCACAATAAAGTTTTCTGATTTTAGTAATATATAAAGCCATTGATGAATCCTCTAATGACTTTAAGGAATGGATAGTGACTTTTTTTCAGTCTTTGCACTGTGCTTGCATTTTCTCCTTTGGGGACCTTAAATATTTCAGGGCATTTATAAAGGCTGACTTCTTCTTCCTTGCCTGCCTACCTCTGTGGAGTATTTTATTTGATCTTATGTCAAATGAAGATGCAGGCTCAGAAGGTTAGTAACACTTAAAAGCACAGGAAAGATCAATATGGGATTTGGAAAAGTGGGAAGAAGCAGCCCTGATGGAACTTTATAGCCCACCAGAGAGTGTTTTTAAATTGGAGCTTTGTGAAGGGAAAATCAGTCTGGACTCACCCCACCTAACTGAGGCTCTAAATTTTGAACACAGCAGCCCTTGGGAAACATAAGAATCTCCAGAGGGTAGTACAGTCTATCCCAAGATCTTTTTCCACTGACTGCAATAGGAGCTGAAAGTGGCTGTGCTCATTTCTAAATGCTTAAAGTAAGATAAGGTAAATCTGGGCTCAGCAGTGAATCCAACTTACCTGTAAAGAAAATGAGCTCTAAACCCATCCTGTAGATTGAAGAATTGCTGAGCCTGTGCTCAGAATGTTCAGGACTGGAGGATCCTGGCACAGGCTTTCCAGCACTTAGCTTTGCTGCTGAGTGTGTCAGAAACACCCCAGTGGAATCATAAACCCAGGAAACAAAAGGTAAAGGACATCCCAGACCTGCCTGATGTCCTCCTACCTGCTGCTGTCAGCACTGCTGCACATCCCAAACTTCTGCCTTTTGCCAGCTGCCTGATGGCCAGGAACTCCAGGAGCTGTTCTTTTGTGTCAACATTCTCCATGGAGTCCTCTTCTGCTTTTTCCTTCTTTACCTAATGTGGCAGGGAGCTGGATACTACAGAGTTATTGCCACAGTTACACAGAGGATCACTAATGCAAGAATCACTCCTGGGGTCTCTTTTCAGCAAATTCTACTCTGCTCTTGGGAGACCCCTCCTGTGGCCAAATCTCAGGCCCCCAACACAAGAAAAATGTGGACCTGTTGGAATGAGACCTTAGAGCCTCTTCCAATATCTAAAGGGGATCCAAGAGATTTGGAGATAGGACTAGGGATGATAGTCTTCAGAGGAAGGAAGGTAGGAAGGAAGGAAGGAAGGAAGGAAGATATTTCTATTAGAATTATTACAATTAATCTTTTAAATATTCATTTTCCTACATATTTTCCTAAAACCTCACCACATGAGCTTCCTTGCTCTCTGTATATAAAGCAAAAAGCTTGTTCACCTTGGTGGTAAGGTTCTAATTTAATTTCTACATATGTCTATAATTTCTAGCTATGCTGCTTAGAGATTTTGGCATTGGTCATTACTCCACTCCACTGATACAAAGGTTGCGAAGCAGCAATGACTTATGTCATTTTCTAAATGCCATCTGATACCTTAAAATGGACATTCCAGTTACTGACATCATCCAAAGACCAGGAATCCCTGTCTTTTATTGTGAAACTCAGCAGTTTCTGCCATTTCTGTGTATAATCAACAACCAAATTACTAATCATCATCATGTTTTCATTCATCTGCTTTCCACGGCAAGGTGAGCTGGAGCTGGCCCAATGTCCAAAGCAAACGATAAATTCTAAAACAAAGAAGAAGCCAATTAAACTTACTTATTACGTATTACTAAGCTTCCCCAGACCAATTATAACCATATTTCTTTGTGGTCTAATTAGGTTCAACTCAGTTCCACAGTGTGGAAGCCTGTAACGAGCGAGCACACGAGAAGCACAGCCCAGATTCCATGTGAGGGATCATTAATATGCTCTGGGCTGCTGCCTTGGAAGAGACTGCACCTCATTATGTGGGTTAATGCACTTAAACTAAATGGATGAATCGCAGCCACTTTCAGTGTTTCAAGTCCCCTTGGACTGACAGAGCTGTAGATTATTAAGTTGTTAGAGAGCGATCTGTTGACCTGCTCCATCGTTCTTTGCTTTCACTCCATTCACTCTCAGAGGCGTGAAATGCTAAAGTGTAGAAACGTGTCAATCACTGCATTCCAGTTTTGTGTCTTTGGTTTTTGCCTAAGAAATGATCAAAATAGGTGAAACAGCAAAATAAAACATCTGACATGTCCAGTAACTTCAGCTTACTTTGGCTCAAAATGCACCATGCACAGGAGATAACAGGTCCCCTGCTAGCACAAAACAGCTTAGGACGAAGACTGAACTCCTTTCAGATGGGTGGGGCTGTCTGAAAGTCAGGTGTATCATAGAATCAGAGACTGGTTTGGGTTGGAAGGGACCTTCAAGGTCATCTTGTTCCAACACCCTGCCATGGGCAGGGACACCTTCCACTAGACCAGGTTGCTCTGACTTGGCATTGGACACTTCCAGGGATGGGGCAGCCACAGCTTCCCTGGGAAACCTATGCCAGTGCCTCACCATCCTCATAATAAGTAATTTCTGCCTAATATCTAATCTAAATCTTCTCTCTTTGGGGTTTATATCCTCTGTTTAACAGGCTATGAAATTATGATGAGGTGGAAAGGGTGTATTGAGACAGATTGTCGACCACTTTCTTCAATGGAAGGAAAAAATGGATATGAAATCATAGTAGTAGGAGCCAAATTCAGTGAGGAAAAATAAACAACAAAAACAAACCCTGGGATTTTGGGGTTTTCTTTTATTTTTTTTTTTTTCCATTGGTAGTAAATCCTTGAAGCTTGTTTTCAAGCCACAGAATGACCAGGAAATCCCCTTAGTGGAAAAATTAGGATTGAAGACTGTGAGATTATTAGGAAGAAAAGATCAAAGGTACTTTTTCTGTCTCCTATTTACTTGTTTTTTTGCCAGTGCAGGAGACAGAATACCAAGTGATTTAGAGCATTGAGCTGAGGCAGTAGAATTGTCCTCATGTCCTACCTTGTGCTGATGAAGGCACAGAAGGCTCCTCAAGGCTTCCTCCTGCTTAGTTCGAGCAGCTGTTTTCCCAGCACAGGAGATTTCATAGAACCATAGAGTATCCTAATTTGGAAGGGACTTACAAGGGTCATCAAAGTCCAACTCCTGGAACTGTATATCCAGTATATCATAAAACAGTAGAAAAAGTCAGGAAACTGTTGAAGAGTTGATGGTATGTGCAACACTATCAGTTTTGAGATCTACCTCCTTTTGTGGACCCAGATTTGGCAAACAGTCATTTTTGAAGGTCTCCGATCTGAGAAATTTCCCTGGCTCATGCATGGCTTGTCAGCAGCAGCCTGAGACATCCAAACAGGTTTGTTTTCTCATGTTCACATTTGTCCTTAAGGCACCAGAGAAAAACCTGTTTCCTATTCCACTCCAGACTAAGAGGACCTGACAACTTAATAATTGAACCAGGTACTTAGCTCACTATGCCTGTGATGTGCCTCTTTTTAATTGATTTTGTCAGGCTCTTTTTAACTTCTCTTCCGCTGTTGCCAGCATGCTCTCGCTCCTCACAATGCCTTTGCAAAGAGGTTTTATTAGAATTTTCCCTTGTCATATCCTATTCTCACCTATTTCTTACCAATTAACCCTCTACACCATGGTGGTTTGCAGGATCTGCCAAATTGAACTGCCTGCTGTTGGAAATCTTTGAGCTGCGTGTAACCGCCAGAGATATTTTAAAGAAGAAGAAATTATGTCTGTATTTCCTCCCAAAGCATCAGCAACAAAAACAGCTGCTTAATGGCGTTGTTAGATATATTTTCCATGAGGGAGGCAAAGGAAAATGTACCCATGAAGTGACTAAAGAAGTCAAAAACAAATCTTCGCTTGCAGTTGCAACAAAGCTTGCAGTCAATGGCTCATTGTCCAAATAGAGATTGGTAACAAATTGTGTCCATATTGGAGCCAGCACGGTTTAATATCATTATAAACAACACAGACAACAGGACTGAGTGCAGGACTGAGTGCTCCCTTCTGCAGGTTTGTGGATGACACAAAGCTGGGTGGTGAAGCTGATGCACTACAAGGAAAGGGTGCTGGGCAGGGGGACTTTGACAGGCTTGGGAAATGGGAACTGTGTGAAGCTAAACAAGGCCGAGAGTAAAGTCCTGCACCCCATCAGGTGAGATCGGTCAGCAGGGACTGCCATGGGCAAAACACTCACCTTGGGGAAATTAATTTAATCTGTTACCAGTGAAATAGGAGTAAAATGATGAGAAATAAACCCAAATCTTAAAACACCTTCCCTCACTCCTCTCTTCTCCCTGGGTGTGACTTGACTCCTCAATCTTCTATCTCCTCCCCCTCAGTGGGCAGAGGAAGAGGAAATGAGGCTTGCAGTCACTTCATCACACATTTTTGCTGATCCTTCCTCCTCAGGGGGAGGACTCCTCACATTCCTCCCCTGCTCCAGTGTGGGGTCCCTCCCATGTGAGGCAGTCCTCCAGGAACTTCTCCAATGTGAGTCCTTCCCATGAGCAGCAGTTCTTCACAAACTGCTCCAGTGTGGTCCCTTCCATGGGGGGCAGGCCTTCAGGAACAGGCTGAGCCCTTCTGGGGTGCTTGTGGGGACAACCAAACCTGCCCCAACGTGGGCTCGCCTCTCCTCAGGGTCACAGGTCCTGCCAGGAGCCTGTGAACCCCCATGAACTGCAGGGGCTTGGCNCTGGGTGTGACTTGACTCCTCAGTCCTGTATCTCCTCCCCCTCAGTGAGCAGAGGAAATGGGGCTTGCAGTCACTTCATCACACATTTTTGCTGATCCTTCCTCCTCAGGGGGAGGACTCCTCACATTCCTCCCCTGCTCCAGTGTGGGGTCCCTCCCATGTGAGGCAGTCCTCCAGGAACTTCTCCAATGTGAGTCCTTCCCATGAGCAGCAGTTCTTCACAAACTGCTCCAGTGTGGTCCCTTCCATGGGGGGCAGGCCTTCAGGAACAGGCTGAGCCCTTCTGGGGTGCTTGTGGGGACAACCAAACCTGCCCCAACGTGGGCTCGCCTCTCCTCAGGGTCACAGGTCCTGCCAGGAGCCTGTGAACCCCCATGAACTGCAGGGGCTTGGCTGGCTAACCCATGAGCTGCAGGGGAATCTCTGCTCCAGCATGTCCTGGGTTGTCGTGTATTCTTATTACCATCTTCATGAGCTGTTGAAACCAAGTGGAGCAACGTTCCTTGCCTCCTCCCTCTGGACTATCTCCTGTTAATGGGCCCATCAAGGCCTTGCTGCATGACTCATGGATAACTCAGTGCTGCACTACCTCCTGTTAATGGCCTATCAATGCCTTGCCTCATGACTCACCATCCCACTGTGAGATGCTCCGCCCAGGGGGAGGAACCGAGTGCTCCCATCTGTATATACTTGGAGGTTTGGAAAGGCACAGGACCCTTTTCCATTGGATTCCCAGAGGAAGACCAGACCCTTCTACAGGAGCACTGCTTCAGCAGAACCATCACCCCAGGAAAACTGCAGCCACCATTTAATTGGACTGCTACCAACCCCCTGACCGTCAGGGGCTCAGGTTGGACTCTGACTCTATCAGTGCGTCGTTTTTTCGTATTATTGCATTTATTTTGTTTTTCCTATTAAATTGTATTTCTGCCTTGGAGTCTCTCACTGGTTTGCTTTCAAACTAGTACACAGAACCTGGAGCAGCTCCTGCTCCCCCTCCTTCACTGACCTGGGTGTCTGCAAAGTTGTTCCTCTCACATATTCTCATTCCTGCTGGTGTTCCACTGTTCATCCTGGAGAGAAGAATGCTCTGCACAGACTTTATTGCACCATTTCAACATATGAAGGTAGCTTATAAGAAAGATAGAGATTCTTTTCACCAGGGCACGTAGTGACAGGACAAGAGGCAATGGTTTTAAACAGAGAGGGCAGATTTAGATGAGACATAAGGAACAAATTGTTTATAGTGAGGGTGGTGAGACCCTGGCACAGGCTGCCCAGAGAAGCTGTGGCTGCCCCATCCCTGGAAATGTTCAAAGCCAGGCTGGGACAGGGCTTGGAGAAATCTGGTCTACAGGAAGGCATCCCTGCCTGTGGCAGGGACTTGGGCTACACAATCCTTGGAGGTCCCTGCCAAACTCAACCATTTTCTAATTCCATGATTTAGCAGGAAGATAATGTTTTATAATGACCACATGAACTGTTTGGGGTTTTTTAATGACATTTGCCATTATAACCAAGTCTATAGTACACAACAGCCCATCTTTGTTGCCACATGATTTCCTCCTTGCTCGAAGCCAGGCAACCTCTGTAGTTTCAGCAGAGAAATTCTTTACCTGGGTCATCGGTGCCAAATGATCTGCTCTGTGAGCTGGCCCAGGGAAAGCTCAATCATACTAATGAGGTAATCACTGAGCTCCTAATGAATGGGATTAGTGACTGGGCAAGGATTGTTTATCCTGGATCTCTTGTTCAAATGCAGCTCGAAGCTCTCAAAATATTTGCTTGCAATCAGCTACGAGCTGGGTTCATTTCAGCTCTCACTAACTAGATGAAAATTATTTTCATCTCGGCAGGATTTGCCAAATGTTCTGATGGAGGCAGTCTGCAGTTTGTGGTGGATAGAAGAGGGGAGTTCTATTTCAGAAGCAAACTCTCTGTAGTAAGGTAAAGCTGTAGGTGTCATCATTTCTAATTTCATGCCGGCACGAAGCTCGGCTGGAGAAAAAGAAGAAGAGTATCATTCTATTAATTAGCTTTTCTTAAAAACAATTAATGAATATTTAATATAACATATACCAATCTAGTTAGGTAGATGTTGTAGATCTAAAGAAAACCCACCAGAAACTGTTGCTTGTGTTTCTTCACCAAACCTGACTGTGCTCACTTAAGAAGTTTCACAGTTTTGACCCTGAATAAGCTTAAGCAGCTGCAAGATTTCTCTGAGCATTTTCTGAGCTCAGCCTCTACTGAAGAAAGACTCTGTCAGCTCTTTGGAAAGGGAGCATGTAACTGAAATCAGTGCAGGTGAGAATCCAGTTTAATATTTGTTATTCTTGTTTAAAACTTCACGGTACCCAAAACCCCATAACAGACAGAGGTAACTTTTTTTTTCTTTTTTTCTTTTTTTCTTTTTTTTTCCTGGTAAGAAATATTTTTGTGAAAAGATTTTACTTTTCGCAAAGAGTAAAAAATATATAATTTTGTTAAATTCTCTTCAATAATTCCTATGGCATTTTAATTAAAACCATTTTTGAAATGCTTTATTTACTGGAGGAAAGCAGCATTTATAATACACGACACATTTAAAGATGAATTTAAATGGTACTTTCAATCATGTTATCAGGAGAAAACATTGTGGATGAAAATGGAACAAAATCACAAATGTTGGTTGCATTGAAACCTATGAAATAAAATCTAAAGCAAGATTTGGCATTTTTCATGAGATCTCCTGTTTGGTTTTTTTTAAAGGCCTTAAAAAAATTGTAATAGTATATTTTGTTTATTTTTCCTGCTCTTTCAGTGTTGTTTCTCATGAAAAAATGTGGTGTTCTGTGCATACAGTGGAATCAAATAAGCATCTAACTGACGTGTTGTAAATGGCACATGTAACTGTGGAAGTGCTTAGCTCAGATCCAGCAGAGCAAATCCTAAAGCAGCAGTGCTTCTGTGCATTCTAAAGCACAGTAGGGGAATCTGAGCTAAATTAATTTATAAACGTACAAAACCAGTAACAAAAAAAAAAAAAAAAAGAACCCGACAAAACATCTTGACTTTCATGGTTTTAAATAAGCAGAATTGGAGTTTAGGAGCATGTTAAAAACAGAAACAATAGAGTTGAATTAACAGCTACTTATCTTACAGCACATTGTATAGCAAATCTGGAGGCAAAGAAATAGCATTCCTCGGACACAGGGGACATAATTAAAATCTGTAACATAAGGTAAAACATTTCTACAACGAAGGGGGCAAAATAGGCAAAAATATTCACAATGATACCAACACACAGTATAAAACTTAGCTTTTCTTTCATACAATTAGTGCTTGTTGGTTAAAGCAGGTTTAATATGACGTGATCAGTAACGCAGACATGGACGTAGGGCCTCAGTGTGCAATGCCTTGAGAATCCACTCCACTTCCCAGGGTGATCACGGGCTCTGCAAAACCAAGAAGAGCTGGTGAGTATTCACAGGATCCTCAGAGAATTTCTGATGCAAAGTTGTCACTGAAGGAAGGGTGGATGCTCCCCAAAAAAAGGCACAGCCAACAACAAAGGAGATTAAGATCAGGGAAGTGTATTTTCACTGATTTCAGTCTGAGATAATTGTGGAAGTTGGAAGGATGAGAATACTGGGGCAGATTACCCACAGAGGATGTGGACTCCCATCCTTGGAGTTGTTCAAAACCAGGTTGGAAGGGGCTCTGAGTAACCTGGTCTAGTGAAAGATTCCCTGCCCATGGCAGAGAGGTTGGAACAAGATGATCTTTAAGGTCCCTTCCAACCCAAACCTTTTCATGGTTATGTGGTTCAATGGCTGAGAGTACAGACAAAACAAATTCACCAAGAAAATACAGCATATAGCCTGCTGTAGCAAGGAAAAGAGTGGATTTGGTGTTCTCTTCAATGCCAGCAGTTCTCTTACCTGGAGAAAAGTGCATTTAGGTTTAAAAATATATTTTTCTGAAAAATGGACAAAGAATAGAAGACAGACCATGACACAGGTGCTCTTTGCAGGAGAGACTATTTCTAAGAAGTTGTACTGTTTCTCATTTTCCCATGAAATGAAAACTGTAGACATTTCCTCTGACTAGGAACAACTCATTATAACTTGCAGATCTCTAATTAGAGATAAAAAACCATGTAGATCTAAACCATAAAATGTTTACACTATTCATGTAAACAGTTAATGGAATTTTTAAAAAGGCATTTTTTAATGAAAGATCCTGTTTCTCTTCAATTCCTATAAAAGAAACTTCTTAAGAAAGACATCAGCAACAGGATTGCACCTCTGAGATCAGCACTACAGACTTCTGGGGTTACACATATTGTATTTTTGCACTCACCACCCCATGAAACAGCCCTGTGTGTTTGTAGGAAGCAGCACTATGAAATACACCAGCAGGCTTTTGTAGTGTTTGTGTTTCTTCTGCCTCTACTTCCTTAGTGACTGTTGTTTGTGTGCACATGCAGTGTAAGAAGATCTAGCTAAACTTGTTATCCAGGGTGAGGAAAGGAATGAAATCTGGTTTGTTATTATTATTACTGAAGATATAACTGATAACAACTTTTTTTCTTTTTTTATCATATTTTTAATACAGGTAAAAACCTTAGAAACACTGTTTTAATTACGCTTTACTGCAAACCAGCAAAGTGTTAAAATAGGCCATGATCAGACACAAAGCAGCCAAATACAGACACACACATATTTCTATTTATGCTAATTTTTTTAACTGCTCATAATAAGATTGTTCAGATAATATTTTGAAACCAGATGTGCATTGTGTGCTGTGCTGCAGATACAAGGCATAGATGATGGTTCCTGCCTTGTGTTCACATAAACACCTCAAAGAGGCAATAGAAACACCCTACTCTGATGGGAAGGGTAACCTTCTGAAGATGACATTAATCCCAGGTAATTCAAGGTGTAAATACCTCCATCTGAGTATAATGACTCCCAGACTTCAGGCTCCTATTACATTAATTACAGATCTAATCAATACAGTCAAAGATTTTTAGGGTTGGGATCATTTGAATAAAGTAATCAACTCCATATTGACCTAAATTTCACTGGCTGTTATTGACTCACATTAACTGCAAAGGGATCTTCAGGATGACTTTCTCAGATGCAGAAAGGTTCCCTGTTGATATCTAAATTTAGCTGCACAAATTCAGCAGGCAAAGTCCTTTTCACGTCACAAAAGGATTTGCTCAAGTCACTCACATGGAAAGGGGATGGACACCACTAATCATTTAACCCTTCCTTCCACTTTTCTCTTCATTTATTTCACAGCACTTTTTAAACAGGCAAGGTTGTAAGGTGAGCCTTGAAAGCCCCTTCCAACCCAAACCATTTTATGGCATTTTAAAATTCTGTGATATTTCTACAGGTGCCAATCACCAACATTCACTGCCATGCAAGTCACAGAAGCACAGCATGGTGATTCTGGAGATGAAGTAGGGTGATCAGGGCTGTGGACAGTTGGATTTTGAATAACTCCCAAGGCTGGAGGCTCCACAACTCTCAGCAACCTGTTTTCCTCTTTGACCACTCTTTAAAAAAAAGAATTCTTATGTTTTAATAAATTTTCATATATTTCAGGTTGTGCCCATTGTCTTTTGACTTGTCAGTAGAAACCACTGAGAAGAGCCTGGTTCTACCTTCTTTATCCCCTGCCTCAGGTATTTATAGATGGGAAAGGTCGTCCTGAGCCTTCCCCTCCCCAGGCTGCAGTCCCAGCTCTCTCAGCCTCTCCTCGTGTCTCAGAGAGCTCAGGAGAGAAAAACTATGGATTTTGTGGACCTCGGACAGAATTCTCCTCCACCGACTGGGATGAAGGGCACCCTGGGTTGGACATGAAGTCAAATCCTGTTACCAGCAAAGGTCATTGCTCTTAGCAGGCCCTGCAGCTACTGGGGATTCTGAATTTTGATTTGCAGGCTGGAAAAATATTTAACATTGAAAAAGCCATCTGAATTAGAAATAGGTACTCTACAGACTTGGAGTGCAAGATTCTCCAAGGAGAGATTCTCCAGACACAAGCTGGCTAGAAGATATTCTGGGCCAACAATCCAACAGACTTCATATAGACTTTGGGTTTAATTGAGGGTAAAATGAGTTATTTTGAGTCACTGAGAGAGAATTTGAGTTCTGTCATACTCTTAGGTTTTGATTAAAGATGGTTTTTTACTTTTTGCTGTAGTAATAGTTAAGCTGAGTTTAGCAGTTCTACTCATGGAATACACAGCCTTGTCTTGGTTGCTATACAAATAAAGAATTAAATAACAATCCTTAGAAAGAAATTTAAATTATTTTAGAATATATCTTAGGAGTTTTTTTTTAAATCTAGAGAACTTTACCAGTAGAAACCTGTCTGACTCGAGGCTTTATCTGTCCATATTTCTGTGAGTCATTTCTATTATTTTCATAGTCATTAAAAGGAAACAGATTTATCTTGATTTTTTTTTTTCCTTCATGTATAAAGAGAGAGGGCAAATTAAAAAAGGACCCTGCTGCTATCAGGGTGCTAAAATTACGCTTCTGTGCAGGCTGACAGATCTCTTTACTGAGAACTGTAAAAACAGACTGTGAGGAGCTGCTCCAGCCATGTGGTAGCTCTAAGCTGCCACAGGAACCCGAGTGATGGATCCGTCCTCCAGCCCTCCTTGGCTCCAGAGAAGCATCTCTCCCTCCTTTGAGGTTTACCGTGTAGACTCTGCTCGTTTATTTAGTCTGGGCTGTTCTGCCTGCGAATTAAAGAGGTGGTCTCGTGGGAAGATAAATTATCCAGAGTAATAAACTAATTTGTCCCTACCTGCTGTTGTTTCAAATCAAGTGAGATCTCTGTCTAGGCAAATATGGGGACACATATCACACTGTGTAAATAAGCTGCGATAATGCAACCTTTGACTTTTGCAAATTTATATGGATTTAAGACTTTCTCATAGATACGAATCTCAATGAACTTCTCTGTTGGAGAAGGCTCATCCAGTTAAATCATAGTCCTTTATTAATAGCAGATGACCATTACATATGCAGAGGTTTTTGGCCAGTTGAAGGCTTCTCTGAAAGTGTGAAACAGTGACATTCATTAGAAGCTGACTGGTATGATCAGAGGTGGCCCACGAAATTATCAAGTGGAATTCTGTATCAGTGAAAGAGGAGAGATGATCCAGAGCTCATTAAAGGCCACACAAACACTCTCACTGACTTTATCCAGCCTTGCACCAGGTCCATATGGAAGTTCTTGCAGCTGCTCTGCAAAGTCAGAGTCTGTAAACCCACACTGCTAAGGACAGACTGACGGGTTGTCCAAAGGATGGAAAATACAGGACAGAATGAACAGATGCATTTTGGTGGTGAGCACTGAAAACATGGACATGAAAACAGCTCTTCAGAGTTATTTAAAGGCTCCTTCTCAACATGTCAAACTCATGGGAGTGAGCACGTGCCAGAGCTGGACTCTCAGCAGAGGTATCCTGAGTTGCAGCCCACAGAAAGGAAATTTAAAGTCCTTGACTCAATTTTGCCTTTGTTTGTTTGTTTAATTCAGTTTTATTTTATTGTATTTTGATTTTTTTCAGTGTTCTAATGGGCCTCTTTTCAAGGCACTACTGTCTTTTGATATTTTCAAACTGAAACCTTCCCATATGCAAACTTACACTAATTAAACCCATGTCACAATATACTTTATTTATCTACTTTCCTCTGAAACTGTTGCACACTCGATAGAGTTTCAGATGTAAATTGCAAAGTAGCTTCCTCATATCACAGAGCTGAAATCCTGTGACACCATCTCATTCATGATATGAATGTAGAACTCAAATTAATCTGTGAGGCTGATGGTGGAGAGAGCATCTTGTAACATGAGGATCTAAATTTTCTATTTCTGAACCCCCTAAGAGAGCATTAAAGGGAAAGTAGGAAATCTCTGGTTGTTTACATTTTTTTGGCTCTAGTCCCTTGTAGTTGCTAATATTCTGATTTTCTTTTCCTGACAATATGGTAAATACACTTTGCTTCTGCGTTCCGGATTCAACAGATCACCAGCTTTGGACATCAACATCGAATTTACCCTAAGTCAGAAAACCATTCTCTGCAGTTGGGGTGCACTTCATGGTCTTAACTCATTTGAAATTAATCTCTTCCATCTGTGGTGGTGGGGAATGGCCTCTGAAAACCCTTTCTGATCAGTTTGATGATTTTCAACACGGGCCTAATATAATGGCTTTACTATATACATAAATTTTAATGATGCATTTTCAGGATAGAAAAGAAAAAAAAAAGACAAGGAAAGGAAGAAAAAGGTCACAATACTAAGAAAACCTGTGGTGTTTCCTGCCTCTTTGAAGCTGAAGTTAATCAGATAGCAGATTAATCTGAGAGTTATATTACTGACACTGTAAACCTTCCAGGCCTTTAGCTGGGCCTTTTTTCAAGTGTAGTGCATGATGATGAGATTTTGCCTTCAGTAAAGACTGTCATTTCATCAGTTAAAGTTCATCTTTTTAAAGAATCCTTCCCACTTATTTTCTAGGGAAGCAAATAATGTCCAATTTTCATTACAGGATTTCTTTAATGCACAACTGCCCACAGCAGGAAAGCTGCTGTTCTTATTCAGCCACACTGGTCATTTCTGCTTATGCTGGAGTTTTAACAGCAGCTTCTTAAAATAGGACAGACCTAATAACCCAAGAGTCTTCTGTCAGAAAAAAATGAGATGGCAGGGTGATGATATACCCCGTGCAATATTGCTTAATATTCACTTCCACATTTATTTCCCCTGTGCATTCTCTTAACGGCATCAATGGTTCCCAGCAGCCACCTTTGATTCGACTTCACTGAAATAATTTCTTTTTTCTGTTTAGAAAGATGCTCCAATAGAAATCGAGGTCCTCTGGAAGTACAGAGGATTTTTGGCCCTGATATCAAGTTCTTCAAATTTGGCAGCTGCAGTTCATTGTTAAAATAGGAGTTTTAGATAAAGATATTAATGCAGGTGCATGGGCATCTTTTAGGGACCACCACAAGAGCATAGGTGTGTTTTGTGCAGAGTATGGGTTACTCCTAAAGCTAAACTAAATCAAGGGATTAGATAACAGTGGGAACAAAGCAAAACTAAAACCCCCAGCAACAAATTCCAAGCCCATAGTCCAGGCTCTGTTTGGGGGTCCAAGGAAGGTGTTTTCTATCTAAGCCAGCCCCTTGAGATTCACCACACTAAACTAAATCCCAAATCTTTTCCATCTTCGTGCTTGTTTTTAGTCGTGTCCAGTAGGAATTTACCCCTGCGCATTTCTGTCTGAACCCTAAAAATTTGTCTTAGCAGTGCCCAGTGCATGGCAAAGGTTTTAAGAAACGTGCAACTGGTACTCATATAAACCTGTAAAAAAGGTCTGCAGTGGTTCAGAATTTGCTCCTGGGAGGCAAAGCTGCAGAAGATGGCATAATAATGGCAAGAGATATAATAGGTGATATCACATTTCAGAAGTGAGTATTGCTAGCTGAACTTTGGGGATCATGAGAAAATTCATTTCACAAAGGTGGAATGCCCAGCGCCTGGGAGGTGACACGTAATGAATTAGAGTAATTTTGCCCAACCTGTTAAAAACAAGTGCTGTCGTAGAAATAGCAGGACCATCTGCATAAAGATTTTTAAATTACCTGATGTTGAATATGTGAAACATCGGGTAATGACATTGCAAACTCAGCTCTGATTAAATGGCAAGTGAAAAGCGAATCTCAGCAGCATTGTCTTATCACATTAAAACAAGGGGAAAATCTATTTATGAGTGAGCTGACCTCATTTTTTCTCTCATAGCCCGCTGTGCATGGCAGAGTTGGGTATGATTGAAAAGTCATTGCATAGTTCTTTAACATGACAATGTTTAATCCAAGAAAAAGTTCCTTTTCAACCTCCAGCAACTTTTTTTTTTTAAGTGAGACAGTTGAGATAAGTCCTAAATGTATTTTTTGAGGTTGTGTGAGGTTTAAAATTTGGGTTCTAACAAGTTCTCCCAGAAAGTTTTGACAGGAAACCCCAGGAGCTCCCTGAAGCACAAACTTCATGCCTGTACTAGAGCAAGTCAGACAAGAGAGAAAGAATCAAACCCACTGAATAATAAGGCCTTGCTTCTTCTCAAGGTCACAAGTTGCAGAACATGCTTCCTCCAAAAAAAAGTGTACTAACTTTCTCTTAATATTACGTTCCTTGTAGAAGCATTGTCATCCTGTTTAGCCTGGAGAAAAAGGAGGCTGAGGGGTGCCCCTATTGCTTCCTACACCCACCTGAAAGGGAAGTTATAGTGAGGTGGGTGTCAGTCCCTTCTCCCAGGTAACAAATGACAGGACAAGAGGAAATGGTCTCAAATGTGCCAGGGAAGATTGAGAGTTGACAGTAAGAGAATTTGTTTCATGGGAAGGGTTGTAAAGCAATGGAATGGGCTTCCCAGGGAAGTGATGGAGTCACCATCCCTGAAAGTGTTCAAGAACTGTGTGGATATGCTCTTGAGGACTTGGTTTAGTGGAGAACATGGTGGTGGTGGTAGGTGGACAAGCTGAATTTGATGACCTTGGGTGGTAACGATTCTATGATTCTGCTTAAAAAAAAAAAAACAAAAAAAGTCTTGTTGTTTGGGATTTCCTTTACAACATTCCAATAACAAATTTCTCCTCCAGAAGAGAGAAACACAGAAGAGTGAGGCTCCAAGTGCAGAGAAGGGCTATGACTTTATTTTGTTGCCTTGACAAAAAGGTTAAAATTTCCAGCAATGTGTGATCTAAATCTGAGTGACCGAGTGACCAAGAAAATACCATTGGTTGTTCCCCACCCATGGGTTCCCTTTGCACTTTAAGCTGCAGTAACTTTGCCCAGCTACAAGAGGGTTCTCTGAAAGAGGCCACATCTCTGCTGGTCTGAGTAGCCACTGCCTTTCTGTAGCAGAGCAGGGCTCCCTGACTCACATTTGGCAACTCCTGTAGTGAGGAGGGAGGAAGGAGAGAGAAAAGCAGCTTCATGAATATGTGGAATTATTCTGGGAAGCACTCAGGATAATGTAGAAATGAGAGACATAAAACACTGGCCAGCTAAGACACTAAAAGAGATCAGACAGCAGACCTGGCAAGTCATCCATTTGCACCAGCGTGGCAAATCTTGTGGGTTTTTGGGAACAGGCAGAATTATTGGCATTTGGCTTTCATCTTGGATTAAGTATCAGGAGGAAAAATGCTGACTTATGTTAAAATGTGTCTGGTTGCAGGACAAATTCAAGGAGATGAATGCTTTAGCACTGGAGTACACAGCCGTGGCTGCCAAGGATGCAAATCTCAGTGCCCATCCAGTGCCTCGTTACTATTTCACCATCCCTGAGAACCTGCCATGGGGAAATACCAGGCTTTCACCTTACAGCTGCTTTTAACTACAGAGCAAGCAAATCAGAGCTGTAAAAGGTGACAGAAACCCTTAAATTCTCATTCACGTGTTACTGGAAATAAACCTTAAAAAAGCCCACAGAAGACGCACAAAATGGTTGGCATTAAACTATTCCAGCTAAGGGAGCAGGAACAGTATGCTCCAGCTCTGCTTACAGGGAGCTGGTGGAAAGAATAATGCGGTTTGTGCAGAACTAGAGAAAATGAGAGCTGAAAAGGTTCCCAATCAGGAAAGAAAAACACGCTGGCATAGCAAGTGTTGCTGCCTCACACACTGATGAGTGTTTTCAGAGCAGCAGCAATGCGTATTTAAACACAAGAAGTACCTTCCTCAGATAATTTTTTTAAAGACTATTTAACTATGAAGGAAACAAAACTGGTTTTAGTCAATGAGGACAGAGATGGAATGGATAAAACTCCTAACATTGGAAATAGAACCGCAACTTAAAAGGTTTTCATTAAGAACGGCACTGGAAATAAATTGCTGCATAGAGAGCTAATTAAAAAAGAACTAATAAATTCTATAGATGTAAATATAATACTTTTTTTCATCCATCTGGGCTCTAGCTGTTGTTAACTCTGGGTGATGCTGGTTTTACATACATATGTTGGTGTTATTCCTACAGATGGTGCCAGGGCTGAGGCACAGGACTGAAGGATGCTTCACATGTTTGCTTTGCTTACACTCTAGCAGCAAGTGCTGGATTAATGCAAACCCCAATCCCATCAGAAAGGAGATATTTTAGTAGACACCAGGGAGACTAATGCAGTTGATCCTGGCTTATGGCAGGAAAATGCACATATGTCAGGGATTTCACTCTGATGTTTGTAGATAACCTTGATAAATCTTTTGGACACCTCCTCATTTGGACCTCAGTGGACTGTTCATAAATAAGGGTAAAAATAGCTGAGTTGACTTTCCTTTTGATCTCTTCCACCATCCTTGCAGTGTAGGTGGGTGAAATATCCTGCCTAGTGGATGTTTATTCCCTTTTCTACTGCTCCAGATTAGTCAATATGGAATATTACGGATGAGATTCTCTTCATTCAAATTCAAATGCTCCAGATCAACACAAATCACCCTCATTTCTTTTTAGAGAGGAGAGAGGACAGCCTGGCTCATCTGTAACGAATCTATTCAATAGCTAAAAAAAAAATCTATGCATTCCCCTGAATGGGAACATCAAGTGCCAAGTTCAGATTTAGTTGTCTAAACTTCAGTGACATTAATCTCATCTTTCTTTTTTTTTATATTCCAATTCTGAAACAAATATTTCTGTACTACCTTATTCTGTTCACATGTTTTTTTGGTTTGCCTTGTATATTTTTGCTATAAATAAATTTTCAGTGGCCAGATAGATGAGTGATGTGGCCACTAGTATCAGAAGGAGCCTTTATTCATAATGTGCCCTGAAATTTAGAACATCTGTCTGTCTTTTCCTTCCTCCCTTCCTCCCTTCCTCCCTTCTTTCCTTCCTTCCTTTTCTTTATATTGTACATACAAAATGTTCCCATTTTCATATGGTATCCAGATTATTTTTATTTTCTTGGGCAGCATTATTGGAAATAAGCATAAGTATCAACTCTCATGCTAGATCCTACTGGGGCCCATCTAATGAAAGCCTTATAAATTCTTTAGTTACTGCATGGATACAACTCCCATCTTGTTTTCCCCATAATGTTCTTCATGCACAGAAAAGCAATCCTCTCCTCTAATATGTACGTCCTCCTGCTATCCTCACCAAAAATGAATAAAATAAAACCCACGGATTGAAGGGAAGAATAGAAAAATACTTCCAAGAAAGATCTCCAAGTTACTAAGCAAGAAACAATGTCAGAATTTCCTGAGCAGGAAACCATCAGAAGCTTGGACAGTGCCTGAGAGAATATTTTATGTGCATCTCTTATTACTCTTCCTTGGGTGCCTGTTCATGGGTGCTGCTGGAGACAGTGAATGGGTGAAACACTCTTCTGTGCTGGCCAGGCTGGCTGTCCTCACATTCCCCAAATCAGCTGTGTCAGATTCATCTGGGTGCTGCATCCATTTAACTGCTCCCTGGTTATTATCACTGCTGGGAGGAGCAGCACTGAAGGGATTAGGCAGAGTTCCAGAAGTGTCTCCACTTTCTTTTGAAAAGAAACGGGTTTGTTGGGGAGGGAAGATGATCATGAGTAGTCACTGAAGAGCCAGTTATGCATTATATATTCTGCATTGTGCCTCTGGTTCCATTTCTGTGAACAGAAATGATTAAGATTTTACTTACTCCTCAGCACGTAGTGCTATAAGGGATTAAGAGACAAAAGAGGGGAGATGATGTATTTAAGGGCTCCAGGAGACACAGAGAAAACTTTTGGGTATCAAAGAAACCTTTTTACAGCTCAAGTCTACTAAACAAAAGGCAGAGGAAGAAGAAAGGGATTTCTGTTTAGGTGTTTTTGACAGATCTTGGATACTACAGTGACTGAGGTGTTTGACATGCTTAACATAAAAGTGAAAAACTAGCGTAGACAAAATACAAGATAGGAAACTCCAGGGAGTTTCTGTGAATCCATGGAATGGAAAGAGATTTTTGAGGTTTCTTTATGTCTCTGTAGTTGTTTGAAAAGCAGGACAATTTTGGTAGGTGATGCACAGCCTTCTCTGTCCAGCACAACCAAGATCTCCAAGACAATGGCATTTAGCAATGACTTTTGGCACTGCCCATGGACTTTTTCAGAGTGATTTTACTGGACATCATATTTAATAGGACTGAACAGAAGCCTACACATCCACCAAGCAAGTGGACATTCTCTCTCCTCGGATACTGAAATTTCCTCTTAACAAGAATGACAGCAGCACTGAAAAACCAAGCAAACAATCAAAGAAAAAAACCAAATGCATAATATTTATTGTTCTTCACCTGCAGTTGGCAGCAGTTGCAAGAATCAGAATAAACTCAAAATATACCCTGCCAAGTGTTTCTTTAGATATCCTTTGCCTTCACTGCACTGGATTCCTAGTTTGGAATTCCTTCTTTGGGGGTGGCAAATTCCTGCAGCACCACACCCCAGTCCATGTCTCGAAGTGACACCTCAAAGCACACAGTTCCTCTCTCTGTTCCCCCCTCAGTAGAGCTGTAGTGCAGCTGCATCTGGAAAGAAAGAACTCCCTCCTCTTCTGCAGCAGATGGAGCCCAGAGCACACCCTTTTCACAGCAGCAGTGATGAGGTTGGAAAGATTCCTCCATGGTAGGAGGGACCACGCACACTTGGGAGACCACTTTGCCTGTTATCCCCAACTCTGAGGATGAAGGAGAAGTGAATCATTACTAGAAGGATGGGAACACTCTCTGATACATGTCAGGCTGTGATTTAGACCAGCTTCATCTTTGTTCTTTGGTGAGGAATAATAAATATTTTAAGGGGAAACTGTGATGCTACTTAAAAAGCACTTACCTAATTAAACCTCAAGTGCAGGAATCTTTATTCTGCAGAGCAGCACTCTGTGATGCTCAGCACCTCAGGCTATACCTCAGCCATATGGCACTTTAATAGGCACTAGCAGAGGGAGCCCTTTTTATATTTTAACAGATGGGTGCAAGCTACTGGGATTGGAGCAGAGGGCAGAATGAAAGAAAATGTAAGGAAAGAGAATCAAGAAAAAAAGACAAAGTTCAAAGGGTGAATTCTTATTGAACTCCTCTACTTCTGCTTAAAACAGCTTGAGGTCTTGTTTCTTTCCTAGAAGGAGCTTCTGTTGTTTCCAGCCCCTTGGACTCAGACTCGCTGATCACAAACCATTTCACAGCAGATTTACCGTGTGAGGCATTGTCCTTGCAGCAGAAATACCACTGCTGATTTCAGTCTGCTGGCCCAACAAATACTTGCACGAGTTTAGGAATAGGATTCAAGTTTTATAGTGTTTTTTTTTTTTTTGCCGTACCTGTGCCCCTGCATATTACAGTCTCAACAAGTTTGGGCTGTATGAAAAAGAAGACTAGAAGATCTCAGAAGGGAAAGTCAGTGCAGAGCATGTTGCAGAGGAAACAGGGTAAAGAGAATCTAAGAAAAGAGTTAGAAATGATAGGCCTATTTGAAAATAGCTAATTTATTGAAATGTTTAACTTTCAGATAGGTCCCGATCTTGTGGCCAAGAAGGCCAGTGGGATCCTGGGATGCATCAGGAAGAGCACTGCCAGCAGATTGAGGGAGGTGATCCTGCCCCTCTCCTCAGCCCTGGTGAGGCACATCTGGAGTGCTGTGTCCAGTTCTGGGCTCCCGAGGACAAGGGAGACACGGAGCTCCTGGAGCAGGTCTGGGGAAGGGCTGGGAAGATGACAAAGGGACTGGAGCATCTCTTACAAGGAAAGGCTGAGGGAGCTGGGGCTGTTTGGCCTCTGGAAGAAACTGAGCGGGGATCTCATCCCTGTCAGTGTCTGCAGGGAAGGCTCAGAGCATGGACCAACCTGTGCTCAGTGTGCCCAGAAATGGGACAAGAGGAATGGGCAGGAACTGCTGCCCAGGAAGTTCCACTTGGACATGAGGAAGAACTTCTTTCTGTGCAGAGACTGAGCACTGAACAGATTGCCCAGGGAGGGTGTGGAGTCTCCCTCACTGGGGATATTCCAGAACCCTCTGGACACAATCCTGTGCCTGTGCTCTGGGATGGCCCTGCTTGAGCAGAGTGGTTGAACCAGGTGGCCCCACTTTGGTCCCTCCCACCCTGACCCATTCTGTGATTCCGTGTGATCTGGTAACACTGAGGTTTTAATTACAGCAAGTGCATTCAAAAAACAAGACTATCAGCCAAAGGCACCATAGGGCTAAAGGAATATTGTTCCATTTACATTGTGCTTGCTACATGGTTTAATGTTTCCCAAATCTGTTTGGGTGGCTGCCATTTCATAGCTTTGTTGCCTCACCCAAAACGTTGTGTGATGCCTGTCACACCTTCCTATGTTTCCTTTGCAGTACTTCCATACATCCCATTCCTTTCATCACACACACTTGTTTCCCACTTCACAGGGTAAGTTTAATTTGTCCCAAAAGGCCTGTGGCAACTTGGTGGCAAGCTTTGACCCTCTGGGGAGTGATAGGGACCTCAATCTCGGGAGTTCTGATGCAGAGCTGCATCAGTCAGCGTGGCACTGCAGATAATTCTGTCTGCTGACATTCCTGCACCAGTTCTGGGACTGCATCACCCAGGGTTAAGCACCTGCAGCAGCTCAGATATTGTCCTGCAAGAATACACAACATGCAAAGTATTTAATGTGTGCTCTTGATAAAACACTGCGTGTTGCCTTGCTCTATAGAAACTCTGAATCCATAAAAGATATTTAATATTTAATTAATCAGTGATTTTTCTCTATTTGTTCTGTCTTCCAGTGTCCATTGGTGTACCATAAAAAACAATGTTCTGTGAATGTGTTCTCAGAGAATTAATTCCTTTATTGAGAAACTCTCTCATTATTTTAATCCTCCATCTGAATTCCTTATGAAGAAAATTATAATTAATGTAGAGTTTTTATTTTCATTATTATTCATCACTCTCTGCAATAGTCCAGTATTTTAAATAGGCAAAACTGGATGTTTCCAACACAGCACAGATTTCATATTAGATTCTACTGAATTTTAACTCCAAGAAATAATAAACAGAAATGTGTTAAAATGTTTGTGCATATTTCAAATTGTATTTCCCAAACTGTCTGTAGATCTATGTCAGATTTGAATGCCTGTGGGGGAAAATTAGATCTACTCATGGCTATTACATTGGAAGTCTTTTGGTGGTCCTAGCAGCTCATGCCAGCCACGGTATCAAATTATATTCTTAGAACATTATCAATTCTTATATTAAAATTTCCTTTTATTTAACACACTAGAGACTTTTGACTGGAACTTCCCAGTTTATATGTTTAAGGGTTTTTTTTATTTATTTTTACCTACATGGCCAGGCCTGTTTTGGTCCGGCTTAACTCAATAATTGAGAAGTAATTGTCATGGATCAGCTGTGCACAGGGGTAGGATATTCTAAGTCTGGCGTGGGGTTCATGGAGTCAATAACAGAGTTTTAGCAATGCATCTGCTTTTTTCTGCTTTGGAAATTCCTGGGTTTGAGGTTTTTTTGGATGGATCTTTAATGGATCTTTTCTAGCTAGTCCAAAACTGTGCAAACTGAAAGCAAGAAGCTCTTCCAACCTGAGTGTGAGAACACAGCCGTGCTGAACCCTCTGTGAGGAACTGGAAGGCGCTGCACCATCCTTGGGAAGTTGGTTGTAAAACTGCTGCAAATACACTGGGTCTGGTTCTCACATTAGAAACATTTTATGCTTAATGTAATTCAGTTTATGGCCCCAGTGCACTGCAAGAGTGGTGTAAATTGGTGTTAAAGTTAATGAGAATTAGGCCTAGGGAGTCTAATATTTGCTTTCTACAGTGTTTGAAATTACTGCTGTTGTTTTCTAGCAATGTTTAAAAGTCAGCAGGCAGACATTATAAATAAAAAAAACATTAGGTCACATCCATCCATCCATCTATCCATCCATCCATCCAAGAGAAATACTGCATTTGATACAGAGTCTAAGCCCTGATTTAATTACAAGAAGGATTAATTTGGCCTTTTAAATGTAGATTTGGGTACAGTACTTTCTCTAAATCTATGTCTTTCAATCATTTAAAATCAGCAACACTTTATTCAAAGGTGAAAGTTTTCATGAGCCTCATTTCACATTTCTTCTGTGAGTAAAAAATAAGGCAAGGATAACAATGATAAAAACAAATAGAGTGTCACAAATAAGTTTCAAAATGCTGACAGAAAACATTTGCCTTTGCATGAAAGAAATGCTTTGGGAAAACAGAAAGAGAGATTTCCTTTACCTTCAAATTTAATAACCTTTTTAATAACTTGGGAACCATCTGATTGTTTGTTATGAAGCTCCCTGTTTCTGCTTATGTAGGGATTTTGTTTATTATTATGGTGGTATTTGTCTTTCTCTATCCAAAATTGGTTGGTGCCCAAAGGAAAGCATTAAAAAAGAATTCACAAATTTCTGATATTTCATCATTTCAGTTATATTTTAGCAAATATTCAGATCTCTGAGGTACTCTCAGAGCTGTATTTTGCTGTGGTGTTATATTACTGTGAGGCTGGAGAGAAATAGCACAGAAATCCAAGAATACAAATGCATTGAGACTGTACTTTTTAGAAGGGAAAAATCTGTGTGACTACAAAAAAGCAGTTGCAATCCATGCAGATGCTCTTTGCATTTTCTCACTAAAAATGATCATTTTTATATAGACCAAAACAAAAAAAAATACTTTAAGTGTATTTACTACCATACATTATTTGAAGGCAAAGGGCAGGGGATAAACCTTAGTAATTGATAAGACAAAGGGAAAAGGCCTTAAGTTGTGCCAGAGGAGATTCAGGTTGTATATTTGGAAAAATTTCTTCACTGAAAGAGTGGTTAAAGATTGGAACAGGCTTCCCAGGGAAGTGGTGATGCCACCATCCCTGGGAGTATATAAAAGATGTGGCACATGTGATGTGGCTTACTGGGCACAATGGGATTCAGTCAGAGGTTGGATCTGATGATCTTTGAGGTTTTTTCCAACCTTAATGATTCTATCATTCCATGATTTAATAAAGGTAAAATATTTCTTGGAAATGATGCTCAAAGTTCAGTGTCCTGAAATCCATCTAAGGCAGAGAGCAGTATTCAAATGACACGGCAAAGGAGGTGTCTGATCTTTACTTAAACTTAAGTATTCTTATTTTTTTTTAAATTTCATAGATGTTCAAGGTTGGTCTCTGTATGATATAAAAATCCTGTTGAAGAAACATTTTTTACATGGACTATCACTTTGGGATAACTGAAAATATGAGAAAATATGTCTCATGGGAATCTCTGCAAACCTCGGTGACAAAATTATATGCTCCAGGCTTGAGGTTTCTTCCAGGTAATTAAAAAAGGACACACAGCAATCCCAAATGCACTGAAGAAAAGATTAAATTCAAAATATTGCCTACAAAATATTCCAAAATGTAGTACATAAAACCACACAAAGGCTTTAATATAATCCTCCAACAAAAAACTGGAGTAGGTCTTTTGGAAACTCAAGGAATTATGATTAACTGTTCACAGAATTTGAAATCAAAATACACATAAATATAATTTTTAGCTCAGGCTAATTTTTTTGGGGTAGTCATTACAGAGGATATTTAATAAAGGACTTGAAGAAGAAAGGGGAAAAAAATTTTTCTTTCCCTATCCAGGGATCAAGAAGGCAGAAATGCCAAGGTGCACTTACTGCGTTGAAATACAAAGGCTGACAATTAACATTTCTATTTAGAAGTTGGTGTAATTTTCTCCCCTCCAGTATGCACTAATTAGCTCTGAAAATGCAAAACATGTTTTTGTAACTCTGTGGATTCTCATTTTTAAACTTCTCAATCAGGAGGACAGAAATTTTTATTAATGCAAATCTTTTTGCTTAATGCTTTTCTCTTTTGACTTTTTGCTTGTTTGCTTGTTTTGTTTTAAAGCATTGCCAGTGGAAGAACTACATTTACTTTGTAAAATCTGTTTCTAAAGTGCACAGAGGGGTTTCCAAATCCTATAAAATCACACTTCTTGTGGTAAAGGAAGAGAGAAAAAAGGACAGTTTGCTGAAGCAAATTATCCCTTGGAGAATTCACAACCACGTGGGCTACCCTCAACATCATCAGAACATCACACTTCAACATAACCATTAAAGTTTCTAGAAAAGAAAAGCTAAATATTCCATCACCAGCACACCCATCTCCTTCTGCCATATGCCATTTCCCTTCTCCTATTTGCATTTGAAAGTCTTCCATGGCGTTGCCTTCATATCATATTTGGGGAAGAGACCTCAGAAGAGATGGTTTGAAAGGGAAACATCTGTCATGGGCCCTGGTGTCACGTGCTAGGAGTGACTTTGTGAGCTGACAGCTCATTTGAAGTTGATAGTCCTGGTATTGCTACTTTCTCTTGCTTTCTAGCCCTGCACATGCTGTGCCACAATGCCCAGACACCCCTGCATTTTTTAGCTCATGGACTCTAAATATGAACTTTGTTCACAGAATAATAGAATCAGAATGGTTTGGGTTGGAAGGGACCTTAAAGACCATCCAGTTCCACCCCCTGCCATGGGCAGGGACAGCTTCCTCTATCCCAGGTTGCTCCAAGGCCCATCCAACCTGGCCTTGGACACTTCCAGGGATGGGGCAGCCACAGCTTCTCTGGGCAACCTGTGCCAGGGCCTCACCACCCTCACAGTAAAGGATTTTTTTCCACTATCTAATCCAAACCTAGTCCCTTTCAGTTTGAAACCATATGTTCTACAAATTATACAAGCCACGTCTGAACATAAATGAAAACTCACTGGGAAGTTGGGCTCCTGCCTTACCTGTGAGGAATAGAACTCCCCATCTGCTACTTGTGTTTTAGGGATGGGATGGGCAACCAAATGCAGAAGGGCCCCATGGAACCTGGAGTGACAAACTGGAAAGTCCAGGTCTCACTTAAGTGTTTTACACTTAAGCACTTAGAATGATCAAAAAGCTTTAGTGATGGTTCTGCCAAGAGGTACTGACCCCAAAATTAATTTAGGATCGTGGAATATCTCAAGTTGGAAGAGACCCATACTAAAACTAAACCATCTGGCTAAAAGCATTGACCACACATTCCTTGAACTCTGGCGGATTTGGTGCCAGGACCACTTTCCTGCTGAGCCCAGCAACTGACCTCCCTCTCAGAGAAGAACCTGGAAATGTCTCTCATCTTAATGGAAAACCATTGAATCCTGCTGGATGAGGATGTGGTTTGACTCCCTGGGTTTCCTTAAAGGTTATGAATAAATGCAAAGTGTGGGGTGCTTTCCTCTTCTTTTCATAAAACATTTGGAAGGAGGAGAGAACAGAACATCTAATTTTCTGTTTTAACAGTGGCTTATTATATACAAAGTCATTAGGAACAATTAAGTGATAATGTTGAACATTTTAATAATGGAATTAGAAACCTGAGAAAGTACAGGAAATGTATAATCTACGTCATTTGGGTCCCAGTTCACCCAGTTCTGCTGCTGCTGCTGCTCTGTGTACCTTCATCACAGCAGTCTCTGTGACCTCTACCTGGGCACAGAGTGAACAAGACTGACTTTCAATTCCACTCTATTTGTGAGAATTAATGAAGACTCATTGGATTTTAATATTAAATCCCATTGATAATGGGCTGGATTTAGTTTGTTTTAAGAAAAGAAAGTCACATTTTTCAAAATGACAAAAAAGACTCCACCAAGAGAAAGGAGAGAACAAAAAACATTATTTACAGCTTGAAGTGAAATTGTTTGGGATAACTCATTCAAACTCCCTTTTGACTGTTGAGCCAGTGATCTTGCAAAGATGGGAAAAATGTGTTACAAAACTAATATCTTTTTTATCCCAATTCTGGTGGCTGCAGGTACTCTGATCAGCCTTAGTGGACCATGGGACAGGGATCTGTGGGTTGTTTTAGATCTTTTAAAAGATGCACACAAGTTCAGTTTTTGATTTACGCTCTGAAAAAAGAGAGGAGTTTGGTTTCCTCTATTTGCAGCATCACTAAGTCCTTCCGGCAGCAAACACCAAACAGCTGCAAAGTTCATTAAAAACCAATATCCTATCCTGAGTGCTTACATCAACACCCAAGCTGAAGCCAATCAAAAATGGGACCTTTTTCCTTTTTCCTTTTTTTTTTTTTAAGAACAGCAAAACAACAACAAAAACAGCAACAACAACAAAAAGACAGGAATTTAGTCAGATGAATATTTCATCACCCAGTTTACTTCTCCACTTTGATGCTTCAGCAGGACTACAAGGCAGGCAGCCACCTACAGAACTTCCCCAGGCAGAAATCATATGCACTTTTTGAAGTTAAACAGAAATAAGACAGTGACAATTTTTCCATTTTGTTCCCCTAATTGCCAGACAAAGTGCAATTTTCTGTTCTGTTCTATCAACCAGATGCCCTTGTCATCCACCATCATGCTACAGTAATGGAACTTGACGTCTTCTTTGTTGTTTCTCGCTGCATTTGTGTGACTCACTGCTCAAAATAAAAATGTACTAAGAATACCAAAGGTTGTTGTCATAGAAAAGTTATGAAATTCCTTTCATCTAATTGCTTTCAGTTAGGTTTTTTTTTAGTGCTGTGGCTTTTGAAGTTGTCTTGATATGCTGTGAGCACTCAGCCATGGGTTTATGTACCAGCCAACACATCAGTTTTCAGCAGAAATCCTGCTAAAGTTTTCCAAGGTACTTTGGCACCTAAAGCACCAAGTGCAGACCTGTGCAAACTTCTCAAAGATATGAAAGCAGCAGGATTGCTTCTGAATATTTTACTCAGTTGAAAAGCTGTCCAGAAATGACAAATGGCCACAAATTGCCCCAGAGCACCACAAATCAGCTGAAGTTGTGGTGCTCACCACTCGAGACATTGGAGCATCACAAAAGGTTAAGAGGAAAGGAAGGACCTGTGCCATTGGTTCTTGAAGCCAGGACGTACAGGTGAGTCTAAGTAGGAGAAATTCCTTTCGTTTGTTAAGAATTAAGAAAGCAAATCAGCCATTCCATGACGGCTTTACAGCTCCACGTCAGTAAAAAGCTCAAACCAACTTTCATTTGTGAGGCCAATCCAAGACTGAGACAGCAACTTCACTTGGAATGGTAATGGCATACTGAAAAATGGAATGGAATGGAATGGAATGGAATGGAATGGAATGAAATGGAATGGAATGGAACGGAACGGAACGGAATGAAAAGAGAAGAGAAGAGAAGAGAAGAGAAGAGAAGAGAAGAGAAGAGAAGAGAAGAGAAGAAAAGAAAAGGAAAGAAAAGGAAAGAAAAGAAAAGAAAAGAAAAGAAAAGAAAAGAAAAGAAAAGAAAAGAAAAGAAAAGAAAAGAAAAGAAAAGAAAAGAAAAGAGAAGAAAAGAAAAGAAAAAGAAGAGAGAAGAGAAGAGAAGAGAAGAGAAGAGAAGAGAAGAAAAGAAAAGAAAAGAAAAGAAAAGAAAAGAAAAGAAAAGAAAAGAAAAGAAAAGAAAAGAAAAGAAAAGAAAAGAAAAGAAGAGAAAAGAAAAGAAAAGAAAAGAAAAGAAAAGAAAAGAAAAGAAAAGCTAATAGTTCAGTAGGAATGGCCTACAATGACCATTCAGACCAAGGGATATATTTTAAAGTCCACATCATTTTTCTTCTTTACAAAAAAGTAGATGTACAAAAGTCAAAGCAAGGACAACAAATACAGAAATAAAACTGAGGGACTGATTCATGGGAAAAAACATTAAAATTTAATGTATTTAATTTTCCTTAGTGATTTTGGAACATGGTGAGAATTTGCAACAATGGCAAACATACAATTAGAGGTGGCAGGTCAAACATTTAAAGCCCAAACCAGAACGAGGTGAGGAGATGGTGATGATGCAATGGCTGTTGAGAGGAAAATATTCTCCCAAACAATGGAAAAGATTGGGAAGTTTATGATGCAAATGCAATGACATGGTAATGTAGTTAAAAGCATGTAAAATAATCACGTTTTACCAAAGTCAATTTATAACTCGGAATTAATCCAGAATTATATAGAATGATAGAGTAGGAATAAATTGAAAAGCTGTATTCCAAACGACTGACAAATCTCACACATAAACTCACATCTGGACTGTGAAACACCCTGCCCTGGGATGCATTTCAGGTGTTAGCAGAGCAGTTCCTGGAGGTGTGGATATTAACGCTACCAAACTTCATCTCAACACATTAAAAGAAATATAAGAGGATATCACACCTTCACTGCTGATAGTTTTAAACCCTAACTTTGAGAATCAGCAATTAGTATGAAATTATAGTTTGGTCAAGGTGCAGGAGGAAGTATTTTCAACTTGTATTTGAAGTAATCTGCATTTTATTCTGAATATCTGCACCAGGGCTGAGGGATGCTCCTCTCCCGTGTTTCCAGCCTGACTCAAGCCGAGGAGGTTATGAGCTGAAGAGTAAGAGTAGAAGTAAATCAGTAACGTTCTAGGACAAGGGGAGAGGTGAAAATGCTGAGGTGAGATACATTTATAACAAAACCAGACAAATTACTTCACCACAGCACCTCAGCCAGACAGGAGCCTCTCTCCACAGCATCCCAGCTGTACTACGGCAGCACAATGGCTTTATGGATCATTTTCCACCTTCAAGTCTTGTGAAGTTTGTATATACTCTTATTTTAAAGGAATTTTTTCTGCATTTACCCTTACACCTTGCTCTCACACAATATGACACAGGCCCCAGCAAGTCAGAAATTACATAAAAATGGTTCTCAAGCCAAAATGGGAGTCACAGCACAAGGAAAAGCTACGAATTCAACTATTTTCACAGTCAAAGGCGTTTGAAAAGAAAAGGCAAAATTCTTAAACCTAGAAACAATAACCTCTGTTTCAAGAGGGGCCAGAAGGACTCTGCCACACTCCTGCTCCCACAACCAATGCCTCATTCCAGGTACAGTGAGTTGTTAATAAAATTTTGCTTGAGTTAGGGAATGACATACTCAGGTTTTCATCCCAGGGGAATTTTCCTGTGTTCTGGGTATCAGATGGTGAATGTAAAACAAAATTTAAGACTCCTTACAGGCATTTTGAGCCACGAGGAGTTCAAATGGCTCACCAAGAGCTGTATGACAAGCAGATGACAGAATTAGCTTTTTATCACGGAAGTGGATAACATAAAGCTCAAAATTCTACTGCAGCAGCTGTTGAAGACAGTGACCCATGTGCTTTAGTACCACGTGTTTTGCATGTATTTATCCTACAATTAGACAACACAGTGTTCCCACCTTTTTATGCTGAAGTTGCCTACATTTATTTCAAGCTTTAATTTCCGCTGCCTAAGGATTTATCTCCATTGCCACACGGTTTATCGTGGATGTTCGATCACTGGTTATCTCTGAACAGCAGTAGGAGTGAATTGGCTTTGTCAAAATCCTGGCTTTTTATTTTTTTTACTTCTTTTTCTCTCCGTTTTGCTGACTTTTTTTTTTTTTTTTTTAATTATTACTCTCTTCTTCTCCCAAGTTTGTAATGTGCAAATGTATCCATTGCTGGAAATAACCTTAGCTTTAACAGCCTCATTGATGAGGCCATAAGGGGGCACATAACCATTTAAATGAGCTTACCCAGAATGACTCGCTGCCAGAAATGCTTGAAACATCCAGTGCATCTCTGCCTCCCTTTCAATGAGGGTCATTCTTTGCCTGCTGATTACCACAGATCACCTCACACAGCGATGCAAACTCGGTAAAATGATTAAACTCTGCTCTTTTTTATCCAGAGTCTGAAAATATTCTTCAGATGCCTTCCTGAGAAATTCTGATGTAGCCACTTTTCAAACAGGGGACTGATACTGGCAGTGGCACCCAGAATATTGCTTTTGTCATTCATCTGAAAAATAGATGCAGGGCTGGATTTGCCTGTGTTTACTATAAGCATAAGGATGTCCACTTCTAAATTCTTCAGGAATTTCAAATTCTTTAGAAATGTCACCTGCATGACCCATCCAGTTGCTCCTGTCTTCATCCCACAAGCTCTCGGGAAGTGCAGGCAGGGGAATGACTCTTCCATGCTTCTCTTGAGTTTCACTCACAGGGAAACAACCATCCAGATCTTTGAGTATCTGCAAAGCTTCTGGGAGTGCACATCTGCTGCTAAGATCTGTTGTGAACCTACAGGCCGTCATCTGGCTCAGCTCTCTGAATAAAACAGGCCGTAAGCATGAATAATTCATCATCCAAATGCCACCAATCACTTTTGACAAAAACATCTCTGCACTTCGGGTCCTCATTCATAAAATCTGATCAAAAAAGGGTAATCCTACATAAAAAGGGTGTTTGGGACATAGGTCCTGATATGCAATGGTTAAGTGAGACATGAATGCTCCCAGTGAAGAGATTAAATTTACGTTCTGGGTGTGAGTTGTGTGCAGCAAATTAGACCTGTGACCACATGGTAAAGATGAGAGGGAGAAATGATTGTTCACTGACCATCACCATCCTGTGCCTAATGTCAGTTCCTTACATGAGTGATGTTTATACCATACCAGAATACATACAAAAGAAAGCTGAAATAAATTATAGAAGCAATATAAATTTTTATGTTTTCCAACCATTAAACAGTAAGCATGAATAATTCATTAATTAGTTTAATTTAGACATTATAGTCCTTTTAAAGATCTACATCTTTGCACATATAATTTATACTCATTTCACATGAAACACACTCCTGCTTTGTTACTGAATCATGTGATTATTTTTTCTTAGCAGATTCAATTTAAGTTGAATATATGTGGAAAAGTGGTAACTCCCACTGGCAAGTATTGTTTCATTTTAAAGTACCACAAAGAAAGCCAAGCACCGAATGCAAAACTCTTCATTCAGAAATGACAGCTCTCTTTGCCTTTTTTAAGGTTCTTTATACCATGCCACACATTTTTGGGGACAGCCTATTTCAATCCAATTGCCAAAGAATTCCTCTCCTGTTAGGCTGCAGTTAGGATTAGCCCTAACTACACAGCTGGCTGTTCCTCTTTTATGAAGCTCATCTTGCTTTGCAGCCTGGTTGCTGCAGGCTCATTGCCTCTCCCTGGGTGTCAGATATAACTCGATGGGATGTGCCTTCAGGGGGTTCTTACACTCCCTGTCGGAGGAGGCAGTTGCCATTGGAGGTTAGACATTCCAATATATTCATTTTGTCAAGGCTGCTTTAAAAATAAACCAATGCCTCTCTCTGTGTGGAGAGGCCGAGGTGCCTTTCACGTTTTGGCAGCTTTGTTTTGATGTCTGCAGGAGGCTCCCTGTGGTTTCAATATCACCCTTCACATTTCCTTGAATTGGGTTGCTTAATGCAGGACTGACTGGCCTGGTGCTTCCCTGCCAGTGCTCTGAACTCTCCTCCCTGAGCAGGGACAACAGAATCATTGTGCAGTAGCTGCTCACAGTGTCACTGATTGAGAACCAGAGCAAGAGGGGCTTCGTTGCTCTTTTCACAGATTATCATGGTCCAGATGTTACTTAAGATTGGTGTCTTTAGGTTGTTTAGGACTGATGCTGCCCAGCTGTGGTCTGCAGCTTTCTCAGTGATCTCTTCTCTCTGGTGATCAGTGATAGGACCTGAGGGAATGCCCTAAAGTTGTGTCAGGGGAGATTTAGGTTGGATATTAGGAAAATATCACCCAGAGGGCTGCCGGGCACTGGAACAGGCTCCCCAGGGCAGTGGTCACAGCACCAACCTGACAGAGCTCAAGAAGTGGAAAGTGGTTGAGGCCAGGCTGGACAGGGCTCTGGGCAGCCTGGTCTAGTGGAAGGTGTCCCTGCCCGTGGCAGGGGTTGGAACTGAATGATCTTCGGCATCCCTTCAACCCCAAACCATTCTGTGATTCTTTTACTCTCTAGAACATGGACCTGCCAGCATCTTCAAGGCAGCACTGCTGAGCATCAAGCCAGCAGGGACAGGACCACACAGGCTCTGCTCTCAGACTGTCTCATCCATTACAGCTCTTGCAAAAAGAACAACCCAAGCCGGGGTGAACTGTGAGAAAATCCCTGTAAAAGTGAATCCATTACAGCAGAGTTTGGGAGCACAGCAGTCGAGATCCTGCCACCGACGAGAGGTCCCACCAGCTAACGACAGCCTTCAAAGTGTCTTCCTATAAAGAGAAGGTTCTTTTATCTGTCTCCTGCCAGGGAAGCAGGTTAGGAGAAACTTAGCAGCACTTTTTTCCAAAGATGCTCAACAGGAGCCTCACTGCAGAGATTGAGATGAAAGTGATACCAGCTTCTCAGTGCTGGAAGGTTCAATTTGGTGGCAGTCACTTTGCAGCCTCTCCAAAGCAAGTCACTGGCCTCACCCCCATTCCTGGGAGGCCTTGATGGTTAAAGGTACCAGTGATTGTGGCTGTGCTGCTGATATTGTCTGGAGAGGTGCCAGGGGAAAAATTCTTTGCGCCTCTTAAAGGTTTTAGTGATTTTGAGGGACAGCATGGAGTCATGTATGACCTTAGGTGAGAACTTAATCACTCATGAATTTCTTGAGCTTTGATAACACTTTCTTCCTCACAGAGGAAATATGTGCACTTATATATGTATCCATGCTAAGGCAACTTTACCCGAACTATATAAATTAACAGTTTGAATTCAGGATGTGAAATGGGGAGAATGTGGCTGAGGATGTGAAATAAGACACACCATTCAGACACTGAACAGGGATCTGGAATAAAGTTTTTCTGTCAACTTTGAAGATGTCCTTCCTCCCTGTTTTTCATTTCCCCCTCCTTTCCCTGTAGCACTTCTCATAACCCATCACTCCAGCCTACTCTGTGTCCATAAAAAGGAGACTGGGGTGATTTTAGGTGCTCCCACTGGGCTCAGGGATGGTATTTTGGAGGCTGTGGATTGCAGTAGTCGTGGGGGCTGCAGAAGGGTGCAGCACAGCCAATGCCTTGGGGCATGGTGCTACAGAGGAAGGAGGATTTTACCTGCTCCTCCCGTGTGCTGGGTGAAGGATCCTACCACAGCTCCCCATTAAATCAGCGCTGCACCTCCACACCACAGCATGAGGTGTTTGTGGGCACAAATGTAAACCCAAAGTAATAAAAACAAAACTAACTTTTGATTCTTCTTGTTTTCTCTTTCCTTCTGATTTATCCTAGGGGAGTTTATAGAAGTCTTTTAGAATGCAATACTTAAATTTATTTAGTATGGCAACGTATAATCTTAACTGACCTCATAGTTCTGCCTCCCATTACAGCTCTCCTGATGTCCCAGCTTAGATCCCCTCATGCTTTGTCTTCTTTTGAGAGACTGCAGAGGAGGGAAGAGCTGAACAATCTATTCTATAAACGAGTGCACTTTTAAACAAGCAGATATACAATGAGAGTTAAAGTGTCAAATTTTCATCCTGTTGTCTGCAGACAGAACTGGGAACAAAACCACTGCAGGATCAATCAAGCTCATGGCATAGAATCACAGAATCACAGAATCATTAAAGCTGGAAAAGACCTTTAAGATCGTCAAATCCACCTGTCAACCCAGCAGCACCACCGTGATCACCACTAAACAATGTCCTCAAGTGTCACAGCCAGATGTTTTCGAGCACTTCCAAGGATGGAGACTCCACCACCAAGTTGTTTGGCCTGTGAACTTCACTACATGTTGTGTACACAGCCATGGCTTTGGGTTTTTTAGATGGTAATTCTTTTTCTCTTCAGTTCTTCTCTGAAGCTCTCATAAATCTACCTGAATTTTTAGCCATTAAATATGAAATGTTATTATATTGAATTTTACAGGTAACAGAGTTCTACTTTTTCTTATCCCTTCCCTTGTGGCTGGAGAAGTATCTGCCAAGCCAAAATGCTTGTGTCCTTGTATTTGAAGGACATACAGAAGCAAGAAGGAGACCTGGAGGTTATCACTGGGCTTGAAATGTGTTTTCCTTCTGAATTTGTGGATTAAAGAAAAAATCAAGATCTGTTAACAACAGCAAAAAAAGGCATTGGGTTTTTGCCACAATTAAAATTAAAAAAGTTAAAAGAAAAAGGGAATAAAGTCTATGCTTAAATACTTTCAAAAGCAAAAAAGAGGGAATTCAAAAGTTAAATAACTGTATTTCCATTTAAAATTTAGAAGTTGAGAAATAGAAAAATTTAAAAGTAATTGAAACTGAAGAATTTAGCTTGACATCAAGTCTTACATTCTTTTCGTAGTCTTCTAACAGCTTTTTTTTTTTTAAACTTTGTTTTGGCTTGATCTTTTTTTTTTTTCCCCCTATTTGTTTGTTCAGATCTATTTGACACAAAAAAGGCACAGGATTTTCTTTAATGTTAGAATAAAAATCGATAAAGATAAAAGCTTATTAAACAATGGGATCAGTAGGATCCCATACCAGAAGAAAAAAATAACTTCTCTGATGACTTTGAGTAAACAAAGGATTTAAATTATGAAAAAATACTTCTTGTTAGTTTTCATCACCATGAGGGAGAGATTCCTACAGGTGCTAAACCCACAATTTCAGCCCATGAAAACCAGACCAGATACAAACACAACTCCCCATTATAGACTGAAGTTCAAGAACATGATACAATTCTAATGAATGTTTTCTGGGGATCAGTCCTGCAAACCGACCTGTGAGGGATCCTCACTTTTGAATTCCCTGCACCACAACAGTTTTTAGCCATAATCTCTATCCCTTATTTCTGCACTCACTGCAGTAGGTGCACACAGATGCATTTTCTCCTGTGCCCGAGTGTAATTCTGCAGTTTGATGTGTCAGCTCCAAAGTTACTGGGAATCATTTTAAAAAGTATTTCCTACAGAATTCCTCTTGACACCTCCCAGGCTACTCCAGATGTCCTACAAACTGTCTACACAACATAATTTAAAAAGCTGACACCTTTCCCTCTGCAGAATCCTGCCTTAAAAAATTCTGTACTATTTTCATAACTTGGTCTTCCCTTCCCCAGTGAATTAACTTGAGTTTTGCCATTTTATTCCATGGTCACAGGACCTGACCTAGAGACCAGGCAGGTCTGACATCTGATCCATGCTCTAACACTGGAAAAAACTATGGTGTCCGAAAATTAAGGCATTTCTAGGTCTTCTCCTAAATTTTAGGTCCCAAAATCTTAAACACGTTGGGTTTAATTTCCAGACACCAGTGGGAATTTTTGTTGTTCTTGTTGTTGTTGTTTTCATTTTGGTTTGTTTGGTCTGGGTCTTTTTGTTGGTTTTGTTTTGTTTTCTTTTTTAACATATGAGATAATCTAGGACAGGTAATGGCAATGAAACCATGTTTTAGCTGCTCCATGGGTAGACCTCAGTTGAGACAGGAAGGATTTTAGACAGAGGTGAGAGGCTCATCTTGTTCCCACAATATTCCAAACCCTAACTGTTTCCAAGCAAAGTGAGGATCAGCTGATGGCAGCTATGATGGTGGCATTAAGTTTGGGGAGGAAGATTTCCAAAGTTACAAAAGCACAGTCTCCTTCCCTCTGGAAACCAATGAGTTATAACATTTTACACTTGATTTGGACCTTTGAAGGTCTCTTTTTTACTCATTATAAAAAAAATTATCTTCCTGCTGACTCATTCTGTGCAGATCCTTTATCCAAATAAGCACTAAAACTCAGAAGAAATCCACATGGCTACACAAGCCCAAGTTTAGGCAACTGCCAAAATAATTGGACCTCCAGATGATAAAATTTGAGACCACCAACATATCTCAAACAGCATCAAGACAAATGCATCAGCTTCAGACTGAGAGGGAAAAAGATTGTGAGATCCCTCCTGAACCCCAACACCTTTTGGGCTGCAATACCCTTCCAGATTTCCATTCCCTGTCTTCCCACCTGAGGTATTTCTGAATTTAAGCAGCTTTGCAGGTAACACAGCAGCAATAACCAGTGATGGAGAGCTACAGAGTTCTGTGCAGAGAGCACTTGCAAAAGCCATAATCCTGGAGAAATAAAAGAGTTCCCCTGTATGTCTTAGCAAACTGAGAATTGATGGTTTTAAGTGCTTTTTTTTTCTCTCTATGCATAAAGAAGATGCACATCCTGTATTGAGCATTCATTGGTTTGCACTCTTCCCCCAGTTCCTAAAGAGTGTGCTTAAAGTGAGAAAGATATTGCATGAGTGGAGGGCTGGCATTGTTCCCAGCAAGGATCTGAGCACTGGCAGTTTTCCTGAACTAAGAGGGACATTTCTATTTTGTCCCTTTCTGTTTTACTTGAAGAAGGATAAAAGAAAAAATGTTCAGCGATGAAAGGAATCAAGAAACCAACCAATCCCGCAGCTAATTCTACTTCCAAGTCCTGCTATTTCCCCCCAGCACATGCTACAGTGTCCAAGCCACTCCCTCACTTCCCCGGATGCCTCTGCATAACACATCTGTGTGTTGTATTCCAGGTGGTGCCTGTGGAGAGCAGCTGTTCCCAGGCCAGAATCCGAGCAAGCAGCTTCACTATCAAAAGGTTTTTCATGGGAATCATTCCGTATCTGTGATCAGCATCTTTGCCTTCCTTTATATTTTGATCCATGTTTCTATAACTTCCAGAGGCAGAGCAATTATTCTGGCACGCAGCTCCTATGTCAGTGCATCCTGTGAATTTTTATAGGCCAGCTTAATGATGTTTTCTAGTTTGTTCTCAAACAGTTTTCAAATAATTCCTATCATTATAATTGTCCTTTTGGCTGCCACTGAGCTCTGAGCTGGCTTTTTCAGGTGATAACTTTACAATTATTCCCCCAAGCTGGAGTAGGTAATTTGAGTTCTGACAATAATTACACACGGTTTTCATATTTTTTCTATGCACCCTTTTTTGTTTTTGTCAACAGTGAATTTTATTCTTTTGTGCAGTCATTGAGACCATTTGAAGACTCTTTAGTCCTAAATAATCTGAATAACTCTCTGTCAGCAGTAATTTTACCAGATCATTACCTCACTTCTTGAAAGAGCTTTATGCACAGCACAGCCAAGGCTCCTGTTCATAATTTCCTCCACCATGAAAATGAATCACCTTGTTTCTGATCTCTTTTTTCCCTGATCTTTTTCTCACTGTTAATTATCAACCTTATCTCTTCCATTGTGACAACTTCTTTAAATGTGTGGAAGCATTTGTTTGTTGCAGGGCAATGTGGGAATTAAAGTACCCTGTGCTGACCACTTGTTCTTGCCTGCGTGTTCTGGGCTCTGATTCTCTGGATTTGACCCTCTGTTCAGTTTTTTAAGAAATCTTTTTTTTTGCTGTGCTTCACTTACCCAGCACTGCTGAAAATTCCTCAGACATTATCCTGCTGGATTGTCATTTCAAGTTTGCAACACTGAAATTACACCAGCCAGGCTGAGAGAGACTCACAAAAGGAGAACAGACACAGGCAGAATAAGAGAGCGAAGCGGAGGCTCTGACAAAACCCCAGATAACGAAAAGCATATGGAATTGCAAACTTGTCCTGATATAAAACCAGATAAACAGGCAGGGATGCATTTCCAGTAAATCTCCAAGGATATGATCTCCAGTTCTGCAGTCCATTCTGCTTACACTGCACACCCAGCTTTCTGAGAAATACATTGTTTTGCTCATCCCAGTCTTGCCCTAAAACATCTGACGGGTTTTATAACATCAAGCTGAGTTTATTTGTCTGCTGGGCAGGAGCCTCTTTGGAAGCCTAACAAGCTGAGTTATGGGGACTGACTGGGTCAGTGAGATATTCCCTTTGCCTCAGTGCTATCAGTGATAGAACAACAAGAATTTCAATAGGGCACAGTGGCAATCAATGTAAGACTCATCATTTGAAAGGGAAGTCACCCAGAATTAAGCTCTGCACTCCTCCATTCCTAAAAAAACATCTGCTTTCATTTCCAGAATGTTTTAACTTGAGTTTTCATGAGTACAAGGTTGTTGTTTTCCTACTGAAGGTACAGTACAATTAATAAAGGGTGCAAAAATATATATATTGTTTTCTTCTTGGTTATTCAAAATCGGTGTGGTTTGTGTCTGGCTAAAAAGACACCAATGTATCTCACTGTTTCCTATGTAAGACATTTTCTCTGATTAAAAATAAAGGTAATCTTCATTTTCAGAGGCAACCATCAACTTCAGAGGAACTGGCCTCAGACTTTCTGATGAGTCTTTTATTTCTCAACATATTATGAACAAGTTATTTGTGTAAGACATGTATGAAGAAAAATAAACTGGAATGGGACTTTTGAACTCTATTAATAAACACATGATAATTAGCTGCACCTCCACCTCTCTGCTGTTTTGATAAATTTATTAGATTTATGGGACTGTTGTGGAAATGCAAAAGTACACGATGGATTTTCAGAGTTTGTTGTGTTTGCAGTTTGTGTTCAGTTGCAATTTGAAAACATGGACATCATGTGATTTTTACCTTGGGATCAGCAATACTAGGACAAAGTTGGTATAAAAGTGATTTATATGAAAGTACTTGGAAGTCTGTAGTAACTAGAATGGCTCAAAATTAATATTTTTGTTACAGGTCTAAATCAAAAACTAGAAATCATTTTCATGTGTCATTGGAATCACTGGATCACAGAACAGCCCAGGTTAGAAGGAACCTCAAAGCACCATAAAGAGCCTTCCCTTCTCCAGGGAGAGAAGGTCGAACTCCTCCAGTCTTCCCTTGCTATTTCCCAATTATTTTTATCACTTTTATGAAGGTTATAATAAAAGTAAGCCTATATTTGATCTTGTGCTGCTCCTGTTGGCACCTGTGTCAATCTCCCACCACTGTTGCAGGGTTATGAATGCATAACCCTGTCTGTCTTGCTCTGTTTTATCCAGACTTCCATCCTGATCCCAAAAAGCTGCCCTTGATTCACTTCCAAAATTTCCCACACCGTGTGGATCTCTCCCTTGCCTTACTGAGCCACTTAACAAGGAAACTCTCCTTGCAAACATCTCCAGCCCCCCGTACTAAGTGAGATTAATGTGAAATTAAGAACACTTTGGGGAGGGTTTGTTCAGCTTGTATACTCTGCAGCCCCATCTTTCTGCATAGAACACTAAACTTATGTTAATTAAAGCTGAAAAATTGCTTCTACTGTAGGTGAGTGTTTGCAGGATCTTTTCTGTCTTTTTCTTTTTGGAGTCAGAAAACAAGTTTTACTGAGGGAAAAGCTGGAAAGGGCCCAAACAAGGCTGGTATGAGTATACTTTGAATTCCTTGGTGAAACAACCAGCCTGAATATCATGACATCACCAAGCTCCTAGCCCGCCAAATTGGAATCAATATCACTTAGGACAACATTTCATTAGAATTTTATGCCCCTAATTATAATATATACTGCAGCTCGTGGAGGGCCTGTTCTCTGCTTGTCGATTCAAGTGCCCTTGCCAAGGTAACCTGTAAACTGCATTATATAGGATTTATTACATCATTTCCTTTGTGAATATAAGGTGATTATCACCTTCATTACCAGCCATAGATGTATGCACTATTGTATTTTAAGTGTATTAGTGCCTTCCACGTGGCACAGGGTAATTTACAATTACAATCACTTCCCCTTAATCGTTACACTACAGTCTATTAGCAAATTGCATTTCCTAAGGCCTGGAAACATTTTTATTTTAATCATCCTTGAAACACAAGGGTTTTGGTTTCCTGATGCTTGATTGCTGTTGCACTTTTACATCAACTCCTAAATTGTTTTTCCTTGTCTCCTATCACCCTTGAAACAAGTGTGCTGAGGGTATCAGCCAGCAATCCTCACCTTCTTATGCTAGAAAACACAAAAATACCTAGGATGACACTGAAAAATACCAAAAAATAAATTAAATTACCCCTTATCTTACTCTTTCAAATGAATTACTCAATTCTGTGCCAAAATCATCTCAACTGCAAAGCATCTCCAAAGCAATTTCTGAACCAGACCTGGATGGGAAGGGAGCTGGTACTTCATGACCTCAGGTGTTTTCTCAGTGTTTTAAAAGGCTATCAAGGCTATCAATTAATCATCACTGTCACACTCTATCCAGAATGCCACTACGCTGATTGCTAAAAAAACACCCCCTTCCCAGTGGAATAGAGGAATAAAGGTAATATTATACCATCTGTGTGATATTTGTTCTCCTTTAACTTCATCTTCAGTCGTCTCCCCATAAAAGAAGGCATCTCAGATATTTTTTATACTTTTTATACTGTTTACTCTTCAATTTATTGTCCAGATTTGACTTATGTGTAGATTTTCTGTCACTCAGGGGACTGGATCATATCACAGAAGTTAAATGAAAACTCTTGTGAGTTCTAAATGAAAAAAAAAAAAAAAAAAGAAAAAGAACAGAATGATCTGTCCTCAAATTTGATCACTGGGAAAATCTGCTGGAATCTCTTAATGACCAACAGTTTGACAAGTGAATCTGCAACGCGTGGTTTTCCTGAGCATATTCATTTCATGTTGATCCAGAAGGAAGGAGACTGTACTTGGGACATAAACCAAAACTCTTCCATCCATTCTTCTCAAGGCTTTCTGGCCAACAGCAGCAAGGAACAAAAAACCCAATATTTAATTTGAGGCACCACTAAGTAAATTCCGGGTGTAAACCCAGCTGAGTGCTTGAACTTAAGAAAACATCCTCGGGAGCCTTCGGCAGGGCAGAGGATAGATCTTCACTTGTGGGAATTGTTTGGAAAGTGACAGTGAGAACGGTTTGGGAAGTGACAGCAGAGCTGAACAAGCTCTGAATTTTGTACTGAGATCTGTGTTTCCCCATCAGAAAGGTTGTGGATGAGTGAAGTTGAACAAATGAGCCCTGAGTAGATATTCTGCTTCACTTATCTATGAGCTGCAGTCTGCACTTAGCTGTGTAGCAGAATTTCTAATCTCTGTTTCCCCAGCATTAGAGTCGGGGAGTGATGGGATACTTGGTCAAGACTGCAGGACAGACTCTTCCTTTCTCTCCTTTTGACATTTAGAGATTTAATCCTTCCTAATCCGTGTGTGTCTCACCGCCCACTACAAGATGGTTTAACCCTTTGCTAGTCTCATTCAGTATTTTGGAAATAAGACTGGAAAGCAGGAAAAAAAAGCCAAAAAGCAACAGTCTGTTTGAACACCAACTCCTGGACTGTCTGCTGATCTGGACCAAGCACATGAAAGGGAAAGCAAGAAAAGTTATATACAAAAGAGAACTTGCTTTTATGACAGTGCATCAATTTATTCACAGTTTTAAAAACTGAATCTGCAAATCCTTCTTAGCTGGAGCTTCCTGATGGATTTATAGAGAGTAATTGCATCCACTCTCAGATTCCCTTTTGCAAAAAATAAGCAACACAAGCCCTTTGTGGGTTCTGTCACATTTCATTACACACAGGAACATGGAAGTGCTGAATGCACAGTAAATTGGGAAAACCTTTCTAAGTGACCTACACTACCTCTAAACAGGATCAAGTGCCCAGCCCAGGAATGAAATATAGCCCTGCTCATGGCCACGCTGAGCTGACTGGGGTTTCTTTAGAGCTCAGCTGATCAGTACAACCTCCTTAGTCACCTTTTGTAAGACAAGCTCTCCACCTTATTGTCCCAACAACCCCATTCAGCCCTCCAGGCTGGGGCCAGAGTGGCTGGAAAGCTGCCCAGTGGGAAAGGCCCTGGGGGTGCCGGCCGACAGTGGCCGAACATGAGCCAGGGTGTGCCCAGGTGGGCAAGGAGGACAGCAGCCTTCTGGCCTTCTGTGTCAGCAATCGTGTGGGCAGCAGGAGCAGGGCGCTGATTGTCCCTCTGTGCTGGGCACTGGGGAGGCCACACCTCAAATTCTTGGGTCAGTTTTGGGCCCCTCACCAGAGAGACACTGAGGGCATGGGGTGTGTCCAGAGAAGGGAACAGAGCTGGGGAAGGGTTTGGTCTGATGAGGAGCAGCTGAGGGATCTGGGGGAACTCAGCCTGGAGAAAAGGAGGCTCCGAAGGGACCTTATCACTCTACAACTCCCTGAAAGGAGGCTGTAGCATGGTAGGGGTTGGCCTCTTCTCCCAACTGACAAGCAGCAGGAGAAGGGGAAATGGCCTCAAGCTGTGCCAGAAGAGGATGATATTAGGAAAAATTATGTAGTCAGACATTGGAACAGACTCTCCAGTGGAGTCACCGCCCCTGGAGGTGTTCAAAAAAAAAGCAGATGAGAAGCTTTGTGATATGGTTTAGTGGGCACGGTGGTATTTGGTTGACAGTTGGACTTAATGATCTTGGATCTTTGACAGCCCTAATGATTCTGTGAGTCTATGATTCACTAAGCAGCAGCTGCTTGTCCCTCTGCTCCATCTTCCCAGTGTGAGTTTATATTTCTTAACTATAAATTCCAGAGGGAAATCCTGTCATCGCCTGTGCAATGCCACAATAATTTGTGTATCCCAACTGGTAATGGCCTAATTGATAAAGGCCTGATGAACACGCCTCGTCAATGCCTCACCCTCCGATCGGCCACGTCCCTGGATGAGGGAAGAAGAAGTGGCATCACTTCTCTGAGTGTCTCTGCACTGTGCTGGTAAAAATAAGCTTTGTTTCTCCAAACTATCACTGTGAGGAAAATGAGATGGATTCTATATAATGCACTATATATTTTGTCTGAGTGTCCGTGACAGGATGTACTATTAGTAATGATAGGTGATTCAGAAAGAACAGGGGGATTGTCATATCCCAGGCATGATCTGGTCTGTATCAAAAAACAAAACTTTCAACTGACATATGGAAATGTCAGTTCATTTTGTAGGAGTGATTTTCCTTTCTCTTTCCACTGGAGATGTGCTATCTTTGGATTTCACTGCAGCGTGATGTTAGACTCATGGTAGTACTGACGAAAAAGCTGCTCTTGTGAGCAGGAATGGCAAACAAGAATGCTAAATGACCATTAATCTTGAAGTTCTGATAAAATTTTAAGGAAGAGAAGTATTTTAAAATATTTTAAAGTAAAAGACGAGAGATTTAGATTAGATGTTAGGAATAAATTAATCACTGTGAAGATAGTGAGACCCTGGCACAGGTTGCCCAGAGAATCTGTGGATGCCCCATCCCTGGAAGCATCCAAGGCCAGGTTGGATGGGGCTTGGAGCAGCCTGGGATAGTGGAAGGTGTCCCTGCCCCTGGCAGGGGGCTGGAATGAGATGATTTTGACCTTCCTTACAACATAAACCACTTTATGATTCTATGATTCTGATTTTTATTTTCTCTAATTTATCTCCCTTAAAAATTAAAGTGGAATTGCGAGAGAGGAAAAACCTGTTGTCTCTCTCTGTTCCAGTAGAATCTGATGCCTTTGTGTGAAGTGGGAGAGATCCATATGTATTTTCTAAAGGCAGGGGAGATAAAAGGCCCTGTGGAATGCAGTGTTGCACAGCTGCAACCATTTTAGAATATGCAGATGACCACCATGCAAACAAACGGCTGTTTGAGATCCCAGAAGCAGGAGAGAAGATATTAATAATTAAGAAGATATATCTTAAGATATAAGATATAATGGATTATAAATCCATTCTCTTACATTCCAAGAAACAGCATTAAGATCTCACTAAATCTGAAGGGAGCCAGGAACTGGTGTTCTTTTTCACCAGAATTCTAGAAGTATTGATGAAACTCCTAATAAATAAGTAATGTGGAGTTTTACTAGTCACACATTAAGGAAAAAAAAATCTAAAATCTTGGTAAAAATGTAATCAAAATTAATTTTTAATGTCCCAAGACCAAAATCCATAACTTTTTCCATAGGAGAAGGAAGTCCTGTGCTGACTGCTCTGACAGAATACCAATGATAAAACAAAAAGACCAGATAATATATGAGGACAAATGTTAAATGCTTCCTCAGGCAGGAGCAAGGAATTATCTCCTAACAGAAAAAGTTCAGCCCTCCTTGGTTTGTTCCTGTAAAACTGAACTAAATAGACAGTAAAAACAACCTTTTATTTTGGAGTATAATGGAACAGATGTTCTTTTCTTCACCTCTGATGCCTCTTCAGAACAGGGTTGTGTAAAGATAACTTTTAAGTAATGGAACATCTAGTACAGTAAAAATACCTTATCTGGAAATGCATTTTTAAGAACAACACAGTATATGGTAGGATTATAAAGATATGTGAGTTTACATAGTTTTCACTCTTAGTGAAAAAAAAGGAACATTCTGAACATTTTGATAATACAAAAAAGACTCTGTTGTCATCCTTTAAAAATTAAAGTTTGTCCCTTTAGAGTTTTACTTTTGATCCTCAAAATCCCGTTTCTTTGATAAACCTGTTTAAGAGATTAATTTCTTAACCAGTAAGAATTAATGACTGAATTGAAAGCAGTCCTGACTTCAGCAGATATATCATTGAGGAGTGCACCCTCACAATATTTGTGTTCCTGCAGTTCCCTCACTCACAAATTACTGATTACTCTCTCAACCTACTACAAAATGTCCCAAAAAAGTTCATAAAAAGAAAAAAAAATCTGAAATAATGAGATTTGGTGGCACTTGTGCAGTTCTCTGAAGGAGATAGCTGACTCCTAAGGAATTACTGGAGAGGAAAAGGCGATTACAGCAAATTTGAGCTCTTTGAACCAAGACATTCTGCTGGGCAAAAGGAACAAGGTAGAATAATTTTTGTGCATTCATGAATTTATTTAGATTATGTGGACTGAAGGGCATTGAAAATGCTGCCCTGGTTTCCTGTTGGCAGGCAGGACCGTCCCAACACAATTAACTCCCAAATCCATTTAATAAATCCACAAATAATGTAAAATAGCTACAGTAGGTCTCCCAGATATCCATGGAGCCAAACATAAAGCACAAAATCCAAACAAGCTCAGGGAATTTGGTAAAGGAAGTTCATGTCACTCACTACCTACTTGCTAATGAAATTTGTGAGAAGCTATAAACTTGATCACCCCATTGTTTGAGGATGTTTGGCTTGTCCAGGCAACAATGTTCTTAGTTTTCTCTACTGATTGGCACCTGGAACCAGAGAGAGTCCTGGAATGGTTGTGGTTGAGAGGGCTGCTGTCCAGAGGGAGCCTTGTGTTTTTCGGTTTGTGCCCATCGCATCTGACCCTGTCACTGGGCTCCCACTAGAAGGAGCCTGGCTCCATCTTTGCACCTTCCCTTCCCATTTTTATGGGCAGTAATAAGATTTCTCTTCAGCTTTCCCTCTCCAGGCTGAGCAGTTCCAGCTCTGGGAGAGATGCTCCAGACCCCTATTCTGCTTTGTGGTCCTTTGCTGGACTCTCGCCATTATGTCCGTGTGTCTCTTGCACTGAGGAGCCCAGAACTGGGTACAGCACTTCAGGTGTGGCCTTGGAAGTGCTGGGTAGAGGTAAAAATCACCTCCCTCTCCTGACAATACATCTAATGCAGCTGAGGATCCTGTTTGCTGCCTTTGCAAGCAAGGTCCTGCTGGTGGCTCCTGCTCATCTTGGTGTCCACCAGCAACTTCAGGGCATTTTCCACCAAGAACTTTCCAGAGAGCTTTTTCATGAGTAGGAGGACCAGGTTTTCCTGAAAGTGCCAACATTTCTCTTAAGGGCATCCAGATCTTGCTTAAAAATTAGGAAAGTTGCAGTACTTAAGTTCCAAGCTGGGCAGTAACACAGACAAAGTGCTCAGCCATGTGATGATGTCAAGCTGTGTGGGATGAGTCTTAAACTGAAGGGGAAGACAGCTGTATGGGAGATAACAGGATGGTTGGTTTATGGCTGTGGATCATTACCAGAGAATCACATTACAGAGTTACAGGATGGCTTGCGTTGGAAGGGACCACAAAGAACATTTAGTTCCACCCCCGGCCGTGGGTAGGGACACCTCCCACTATCCCAGGTTGCTCCAAACCCCATCCAACTTGGCCTTGAACGTTTCCAGGGATGTGGCATTCACAGCTTCTCTGGGTAACCTGTGCCAGGGCCTCTCCACCACTCTCTCTAAAGAATTTCTTCCTAAAATCTAATCTAAACCTGCCCTGTGTCAGTTTGAAACCACTGTCTGTGTCCTGTCAGACATGCTCTTGTCAAAAGTCTCTCTCCAGCCTTCTTGTAGGCTCCATTCAGGTACTCGAAGGCCAGAATAAGGTCACTCTGAAGCTTCCTTTTCTCCATTCCATAAAAACAACCTATATTCACAATTGGTGAATTTCCAGCAGTGTATTTGTAGTTTTGATCTACCAGTTCAGGAGAACGCTGTTGACTAAGAACGCCACAGCTTCGTGCACTCATAGTGGGAAATAACACTGCACTCGATATTATTCTTACGAAGACCCCACTAATTTTATATAAACTTTGATAAATTTTAAACTACCACTTTCTGGCCACAAGTTTCAAGGGTTGCTTAGTGTGCATGAACTCTCCCCACAAATCACATCAAACTGATAAAAATAGGTTTTTAACTCAACTAGTGCAGTCTATACTCAAAAATACATCGGCTCCAATTTTAAGTACTGGCTGCATTAGCACACAGGAGCCAGCAAGTCTCACTGCTGGATAAAGTACTCAGTCATTTGATGAAGACTATTAAACTATTTAGCCACTGCTGATAATATAATTTACCTTGCTATTATGGTCATTATTATCAGTATTTATGTTGCTCCTGGAAGGTTGAATCAGAAAATGCATTCACTAACCCGGACTTTACCTGAAAACAGAATAATTCCCTCCAGTATGTCCCCCACACCTCCTGCAGCTACAGCTCCTGCAGCGGATCAGAGTGGCCTTTCTCAATTCATGTAACTATTTCTATCACTACTTTGGCCTGGGACAGCTATTCCTGCCTAGAAAAACTTGTAACTGTGGCTGAGTGGTAGCAAGGACCAAGGACAATGAACCATTCCCCATATGGATACAGAAACTCCACACCAGTTGAGCCTTGATACTCTTTTCTGGAATGGATGTCAAAGGGGAGCTCTGCTCTTCCCAGACCTGTTGCCCTGGTTTTTGCTAAAACCTTCTGTTTTAATCTTGGAGTCGGAATTCTTTCTCACGCAGTTTCATGTAAATAATAGCCAATGTTTACTTAACGGTATTTTCTGTTTTTCATTCCTTTTGTGATAAGAGAACTTTGATGAGCACCTTTTTTCTCCAGTGGGATTGAGAAGGAAGTGACATGTCCTCCAATCCCTTGTGGAGTTCAGAATTGTATAAGAATGTGACATATGTCAATAAAGGGTCTTTCCCCTCCTTTCTGCTGAGCCTGGCAGGTGTGAGAGCGTCTTTATTGTGTTTTCCCAGACACACAGACCAACAGAACACGGGCAAGACAGAAGAAATCTATTTATATTCTTGACCTCACTGCCATGTGATGGTGGCAGACACGGGGCTGTGATGGGCCTCAGGAGAGGCAATCTTGGTAAAAAGGCTTAGTAAAAATATCTGTCCTGATATCCTTTATTTTACCTTTTTAAAATTCCTCTTAAACAAAGTCCGCATGCTTTTTGAAAGCTGGGACTGTTAGGCAGGACCCAGCTGAACTCACCTGAGCTGGTGCAGGGCACTCTTTTCCAAGCTGGCT
>VYXC01011101.1:161883-394358 GCA_013397175.1 Platysteira castanea | reverse complement strand
CTCTCCTCTCCTCAGTTTTCCAAAGGACATTTGCCCAGATCTGTGCAAAGCCATTAGAAAGGGGAAGGCAGCTCCCAGAATTTTTTATTCTTCTGAGATATTATTAAAAGAGAGGCAGGACTGCTCAGCCTCTGGTTATAGCTACAATTTTGACTGTCCAAAGGGAAGTTCAGAGAGCTCACTTAGGCTGAAAATCTAACATTTAGATGGACAAGTTCAAGATGATGAATCTGACTTTCTTCATCGGACTTTGATTTGCTTTTTCTTGGGAATCCTTACAGCTGGCTCACACAGAGATGATTTTTTTTTTTTTTTTGCATGAAATGAGGTATAAGAAAGAAAATTTGATGTTAAATATCAACACCTTCCTCATGCAGGGGTCATAATCAATATTTGACCCAAACACAGCAGTGAAATTATTAGTAGAGGTTGTTGGTGGGGGAATACATTTACACCTGAAATCTCTTAGATGGTGAATAATATACAGGGGTGGAAAATGATGAAACACTACTAAACCCAAACAAAATTATCAGCATGAAGACAAATGACCCACTGCAGCCCAGTACAGTCAATTCCCCAGCAGCCCCAATAGGTGGGACCAGTGCGCTTTAAATACACACAGCAGAGCTCCTGGTGTCTACCCAGAAACGAGCAGATCAAATTAATCCCCAAAGCACTCCTGCTGAAATCGTCAGATTTATGCCACAGATATTTTCCCTTCATTTATCTAAACATATACTTTGAAAAGAGTGTGGTGCAAATAAAATCTCTTTGAGCTTCAATGGTGAGAGCTTGGGAGCAACTGACACAATTGTGCTTCTCTGACAGCCTCCAGCAAGTGACTTAATCTCTTTATATCTCAGTTTTGCTGCCTTTAAAACAAGAATATTGAAAGTTCTGCCCCTCAGAGGGGTGCTCGGAGTGTAAGCTGAGCCCTGCTGGGTGAAAGGCATGCAGGGCTTTTATTTACATCTGTGTTACAACATCTTCAGTTCAGCACACAGGTTTACAGTCCATTATGAAAGGAATGTGAGGCAAACATTGTTCAGCACTAAATGCTTCAATATCTGTTCCTTCTAACAAAACAGTACCTGGATTCTCACTGAGTTCCAGAACTGACAGCCTGGGTTCACTTAATGCCAGCCTTAGCAATACCCTTTTATAAATCCATTTTTAATTTATTATTTTTTACACTTGGCTTCATGCAATTCTGCTGCCTCTTGCTCGAGAATCAAACCCTTTGTCTCAGCCTTTGCAAAACCTGATAGTGCATTTCTCATTATGTCCATAGTAATTTCAATTATTTTCCTTTGTCTAAGACTTCCGTTACGCTTAGGTGCCTGAAGACATTCTAAGTAACTACCTTTTTTATTAGCTGACTCAACACATGACAGATTATTCTGTCCAGCTCCTCTCTTTGGGTCCTTTTATCAGCCTAAGTCCTTATACGACCTCTCTTAATGTTCCTGTATTATCTGTGAGGGTGGAAGCATTCAGTGAATTTGACATAAAAGCACACCCTTGGGTCAGAGATTTACACCCATTTTTAGAAGAACTGACCCAAACGACCCAAATAACCGATAATTGAAACAACTGGTCCAAACACCACCATCCAAATCTGAGAAAGAGAAATGAACACAAAAATGGGCTGTTTTCCCATGGAAAGAAACATGTCAAAATCAAGACTTCAGCTGGGATTGCCACTTCTCCATCCAGTTCCTTACCAGTCATCAAGTCAGTTCTTCAGTACAAAGAATGAAAATAAAGTATAGGGGTTTGCATTCTGAAACCAAATTGTTTGATTGTTTCTTGGGGTTTTCTTCTGTAGCAAGAGAAAGGTAAAGCCCCTCAGCTGGAGTTGTTTTTCCTGCAGAAATATTTTCACTTCTGTCAATGTCTCTGTCTCACACTGATCCTCTACAACACCAGAGCAGTCAAATATGTTCAATCTGTGCTACCTGAAGGTTTCCCCGTGGTAGAACTGACATTCTCAGGCAGAACCCACCACTTTCCTTCTACCCAAGGGTCCTCCTAGGGGCGGATGCTGATGCCTTTTCCCAACCACCTAAAAACAGAGACTAGACAGGAGTAAGGGAATAAGGGTAGATATTTATTTGAAGGGCCTTCAAGGTACACCCTGGGGAGCCAGAGGCTGCTTCTATAGAATGGACTCAAGATGGACCCCAGGTCACGAGTTCTTGACACAGATATAGGTTTGGTCCATTTGCATATCAGCATAAATTCACCAATTAAAACTTTAGCTTTTTCCACCTTCTCCACCTCTTTCATGGTCCTAGTTTACATCTTTTGGGCCTAGGACAGCCCGAGTGTCCTTGAACAGCAAGCTTAGAGAGGCTTTGTTATGTCTATCTGGCCTAAGAGAGCAGCTAACAAGCTACATGAAACTTTAGAGCTACACACTAAGCAGTACAGGATTTGAAAAATATAGAAATTAAAACCTAAGGCATCAATGCCTCAAATCTATTCCATTCCATTCCATTCCATTCCATTCCATTCCATTCCATTCCATTCCATTCCATTCCATTCTATATTATTCCATCCTCTCCCTTCGCTGAACAGCACCCTGCCTTTGAGAAACCTTACCACACATCCACCTCTCCTTGCTGTTGAGATGACTCAAACACAGAAGTTTTAGGCACAATCTATTCCACAGCTATTCCAAAAGGCTTCCCAGATGGAGCTAAAAAAAATCTACACTTTTTGCAGCAAATTCTGTGGCACTTCTTAACTCAAGTCCTCAGCAGAATGTAACAGTGCGGGTACTTCTAGAGACTACAAAAAATGCGTAAAAATGTCTTAGGACCACAAGAGAACCACACAGGACCCAACAAGATTCAGAGTGAAGCAATATGAGATTCTACTCTGCACTAGGGAACTGCAGGATTTGCTTAAGTAACAAAGACGTGTAATTTAGCCCTGAGGCCAGAGAAATGTTCTTGGTATTTTTAAAATAAGCAACACACCTGAGACCTCCAGAGGTCTTGCTTGAGCTAGAGCAAGGACTATGAACGGAGAACACACGAGTGTTTATACTCAAGTATCCTGTAGTCTGCTTTTCACTTGCATGGCAGGCAATTTTCCTGTCCGTATCACCATCACATCGAGTTTTCAACTCCTCTTCTCCCCCAAGAAAAGCAACAGCAAGCAAAGTTTGTGTCTGGAGAAAAATCCTCATTAACACTGAAATAAGTTAGGTATATTGTGACATTTTCAAGAGATCTGCCTCCCTCTAGGATTCATTTCTCCAGGAATTTAAGTGAAAATGTACAGAAGAGAAACTTCACTTCCAATGAGTGGCTCTTCCATCAAAAGACAAAAGGATGAAATAACACATAAAATTTTCCCAAACCCTGAAACAATCCCCTTCAAAATCAAAGCCTTCCCTTCCTTCTGATATAACTTCCTCACCTGAAAAACAGGCTCTTTGATGGGACTGTTTCTGCTGTCTCTGGTTCTGGATACTCTGAGTTAAAAAAGAAAAAAAATTCTGAAACTAATATTAAGTTCAGAACAAGTCTTAGTAATCTCACTAAATGCTAATCGAGTTTTAATGCTGTTTTCATTAACTTTGTGCCCTTTCATATAAAGCTGGAGGGCTACTCAGTGATAAGAAAGCCCCACCAATAGAGTCATATGAACGGATGCTAAATGCAAATTCTGGAAGCACTGGGCAATGCTCACAGCAGGGCTTTGACAGGATAAAGATTTTATGGAGTGTCATATCAGGACTTGTTGAGGAGGCTGAATGTCAAGAGTAAAAGCAACAGCAGGAAAAAATGAAAGCAAGAAGGTTTCTGAAGTGAAGAGGGTTTTTTCTTTTTGTTGGAAACCACAATTTAAAAAATTAACTTTCTACTGTAAGTAGCTAAAAACCCAATAGGAAGCTCATCAAAAGGAGATTAAAAATAAAGATCAAAACCTGACAGAGAGCAAAACCCTGCCTTTCACTGGAAAGGCTAAGACAGGCTGACAAAATATTTCTGGCAGGCCTAAACTTTCCCAACATGTTTCAGCAAGGGATTTGGTTCTCTGAGCTGCAGCAGCGAGCACAAAGCTTTGGCTTTGCTTGGATGAAGAATTTGTACTTAGGCTGGCAGGAGAAAGAACTCTTGTGAACAGGAGAGTCTTACAAAAATCAAAGTGTGTCTCTACATGGAACTGCAGGGAAGGTTTTGGGGAGACCTTAAAACCCCTTCCAGTACCTAAAGAGGCTCCAAGAGAGCTGGAGAGGGATCTTTTACAAGGGCATAGAGGGACAGGACAAGAGGGAATGGCTTCACACTGCCAGAGGGCAGGTTTTGATTCAATGCGAGGAAGAAATTCTTTACTGTGAGGGTGGTGAGGCACTGAAACTTCTCTGGAAGTGTTCAAGGCCAGGCTGGATGGGGCTCTGAGCAGCCTGGTCTGGTGGAAGGTGTCCCTGCTTATGGTGGGAGGCTGGAAGGAGATGGTCTCAAAGATCCCTTCAGTTTCACAGTGGAGGAGAGAAGAGAAGTGGTGCAGTGCCCTGGGAGATGAAAATCTGCTTTCCTGGCTACTGAGCAGCTTTTCTTCACTCCACCAAGATCTTACCAGAAAAAAGGCATTAAATGGACCCACAGTGGGATTTTCTGTTCCTGTGGAAATAAGATCATTAACTTCCCAGGTGTTTAGACAAAAACAGCCCTCATGACCACTCATTATAAACAATACAAAAGAAAGAATGGCCACCTTTATGACTTAGAAAAACGTTTCAAAGGGAAAGCATTCAGTGCTTATTCACATCAAAGGACGGTAATCTTAAAGCCCTTTGTTTCGTATTGAAACAACAGAAACCAACAGTATCTGATTTGTACAATATTTCACAGTGAACCTAAACTGGTTTTAGCAAAGAAAGTGATCATACAATCAGAATGGCCTGGGTCGGAAGGGACCTTAAAGATCATCTCATTCCAACCCCCTGCCATGGGCAAGGATGTCACTCACTGGATCAGGTTGCTCAGAGCCCCATCCGACCTGGCTTTGAACACTTCCAGGGATGGGACAGCCAAAACTTGTCTGGGCAACCTGTTCCAGTGCTTTACCGTCCTCTGAGTAAAGAATTTCTTCTGAACATCGGATCTAAACCTGCTCTCTGTCAGTTTAAAACCATTTTCCCCTGTCCTGTCACTGTCTGCCTGTACAAAAAAAGTCCCTCTCCCTTCTTTTAATCAGTCCCCTTAAGGTACTGGAAGGTGCTCTCAGATTTTCCCAGAGCCTTCTCTTCTCCAGGCTGAACAACCCCAGCTCTCTCATCCTGTCTAATGCACAAAGAAACAGAGAAACACTCATATAAACACAGGTTCATGCACATAATACCTGATCCTGTCAGTACTTTGTCCTCCAGCTCGAAGAGAATGGAAGGGAAAGCTGGATGTGGGTTACCCTCTTGCACTTTCATTCCTTGTACTTTCATTCCTCTTCATAGCTGGAGCAATCTGTACTTTTATCCCTGACTGTAATAATTTTTTGTATTTTTTCCACACACCAAATTCAGGATTTTCTTTAGTGTTGCTGATTACCCCAGATTCCAGGTGCACTGTGTGTGCATACATGTCTATGGGTGCTCTAGCAAAAAAATGAATGTTGAGTTCACCTAAGACAACCACCCACAACAGAAAATTGAATTGAAATTCCCACTTGAGCACCAAAATGTCAGCAGGTTCTAAAATTCAGTATATCCACAATTTTAGAATAGAAATCCCAAGGTGGCCTTCCCTCACCTACATTTGTCAACAGCTCTATGAGACTCCAATTTTGCTTTATCCCTTTGAGAATGAAGGACAGAAATGGCTCTGCCTTTGGGTACTCCTGAATGCTGTCACATTGGTTCCTTTAATCCCACAAGAGTGAAGGAGAACAGCTTAGTTCTCCTCACAGTATTCCTTCTGGCTTAAATTTAGATGGTTAAGTGAGAATTCAAGCCTAGACTTTGCCTTAAGCTGTGAGTAAGGATTTCAACTGGATCCCTGCCATAAACCAGGAGGGTATGAGAGAGGCAGGAGAGGTCACCATTTAATCTGTTTCACAGTTGCTTCACTGTTCCAAAAGTGTAAATGGCTGCTGAGACAGACATTAAACAGGCACAGCCCCATGGCCTGATAGCAAAGACAGGAATGAGAGGCAGTGTGCTCAAATTCTGGTCTGTTCATCAATAAATATTTAAGTATTCATTGAAAGTGGAAAAGATGTAAGGAAAAGAAATGGATTCCTCCCTCTCTCTCCCATGTCTGAGCTGGTGTGAGTTCCCTTTACCAAACTGAGCATCGTTCTGTCTCTGAGATAATTTGATTAGATTTAAGGTAAAATTGCTCTTTAGTTTCTTTTCAGATCAAAATCAAGAATGCATTAGACATGGAGAACGTTCCCTGGTGATCTGGTGGAGAACCTGAGCCATGAAAAACCTGCCTTTCTCTGGCAGATATCGAGCCCAGATGTGCCATGGATGAGGTACCCTCTGGCTCAGCCAGACACTGAGCAGAGGGCAGGAGGAAACTCAGTTTCCCATATAACAGCTTGTTACAAACAACAAAATAATAAATATTTAACTCAAATCCAGCCTGGAAAATTGGTTCTCCAGTTATCTCTGGAAAATTGGTGAGTTTAACTGTATGTCAAGCTACTGTGATCTGCTTTGTTTATACTAAAAAATAAACTATACCAGCCCTTTTTGACCCAGGAGAAGCAGATGTAAATAAATATGTGCCTGACTCAAGATTAGCATCTGCCAATGCCCAAAAAAACATTGATTAGACGCCACAACTAAGTAGTTCACAGTAAATACAGTGGAAAATTATCCAGGACCAAAGAAGAAAATCAGAAACTATTGCTAGCAGTAGATGGCAGAGAAACATTAAAAAAAAAAAAAAAGAAGCAAAACTAGCTATTAAAATATATTTTGTGCTGATAAAATTAGCCTTACTGAACTATAAAATAAATAAGCCTTAATGAACTATAGCAGCCACTTGCAATTATTTCTGTACTAATAAGCTTGGAGAATATATTTGCCATATACTGGCCATTAACAAGATATTCTTTGAAATATGTAATTCACTAAAGGAGAAGTTGTTACAAATGAAAGGGATTCCAGGAAATTTTTGTGCTTATCATCCCACAGAAATATTTGAGCGCCAGAAGAGAAGATTTCCTGGGCCAACGAATACCCAAATTTGTTCATACAAGTTGAAATGGAGGTTTTATAGCTCCTCTCTTGTATTACATTTCTTCTCTGTAGTCTTTTCAATACTGTGCTCTGGAAAAAACGTAAACAAACATTGGTCATTGGGATCTGCCTTGTAAGAATATTTAATAGGAGTCCTTAATTGGCTGTTGTAAACATAACACAAATGGCAGTTGTAAAACTGAGAACAATTTTGTTCCAAATAGTCAACAAGAATGCCTCTTCAGAGAGGAAAGTCTTACAAGACACAGTACAATACATCCAAAAAAACTCCAATCCTTGCATGAAATGAAATAGAGGAAATTCCATTTTTGGCTTAAGAAAGAAACTCTTGCCCATTGGAAAGGATTCTATGAAAAAGCAGATGCCTTGGAAATATCCCACAGCCGACACAGATTTTTTTTCTCTTTTCTTTTTTTTTTTTTATTAATCTCTGAAGAGCAGGCAGGCAGTGAAAAGGGATCAAACGATTGCAGTTTAATGAGTTACTGCTTGTCAGCCGAGAGGCAGCAATGGCTGGGACGTTACTCTTGGCAAGTTTTGATGACACGACATCAGGGCTAACGCGTTCTGCTCTGCGCTCTCAGCAGGCTGAGCATGGACGGCCACAGCAGCTCAGCTCACGAGAGGCAAATTCCATCAACCTGGCTCATGTGCAAGCTGAAGTGATCTTCCTCCACTCCACCCAGCTCATGGTTTCAGTGACAAGAAGCCTCGCCCACCTCCCGGGCTGGGATGATGGATCCAGTTGAGGTGCACAGTTGTAAATATGGTGCCTCTTTGTACGAGCCCCACAGACATGGTAATTTCTGGTGACCTACTTGTGAGAGGAATTAAATGGTTTATGGACTATTTAGCAACACTGTAATGTAAAAATCCCATTTCAGTGTCAAAATATGGCTGTTAATTGTTAACTCCACAATCTGTCAAAGCTCAAGCAACTTCCATACCAAACTCAAAAGTAAAACTGCTATTTCTCCAACAGGTTTTTAGGAAATAAAGACTGCTGACTACTAAAGTCAAAAGTCTCCTTTTCCAGATACATCTAAAGAGCCTATTTTGAGAGCAGAAGCACATTCTGTAAATGAGTGATTGTTGTGAAGTACATTCCAATTCCTTTTAAAGCCTAATGAAACTACAAGGAATATTTCAAAAAATTCACTGAGTGGGATGGAATCATAATTCTCTTTTTAAAGTTGGTTTGAGAATCTCACATTAAAGAGGTGATAGCAATTAGGAGGTTATTATTTACATATTGAATGACTATATATTATCAAAGATATATTACCAAAATGTGGACATTTCTAGTTCAACTTGAGCAGGTGGAGAGCTAACAAAGACATGGTTACCACTACATTAGAAAGAATGCAGATAAGTGGGAGTTTTAGAATTTCTATATTATTTTTATGTTTTTAGAATTTTTATATTTTTTATTTTCTAAGACAAAAAGGAGGCCACAGAAGCAGCCTTGAAGAAGCCCTCTACCCTTTGCCTGACGTCACTCTCAGTTTTAAAGAATAACTCCCAGATCATTGTGGCTGCTTGGAAAGACTCACATGGCTGCAAAGGAGAATTTAACAACCTGCAGCACATCATGGGATGAGACCACGTCCCAAAAAAAGGCTGGGACCACCACCAGGGCTTCAGAGGAAATGGCTGGGACAAAGCACAGAAATTCACATTTAATCACTGGCAGTAATTTTCCTCTGACACTGAAATGCTTTCTAACCTGGTGAACATCCCCAAGACAGCACTCGAATTTTGGCACTAAAGAAACAGAACAATCTTCCCATCTACCTCACTCTGAGAGGCACAGCACCAAACACATTGCCCCCTTGGATGTCTTTCTTCATGAAGAGGCAATCACAGATGTATTGTCTTTCTAAGACTCTGCCCTGCTGGGACATGAGATTTTCCAGCTAAACTGACAAAATATTAATTCTTTAACACGTTTTTACAAAAGAGAACATCCTGTGCGGATTTTCAGGTTTTCTTCCAGAGAACACTGACCCAAAATTACTTTGCTTTGCCACCACCACCAAGGATAACAGTCAAGTGACACCTTCAAGCATCTTGGATACCAACGAGACTCAGACCCTGCCATGTAGGGAATGGCTCTGATGGACTCTGTGCTGCCCTATTCCCAAGAAAACCTCTGAGAATCTGTGCTGGGTTGACTTTGACTGGACACCAGGTGGTCACCAAGCTGCTCTATGCCTCCCCTCCTTAGCAGGATTGCAGCAGGGGTGTGGGTGGAGAAAATAAGATGGAACAAAAAACATTTGGTCAAGATAAAGGCCGTTTAATAAGCCAAAAGTGAAGGCTGCATATGGAAGCAAAGGAAAATGAGGTTTACTTTCTACTTCCCATCAACAGGCAATGTCCAGCCAGTTGAGATGACTGGAATGATGAATTTGTGGGGTTTGTTGGATCAATACAGGTTAGAACAGAACTGGCCACCCCTGACCCCCCAAACACCAAGCTCTGCACCCAGTGGCCCCAACCTCACCCGTGTCCCCATCATTCCCAGGCCAAGAGGAATTGCTCTCCACAGAGGAATTCACTGCTTTAGCTTTACCAAAAAGAATCACACACATTCCCAAACTGACTTCCCTGCAAGTCCATGGGCACCAGGAGGAATGATGCACTCCCTCGTGCTGATCTTTGCTCACAGCAGCAAAATCTCACTGTATTTTTGGGGCTTGATGAGACAGATAATTCCAGCACTGCCAACTGAAAACATCAGCAGATAGTGGTGCAGTGACGTGAAAGCAGTTTCTGACTCTGTGTTGCTCTTCTAAAGAGTTTAATCCTCTCTTCTCCTGGGGCTACTGATTTATGCCTCAGAGAACCCTCCTGAGCCATTAATCACTGCAACTGCTCCCTGAGCTGAGCACCAACTGCTCCCTCCCCCAGACATCACTGCTCCTGAGGAACTGAGACTATCCATAGGGAACAGGAGACTTGGCACTGACTCATTCAAATATTTCAGACTTACACCTATAACAAGTTTTCTTTTCCAAGTTGAAACTAAAATTTTAGCCATCCAAAGCCACACTTGGGCTGGTGTTGTCTACAGGTCTAGCTGAAATATCAGCTTTTCACATGTTACTTCCTTAAACATCTGTGAACGGGACAGTAAGTCAGAGACAAACCATTGGTCTGAATCAGCACATCCATTTTTGTGCTGTTCCACAGTTCAAACTGAACGTGCTGAAGATCACCCTCTTCTGCCAGCTCCTTAGAGATGTGTCAGGAGGGTTTAAATTTAAAGGAGTTATAAAGCATAAATAATTACTGTCCTCAGAATGCTTTGGGAAGTTCAGATCAGAGACTAGGCATCCATCGGAAGGGTCAGCATCATGTGCAGATATTCAGTGGGAGTATCCCATTTTCCTACTGATGGCAGAGAAACCTGAGATGGAACAAAGAAAGCTACTGGCAGTTCCAGAGTCCTGCTGACTTTGGAATCAAATCAATGAATTCAAGTTAATTGAGCTGCAGGAACTCTCTGCACATCGGCTCTTAAGCAAAGGTAATGTGATACATCCTCCCTTCACTGTCTCACAGAGTTAATGACCTGGCATTGTGTGATGCTTGTGAAGGTCAAAGACCATGAAGATGGGCAACAATCATAATCTGAAATACATTAAAACACAGTAACCTGCTTGTGTGATGTCCCATCCAAACATTAATCTGTTTGAAGGTTTGTCTCAATGGTAAGAACTCTGAAGTGTATCTGCCTATGTCCTGGCACTTCTGCCTTTCTTGCCCTGTTATTTTGAAGGAATTTTTTGCATAAAGCAGACTCTTGTCTCTTACAATTTCTTTTCCTTCCAGTAATCATTTCTCTCTTCTGCACATTTGCAGCACAGATTTTATCGTGCTGTCAGGGAAATAATTTAGTGGAGAGAAGTGGAGACGTGGCCATTGGTATCAGGAAAGTCTTAAAGAATACAAATGTTAGCCTAATTTAAGAAATTGGGACAATTCATAAACCCAGGCCCATTATATATTATCCAGTGAAAATTCAGGTCTCATTTTCGACTCACTTAAATTTGAAGCAAAAAGTTACTGCAGAATGAGGATGTACCTCAGCCTTCTTGCCAGAGCAACAATAGAGCAGGGATGCCAGGATCCGAGCAATTAATTATAGACTAAAAGACAGGAACTGAAATGACAAGAATTGACAGCTGACTCTAAATGTAAGAACTTTTTCCAAAGTAATAGGGTACGGGGGGAAAAAAATATTGCAGAGCTATTGATTCCAGATTGTGCTGCAGAGCAAACATGGCAGCAGTGCCACAGCCAGGGCAGAGGGGTGACTTATTTCAGGATTTCAAGGACAGCTACCAAAAATATTATGACCCTTACAGAGCCTGAAAGATTGAAACAAGCTTGAAAACTCAGCCACTCACATATTAAGCCACATAGAGGTGTGTGGTGAAAACTGAGACACCAAGTAAAGCCCTGTGATAACAATTTAAAAAGCAAAAGCAATACCATGGAACAAAGCCGTCTGTGCTTTGCCCTTATTTACAGTGTTCCTTAGGTTAAATTATTTCCCTGTTCCACACTGAGTAGGAGCTGCTGTGCTTTAGCAACCTGACATTGCCAGGGAGAGATGCACCAGACAAATGTCAGAATTTCTGTTGTGTGTGTCAGAAGAGGGTGCCCAGACGTGTCTCTGGCTTGGAAGGAACAACAGATCTGCAAATGCCAGGTGCCACAAAGCCACTTGTCAATCCTTCCCTCTCTGCCACCTCACAACCCCGACACACAGGGGCTGTGAGTGCATTTGTTGGTGGCAACAGGAACAGCACACAGGGACAGTGCAGTGCACGAGGTACCACAAAAATCCAGCAAACTCAAAAAACACAAGGTCTGAAAGAAAAACAAACACCAAGGATGGGCTGTGTAAAATCAGCTATCTGAACCTCATCCCCATTGATCAGGTTACATAAAACACTTAACCACATAAGAAATCCCTAAATGAATTATGCAAGGAAAGCTATAACTGTGAGAGAAGGGAAAAATAATCCAAACTAAACCAATATTTTCTATTTTTCTATGATAATTAATTCAATTTAAATTCAAAACAAGACAGCTGCATATTCAGGAAACACATACTTGGAGCCTGATTATTAGTTCTTTACATGGACTACAGCCTGATTAAGGAGAGATTGTCCAGGACATTAAGTGAGATATTAGAAAGAAAATCTTTACTGTGAGGGTGGTGAGGCCCTGGCACAGGTTGCCCAGAGAAGCTGTGGCTGCCCCATCCCTGGAAGTGTCCAAGGCCAGGTTGGATGGGGCTTGGAGAAACCTGGGATAGTGGAAGGTGTCCCTGCCCATGGCAGGGGGTTGGGAACAAAATGATCTTTAAAATCCCATCTAAACACAGACTGTTCTATGATTCTATGGATTTTCTGTCTGTACATTCAAGATTACATGGAGACTGTAATCAGAGTGCAACTCCTCGCTCAGGATATTTAATATTTTAGAAGTTTATGATGGTTCAAAATGTAAATGGTCAAATTATCAAAAAAGGAATGAATCAATGTCTGTTAAAGATTTAATAACTTTTCTCCTTCAAAGGAGGGCTTTGAGCTTCAAGTTGCTGAAGACTGGGAGAATCTGATGAATCACGGCCCACAGGATTTAAGGATTCTACTCAGCAAAGTCTGTGTGCTCAGTCCAGTAACCTTTGTCAGACAGAAATGTGTCTTGGTAATGGGGAAGGCACCCTCTGCTGCAATGACTTCTTCCAAGAAAAGGGCTCAGTCAAGCCATTATTAATTCTCTCTTTCTTTGGCTAATGGGATTGAGATGATGAAGTTGTCACTGGAAACCATATTTTCCAGCTGTCACATGCATGCAGTGTCTTTCTTGAAGTTTGTCACCTCTATTTTCCTATTAAAAAAACCTTAAAACTTAGGATTCCAACCGTCTTTATTGTCACTTTGGGTAAGTGTGCACTCATGCAAAGGAGTCAAAAGAAGGGCACAGAAGTTCTGTCTAGGCTGAAATATTGACATTATACAAAGCTGTTATTAACCAAAAGGCTTCTTTCAGACTGCTCCTGCAATACTTTCCTTTTAAATGGTCACTGATGTTGACAGAACAGCAAAAGGAGCAGCTGCCGTGTTGCTCCAATATGTGCAGTGTGACCCAAAAGTTCCTGGGCTATTTTCCTAAGGTGTCAGCAAACAAATGCACAGACATCCTCAGGAGTTTTTCTGCATTTGCTGTAGACACTTTTCTCTCTCTCTGCCAGACAAAACTGCCCCAAGGGAGCAGTGACACACTTATGGCAGGGCCCTCGACAGGCAGAAGCCAGGGCTGGGAGCTCTCCTGAGCAGCTGCTCTCTCTGCACGCACTGAGCCAGAGGCCAGTGATGGCACAACTGCTTGGGAAACACAGGGAAAACTGCCTGTGACTCTGCAAACTCATCAAGGGATCTCCCCTATGGAAGTAATGGACCTGTGTGTTCAAGTCGTGTCTGATGCGTGGTGTGAGGAAAAAATTCTTCTTTTGAGAAGAACTGTTGATTCAATATCTTTACTGCAAAAGCAGAAACATCAACCAATTAAAAAAAAAAAAAGTAAGAATACTTTATATGTTAACGATCAAAACAGTAAATAGTGATCATATACATTAATGACATAATGTCTTTAATTCACTGAATAGTGACCTTCATATTTCTTATCACTACTCATGAAAGCTAAAGAAGCCTAACTTTAATATCTGCAAATGGGATTTAAACACTGGAATGGAGTGGCTGATGCTTTTTCTTCTGGCTCCTTACTAATCCAGCATGGAGCCAACACTTTGAGGAGATGTTAAATGGAAGTTCTTTCCAGTCATTATCAAACTTGAGATTTTATTCAGTGATATGTCCTGTGCCAAACAGAGTATTTAGGAGTTAGTTCCCTCACTTGCTTTCCTCCCTTTATTTTCTCTGAAGTCATGCAGAGCTGTTACACATTAAACCCCAGCTGTTCCCAGTCTCCCTGAAGTGTGTAAGAGAGCTTTATATGAACCCATTTCTTGAGGTAGTCTTTAAATCCACTGATATTTTAAAATCCACAGATTTTTAAAAAATCCATTTGCATTAAAATTCAGAATAGAATTGTATCTATCACTATGGACACGGAACCCCTGAAAGCATCCTGGTTTAGAAATCTTCAAAGTATAAATATGAAATCTGCTGCACTTGGGCTAATCCAGATTAAAAACCACTTATAAAGACCAGAAATCATCACTGTTCCAGTATAACTCAGTGCTGGTCCTGTCTCCAGTTCTCCTGCTTGAGAGTAATTCTCATTTTAGAAGCTCAATAATTAGTTTCACAACTGATGATGGAAAGTAGAGCATTATATTTTTTCCTGGGGCTTTCATTAGTATCTCTAGGTTCACTTCCCTCAAGACATGGATCTCTTAACCGGAGATTAATTTTAGTTTTCCAATGGAGTTTTATTGTAAGAATATTTTGTTCTCAGACTTTCTCCACTAAAAGGATTTAGATTAAAATGTGTCTAGATGTAGTCAACTGATAATAAGATTTGTAATTTCCAGTAGATAGGAATAGTTAACTATGAAATTGTACTGTATTACAGATTATCGTCATGGAACACATTTCCAAACTCATGCAGAGTGAAACCCGAGTAATGCAATTAAAATTATTATAGTTGCTCTAGATTTAAATTATCAGGAAAGATCACTGTTTGCACCCATACGCAGTGCTTCTTATGTAAAAGAGGGATAAAAATATATATAGGAATGATAGATAGATAGATAGATAGATACATACATACATAGATACATAGAAGTGCTGTAAGAACATCAGTATTCAGTCAATTAAAGGTCCATTTCACTGATATCATCCTCACTTCAGGGCTGGCCAAACTAAGTGAACATTCAAGGGTAGCAAAATGTTTCTGTCTGGTTCTCCTGGCAGTGATGTAGGGCTTGTGATCATCCTCATCCAAGCCAGGAAGATGGTTCTTGACATCCTTCAACAATATTTTTTTCTTTCTTTGATTTGTACAGTTCCTTCTTTTACCCAAATTCTGACGTCCACAACGTCATGGCAGAAGAAGTTCCAAAGCTTAAGAAGTGTGAAGAATCGATCTTTCTAGGACAGTTTTGAACCAACCCCTTTCATTTTCCAGTGGAAAGAAGGCACATTAGAAGCCTCATCCTCAGGCAGAGAGAGAGCATTTTCAAGTAGCACTGAACCCTTGTTAAACAAAAGAATTAACAAAATCTCTCAGTCCCGTGTGCTTTCCCTAGGACAGTTTCACAGGAGAGCTGCTGGCTGCAGGAAAAGTCCCATTGCTGCTTTTGGGCTCTGGCTGTACCAGGTGGAACCCCTGCCCTGGCAGCAGGCACACAGCCCCCCTTTGGCGATAGAAAATCTGTAAATCTGATATTCTCTCCTCGAATAATGGCTTGGCAACTTTCTAGAGGAGAGACCCAGACATGCTTTGCATCAGAAGGAGAATATCAGAAATAATTGATGAATCATTCTCCCAGGGTAATGAGGGAGAAGAAAGGAAAATAAAAGGGGGTTTGTGTCTTATACTTTACATTTAAAGCACATTTTGTTGTACAAAGTAAACGCACTATAGGTGAAACTTCACTAATAGGATGAAGTGACTTTGATATCTCACCTGTATTCCTATTAGAGTCCAGTCCTCTTACTAGAGACCAATACTCCTTTTAGGGGTAGATCCAGAGCAAAGATCACCAAAATTCCACTTTTATTTTTTATCCCTACTGAAATCTCCAGTTGTTTGTCTTCCTGCTCCTCAGGAGGGTCTCTGGAACATCTCAGAAGATAAAGCTCTTGGGAACACCTCTGGGCTGTTGGATTGTCCCTGACCCTGCTCCAGACTGGAGTCTCTAACACTCCTTCTGCATCTCTAACTCCTAATCCTAGTAATTAGTATCCATTAGTTAGCAGTGCTATGACATTCATGTAAAATCAAACATGACACAAACAGCAGAGGAAAGAGTCATATGATGTTTTGTTGGAATACCACCGTGGCTAAATTTTAAGACTCCATTAAGAATATTTGTAAGAATACCTTGCAAAAAAAATATTTTAGTTGGCCAGACCTGACTCTGCAGGTGAAGATATTTTTTTCTTACAGTTATCAGCTTTCTAAACTGTCTGTCAGCCACCTTAGAGTCTGATAAAAGACTTGGTTAAAGGGTTTTACCTGTGCAAACCTCGACCAGGTCAGCGCTTGACGGAGACGGCGATGATTATGACAATGAGCAGCAGAACGGCCAAAGCGACGGCGAGAAGGCAGCACTTCATCTTCCTGGCTCGCAGCTGAGAGGAGAAAGACAAATAAATGAATTCATGGAGCTTAAATCCACAAAGAAATGCTGTTATTTTTCCACTGGAAGAATGGTTTGGAAGAAGAAGCAACAGAGAGAATTTGTCCATTTCTTTGGACTGACTTATCGTTCTAGATAATCCAGATTCCTCCTCCTCAATACAATCCACTTTTCTCCACAACTTTCTTGCTGTTTGAATCACTGTCTCACACTAAATTTCCAGGCTCTCCTTGGAGGGCTGAACTTGGGTAAGGCCACTCAGTTTGGTTTTGTTCTGGGGGTGTCAGATCTGCATCAGGCTGCCAGGAGAAAACTGTCCCCTGTAAAAGAAAAAGTTCCCTCTCCACTCTGCTGAGCACTGAAATCGAGACAAGCACTAACATGGGCTGTTCACAGGGCAGGCAAATGTGCTTCCAGCAGTAACCACCCTGATCTCATTCACTTTCAGGTATGGTAAAAGAGATTCTACAGAGTTTTAATTTTGATGTCTGTTTCCACTTCAACCTACCAGTCTTCCTAGTGACTTCCATGGACATAATGTTGTTTATCCCTATTTAAAATCTTTGCAGATAATTCAATTCCCCTTCCTCCTTTTTAGATGGATTAGAAGAAGGGTGTTTCCATGATCCTGCAGTGTAAATAGTCCTGTTATCCCATACATACACAAAAAAGTAACTTCAGTGAAATCCTTAACTTGGATATTTTCCTTGAGACCAAATCAGCTGGTCCTCCAGCCACCAGACTTGATAACATCATCTTGATGTGACAAATCAGTTGCTTTATTCCAGAATCCTTCACCTTCCTTACAACTGAAGCAACACTCTCACAGGAGAGATTACGCTAACATTACTGGTGTTATCCACTTTTCCTTCCTTTCCTTTCCCTAACTGCTGCAGCCAGGTCTCCCAGTCTGCCTGGGATCCTTCTCTAACTGCTTTGCACCACTCTGCACTGCACTGCACTTCCCACAGAGCCACTGCTGCCCAGCTGTTCTGTTCTGTGGATGTTTTGGTCTCTTACACTGCAAAAGACAGGGGACTCATTTCTTCCATTGGTGCTCCAAATCCAGCGTTTTCCATCCCCTCTCAGTGCCCAAACAAGCTGAAGAAGCACTTTCAGCAGGGAACTGTGATGCATGACCTGTCCTCTCTTCCAGAATCAACCACCAATCAAACTGGTGCTTTTATCAAAGTGTGGATTTCCAGATTATTTTTTTTTTCACATTAAAATGCTGTACTGTCCTGCCTCCCTAGCAGATAATCAGTGACTCATTGTGGTTCTCCATCAGCTTTTCAATCACTCAAATAGATATGTTTTCTTTGGTTTGGAAGAGAAAAAAGGTGTTTTAAGTATATCATTCCATGTGCGTGTGTGAAGATCTTCTTGTCAGGCATGCTAGGAGGGAGTGTGTGAGGGGCCACTATTCTACTTCCCAAAATCCTTCTTTGGGACACGGATTTATTCATGCTTTTCCATCAGTTTACTGTGACTCTTGGGGGAGATTATGGGTGGACAAAGACTAACAGAAATTATTGTGAGGCTGGCGAGGCCCTGGTACAGGTTGCCCAGAGAAGCTGTGGCTACCCCATCCCTGGAAGTGTCCAAGGCCAGGTTGGATGGGACTTGGAGCAACCTGGGATAGTGGAAGGTGTCCCTGCCCATGGCAAGGGGTGGAATAAGATGATCTTTAAGGTCCCTTTCAACCTAAAACATCCTCTGATTCTCTTTAACTTTTTTTTTTTTTTTTTTTCCACACACAAATGGATGTTTCTTCATCGTGGATCCTCACCTGATTCTTTAATTTCTTGAGGAGTAATTACAATGCATCCTGAAAGCTCAGCCCATGAGACAACAGACTTGTTACTGCTTCCCCTATAATTTTAACCTTCATTAATTCCAAGTTAAACCAGGAAACCTCTGCTTCAAAGTGCAGCCTTTCAAAGGCACTTGGATGTCCTTGTCCACTTCCAAAACGTCAGAGCCTGTGTTTGGTCAGCAGAGGATGCTAATGGGTCATTTAGCTTCAAGCAGCATTCTCAAACAGTCCCAATAAGAGCTTCAAAGACTGCACAGTTATCACTTCACATGGCTTTTCCATCATTCCCTTTGCAAAGAGATTCCCTTCTTTTGCTCTTTCTAGCACTACAAAATCCTAGTCATTCTTATTTTGCATTTGTGTAGTCTCTTCTCCATTCCCTTTTTCCTTGCTTTTAACTAGCTAAACCATAAACAGACTGAGACTGATCAGAGGGCAGGAGAGATGCAGCCCAGCCTGAATCCTGGGGTTTGGTTCACGTTTTATGAACTTGTCCTGGCTGGAAAGTCAGGATGATGATTCCTGTTCTTTAAAATGTCTCCTAGCAGATTTAGTATAACTGTCCTTCACAGTCATATAACCCATGGCAGGATTCTCCTGTTTATTCCCAGCTTTGTTGCAGTTTTTTTCCCTATTTTATATTTCAATAAGGAAAATATTGAATTCTTTGAGTTGCTTTAGTCTCCAGCCATAAATCTGTACGTGCTGGCGGAGCAGGAGAAGCAGCTTCTGATCCCTGCCTGAACACATCACCTTTCCTACAGATCCTGAGGAAGAACAGCAGGACACCAGCACCCCAGATTTTTGTCACTTAGTTAGAAAAATACTGATATATGAGCAAGAGCAGCATCTCCCTTCACTGCACAAGTGCACACCCTGCTTCAGGAAGGGCCTTGAAAGAATCCCTTCAGTGAGACTTGGCCCAAAGGTTGGCCTTGATGATCTTGGAGGTATTTTCCAACCTCAAAACTATGATTTTGTGACACCCCATGGAGCTCACCAAGCCTGTCCTGTGGAGAGGACCAGCCTGAATTTCTGTGAGCTCCTGGGACCCTTTGCCTGCCTTTATCAGAGGACAAAGATACAAGCACAGAGGGTGTGGAACAGATTCTCTTCCTCAGACAGAATCTGCAGACTGTGGTATGGGCACCCTCACCTGAATATTACATAAATAAAGACTAATAAACAACATAAATAATAATATTACATCTAACTAACTCTGCTTATTATCCCTAGTTTAGGTTAACAGAATTTGATTGCCAAGCTGAGATTATAAACGATGTCTTAATGCCCTACTGCCATTCTTGAGGGGAATTGAGAGAAAAAAATAAACACATCCCTTTTAATGAGTTTTTCAAAGAGTTTTTTAATAACCCTGAAGTAACATCGCGCACTGGAAGCACAGCAACATCGGAAATGTAAGCACTGAGCAGCTAAGAAATTCTAAACTTTGTGTTTTCCATGTATGCATATACAGGAGCAATTATTTCCCTCCCTCTAAAGTAGGATTTCTGCCTTATTCAGTGAGGGAATAATTATTATGCCGTGTCCATTGGACGTGTTTAGAAATTTTACGTATCTACTCAAGTTTTCTTAGGACACCTATCTAAAATCATGTTCACACAACACCACACAAAGTTTTCACTTAATGTAAAGATCCTAATTTTTTCGTGGGGTTTCCATGACAGCAGATTCATATAATTAACACTTTCCATCCCAAACATCAATGCAATGATCGGGTTATATCTATTTTAAGTGGAGGAAGTAGAGACACATTCCATGGGGGAAAGTACAGCTGATCTCAAGAGAGTTCCAGTTTTCCAAAGGAATAAAAAGAAAAAAAAAGAATAAAAAGCAAATTTGATTCATGATGCCACCCCTTGAATCAAAGTTAACCTACACTTACATGGAAATGGAAAACTGTTTCCAAACCTGTAACAGGATTTGTCACCAGGATAAGTTCCTTACTGCCCCGAGACAGACACTACGAGTTTTCTGCCACAATTTTAGTAGTCTCAGAATAACAGAATCACAGCCACAGAAAAGCTGATGAAAAATTAAAAAAAAAAAAAAAAAAACAAACCCAAAACAACCCACAAAAAGCCAAACCACCTGTAAAATGAATCATTTATGTTACAGCATAATTCTCCAGGGAGCTTTGCATTTTTGCAGCATTTCCCACGCATCCAACTAACACGCAGTTGATTTCACTCAATTCTCCCAGCTCTTTCTCCCCTCAGCTGCTGAGGACCCTTCTCTCTCACACTGTGCATTATTCCTGTTCCCTTTCCTCCTTGACTTTCCTGGAAGCAAAAAAAAAATGTGACCTCCTCTCAGTTCCTGCAGCTACACCCATGATTGCTCACAGGAGCATTTTTAAGACCATTTTGCCCAGAAACTTCCACTTGTGCTTGGAGCATTTTCAGACATTTGCAGACAAGGCAAACCCAGGACCACTGGCACAGCAGATGGATCAACAGCTGAAGGGCACTCTTGGTACAAACTAAATTTGGAGGGTCTTCACCAAAACTTCAAATACTATCCAGAAAACCTGAGGGAATAACTGGTTTTTTGGGATTTTTTTTTCCAGAGACCTGGAGGTTTTGCCGAACACTCATGGAGGTCACAAAAATCTACGGCTGCTTTCTCCATTTTTTTCCCTGTTAAACTGCAAAATTCTGTCCACAAACAGGAGCTGCTAGAATTTAACAAAAACCTCCCGAAAAACATATTCTTCTCAGGAAAACATGTACCCTGGAACTCCACCTTGGAAAACACTGACTCCCTTTAACTATCTCTTAAAATGAATATTTAAATAGAGATAGAGAAATCAATGCAATAAACAATTTCAGGCTGAATTTGGGAAAAGTTCAAAGCTACAAGATTATCTTCTTCTGGAAAATGTATGAGAAATAATTATAATCCCACTATCTGATTTAATTTTAATTATCTTAACTTATTCTAAACCTTGAATGCTATGCTGCAGCACTGCTCTGGTTTTACAGCTCTGCCCCAACATGTTGTAAGTCCATTTCCCATAACACCTAGAATTTGTTGATTAAATTGGAGCTAATCTATTTTCATTGTACACATTTTCCCAAGATGAAAAGAATGCAACATGGGACCAAAGAAATTCTAATCCTGTAGCAAGATGTAATGGCTTTTTACAGTTATTTTTTCTGGGCTCTCGGGGCTTTTTAGTAAAATAAGTAAAGATATATTTTAATCCTGACAGAGGCTGTTTAAACACACATGTGAAATAGGAGTGAAAAGCAGGGAAGGAATGAGCAAGGCTACTCAGGGACACAGCTGAGAAGCACTTTATATTGACAGGAAACTGGATGTGACTGAGCCTGGAAGAAACCTTTCCCTCACTGTTTCAGAGAATTAAGCTGCAAGTCATATTTTAGAGCCTAGAAGATATTTATTCCTTGGGGGTGAAATGTTGAAAGACATTTTAATTATGTCACAACAGATAGTTAAGTAATTAAAACCCATTAAAGCCCATTACGGCCCCAGGCCCAGAAAAGCAAGTTTCATCTTGGAAATTCCAAAGCAAACACTTTTACAAGGAGGAAAAAAAAATGTTTTCTTGCTAAGGATTCAAAAACCAGCTGAGGCCAAGCATAAATAATAGAAGAGGCTAAAGGAAACTGTTTTTCGTCTATTTATATTGAATAGAAAAAACAAAAAAACCCCAAAAAAGCAGCATTCAGCTTCTCTACTCTCTGTGGATTGGTTACATTATGGACTGTAAGGCAGGGAGGTTGAGATTTCTCAACTGCCTCCACAAAGGAGGTGAAAATCCCTAGAAACAGGAATTTTAGTTCAGGCAGGGATTTGTACTAGAACAGCTGCTCTATTCTGGGAACATCAGAGCATACGACACCACTTCAGAGCAGAGATACACCCTACGACTTCGTGGTTGGGGCATTTTCTAGGTCTTCTGCAGGACTAAATTGGGCAGGTTGCTTTTCTTAGCTAAGTTAATCTCCCCAGCACCCCACCTTTATTCCACCACTCCCAGGTCTCAGCCCTGGCACTGGGATAAGGATGATGAGAGTGACCAAAGAGCTTTTCCCGAGAGAGCTCACCCAAGACCACACGACTCTGTCCCTCCCTCCTGCAAGGTCAAACAATATAAACATTCATAGAAAAATGGGTTTATTAAGGCTGGAAAAGACCTTTAAGATCACCAAGTGCAGCCATCAACCCAGGAAGCACCACCACGTTCACCATTAAACCACGTCCTCAAGTTTCATATCCACAGGTTTTTTAACACTTCCAAGGATGGTGACTCCACCACTTCCCTGGGCAGCCTCTTCCAGTGCTTGACAACAGTTTCTGTGAAGATTTTTTTTTTCCTAATACCAAATCTAAACTTCCACTGTTACAATTTGAGACTATTTCCTATTGTCCCATCACTTGTTACCTGGGTGAAGTAATTGACCCCTACCTCATTGTAACCTCATTGCAGGGAGTTTTAGAAAGCAATGAGGTCTTCCCTCAGACTCCTTTTGTCCAGTTTAGGAGAGAAGCCTAGGACCAGGAAATACCCTCGGCTTTTCAGTTTGGTTTTATGGGCAAGACTTTGTCTTCTAGGGAAAAAAGTCAATTTTTCCATCATAATTTCTTAGGTTATTATGGTAAGCAAGCAAAAATCTACCCATGTACTCCATGCCAAAAGTCCCAATAAGACAACCCATTTTACTTACAGAGATGCTTGCCCATATTTTAAACACAATTTTAAAATAATGAACAAATCATGAAGCATTTTCGAACAGAGCCAGGACTGCAAAAACTTCTGAAAATACAATTCCACTAGTCGAGCAAAGAAACCATCACAGACTAATCACTCTGGACATTTATTTCCTGCAAACCCATTCAGCAGACAAAAACCAAAAATTATTAAATTTAGCAACCACACAATAACAGCCTCCAGTTATCAGGTCAGGTCCTTTTAAGGGGCTCTGTTGGGCAATGAAAACCCACCCTGATTAATTTTCAAGTGCTGCTTCCTTTATTGTAAGATTAACAAATCTGTTTGACAGAAAACGTTTCATTTTATATGCAAATCTCTGTAGAGAGTTTTGTGACATTAAAGAGGTTCATACAATTTTGTTCACCCTGACCTCAGAGGTCATTTGGAATTTCATGAAAGCATTTGTCTATGCCCTTAATATGCATTTTGAAAGCTAATTTGAGGTCTGCTGGATTGAGAGCCCAGGTTCTTAATTACGTTTGGACGTGTTTATACAGACGATATTATGAATCTGAAACTGCTGTCATTCCAATGGACAATAGCAGAAGCTCTGCTGAAGGCTGGGGACTTCTCATGGGAGAGGAAAAGGAAATATTGGAGCAACACAGCAGAAAATCAGACCTTGTAGATGTGTGGTTACCTCCAAGAATTATGTAAACATACAGAGAGGAAAAAGTCCCCTTACACTTGCAACAGTACTTTCATTATTATTACTATTGTTATTATTATTAACATTGATAGGATCCCTTAGCTAAGCCATACACAATCAGCTCTGATAAGAGAGTAAACACGGTGTTATTGCAGCGGAAGGGAGGAACCTGACCTTTAACGTGTGTACAAATTAAAATGCACCGACCAAATTTGGTGACCTTTATGGTATAGATTCCTTATAGCGCTACGATGAATTTGCTATCAAATATCACTGCTTCTGCAGGCAGGCTAGAAAAGGCCAGGAATATTATTAAGCACTTAGAGTGTTTATAAATGAGAACAAAGTGGACAAGTTACATATGAATGAAACCCAGAAGATATGAGAGCAGCGGGGAAAGGCCAGCCCACAGCAGCAAGGAAATAGATCACTTGGCTTTGACAGACTGTTTTTGGGCCTTCACTTCCCCGTCATTTGGACTGATTCCACACTTTCCTTTTTGATGCTGTGTCTGTCTATTTGCTGCTTTCCACTCATTCTGTGCAGTTTTCCCATTCCCCATAAGTCTCTTCATGATTCCCTTCTTATTAATTACTGTTTCTTCACATATTTCTCTGGAAGTATTCGAGGCCACGTTGGATGGGGCCCTCAGCAACTTGGTCTAGTGGAAGAAGTCCCTGCTTATTGCAGAGGGGATGGAACTGGTTGATCTTTAAGGTCCTTTCCAACACAAACCATTTCGTAATTCCACATGTTTCTATGAAATATCCCAGGTGAAGCCAAGTGCCACCTACAGGTCTGGTTCCTCAGCATATCCTATTGAAAAACTATTTTCTGCCACTTCTTTAGCCAGGGATAACCATCTAGGATTGGATTTTCCATGCCTGGAATCTATCACAAGCTACTCCTTTTAAATGAAAATATGTCAGCCAAATCAAAGGAGAAAACTCTTGAAATTCAAATGTCCTAGTGTCCCACCCTGAAAAAGATAATGGAAACATTTTCTCTAGTGCCTCCTTGCTTTGGGGAAGGATCACAGAACCATTAGGGTTGGAAAAGACCTCCAAGACCATCAAGTCCAACCTCTGGCCGATCACCACCTTGCTCACTAAACCATATTGAGAAGTGCCACATCTTCTCGGTTTTTGAATACTTACAGGGGTGGTGACTCCACCCTGTCCCTGGGCAGCCTATTCCAATGCTTGACCACTCTTTCAATGAACAAATTTTCCCTAATATCCAACCTGAACCTTCCCTGGTGCAACTTGAGGCCATTTTTCCGTGTCCTGTGTAAGGAGGAACAGGGAGAAAGGAGATTGTCCCTTTGATGAGGGTGCACATTTTAGTTTTCCCAGGAAATTTGTCTCAGTTTAGGAAAGATATGACTTTTCTCAAACCCTTTTTCATGTACACTCTTGACTAGCTCAAAATTTGAGATCATTTTCACCATCTGCCACATCTATCAGGATGAGGATGGCAGCACAATGCTTTCTGTGTTGATTCTCCTGAAAGCTGACAGAGGCTGATGTTGAGCCTGTACGCACAGATTTAATTGCTGCATTTTCTACCTTCTGAATGCTTGAATTAGCAATCTTAATATTCCCTTAATACACTTGTTTTTCTAATGGCTGAGACATCATTTGTAATAACACATGATAATGGCTTACATTTCTAGCACGCCTTTCAAGGCAGCAAACCTCCAACATGATTTACAAATTCACTATAAAGAGGATTATCTTTTTACCAGCTCTGGAATGAAGCCACCTACATCTGGCAGCTGTTTGAGTTCTACACAGCAAACCCAGCCAGCAATTTAAAGCAGGTAATGACTGGTGTGTGCACCTGAAACACCAGAGACCGCATTTCCCAAATCAGAACTCACCCAGTGTAGCCAAACAAACGCTCATACTCCTGCAGAAACCACCTTGAGATGCTTAAAAGCCACACACAGGCAGATTCAGAGAGAACTTAACTCTCCCAACAACTCAAACCCAGAAACACTGCAAGGGAGCAGAGCAGAGAGAGGATGATTAGACCACATTAAAACTCTGCAGTGCTTGAAGAAAACCTTCCTGCTGAGCTCTGTTTATTAGTTAAATTATATTATTTTATGAATGGGACTACTTGGAAGGATTGGAAATGACAGATTTTGGCTCATTGTGCTGCCAGTTTCAATATTTTGAGCCCATCAGTTCATCCAGCCTTCAACCAGCCTCACTCATCTGGTCAGTAAATCATCAGTTTCTCTTTCAGGGCAGAAAGTCTTTAATCAGCTCAATCTCTCCTCCCAAAAACACTTGAGCCCCACCCCCCACTCCTCCCCCCCAAACTGGCTCCTTTTGCCAACAACAACCAGGTCAAACTTTGCAGAATCTTGTAAGGACTAGAGCCAAAAAAAGCATTTAGTCTGGCTTAAATCCAGTGTACTCTGATGAGACCTTGGTCCAAATAAGTTAAGAATTTCTCCTCACTGTGCTGTGTATAGTTAGAGGCAACATTTTTATTTGAAAATTCTAATAATAATAATGTGCTTTCTAAAAGGGTGGAACAGCAGCCGTGAAGGATCTTTTGAGCAGCCTCAAACAAATGCAAATGTCAAGTAAAGAAAACAAAGGTACTTCCAGAGGGTAATAGAAAAAGGATCACAGAATCATTTGGGTTGGGAAAGACCTCTAAGGCCATCAAGTCCAGCCGTTAACCCAGCACTGCCAAGGCCACCACTAAGCCATGTCCTACTTACACATTTTAAATCCTACCAGGGCCCCATCTCTTCCCTGGGCAGCCTGTTCCAGGGCTTGACAACCCTTTGAGTGCAGGAATTCTTCCCAATATCCAACCCAAACCTCCTCTGGCACAATTTGAGGCCATTTCCTCTTACCATGTAACAATATTGTTCACGCTGGAACTGAAAGAAAGGTTTTTTGTCGCAAGGCACCGTATTCTTAAACTAAAATTTGCCTTCAAATCTCACCAGTAGTTAAGATAAATTGTCCTCAGTGTAAGTCTTCAGGCATCAAACAACAAACTGAAGGTCTAAGCTGGTCTCACCCTACCACCAGAAGTTATCTGTGCACATCAACGTAAGTCGATACATTGCAGTAACTGATCCACAAAAAGCTCCTCCCAGCCCTAGGAATCACAAGTAAAACCAAATTTTGGAAGGGGTTCCACGAAGTACCGTGCCATTAGTGCCTCAGAATGTCTGTGTTAGGAGAAGATGAATCTCCAGAGAAACAATGTCACAGAGCCATAGGCAGTGTTTAGTGTCTGTGTTTTCGTTAGAGNTCTCTCTTTTCCCTCCTTTCTGCTGAACCTAGCAGGTGTGAGCGTGTCCTTTATTGTGTTTTCACAGACACACCCTACCACCAGAAGGTATCTGTGCACATCAACATAAGTCGGTACATTGCAGTAACTCACCCACAAAAAGCTCCTCCCAGCCCTAGGAATCACAAGTAAAACCAAATTTTGGAAGGGGTTCCACGAAGTACCGTGCCATTAGTGCCTCAGAATGTCTGTGTTAGGAGAAGATGAATCTCCAGAGAAACAATGTCACAGAGCCATAGGCAGTGTTTAGTGTCTGTGTTTTCGTTAGAGTTATTGATGTGACTGGGAAAAATATTTCTTTTTCCTTAATGTGTCCATTGATTTAATATAGAACATTACTTCCTACAAACTTTGCTCACCACTAGCACTACCATCACTACTATCTTTACTACTACTGAAATACTCCCATCATTAGCACGTCAAGCAGTGGTTGACAGGCACAAATTACCCTGCATTATTTCATAGTGTCATAAACAGAGCTGAACTTCTGCTGCACTGAATTTTAAATAGACCTCTAAATACAGTAAATTGGGTTTTTTTTTCCCTGGTGGTGAAATCCAAGTGAAATAGAAAATATTTACACCCACCATGCCCCTGCTGCTCCTTTGCACTGTGTAGGATACTTGGGAGCAGAGGACTAAGGAAGAGTGAGGAAATTACATGGAGACCAGGCATGAAAATCTTCCTTTTGAAAAGTGACAAGTTGTGTGCTAGGAACTCAAGGAATGCACACCTCACACTTTGCCTAATACAGACTAAAATCTATTTTACTGCTTCTTAAACCCATGTATACTTTTATAAATGTGAGTCTTCCCCTCTTCAAAGTAGAGCTGAGACATAAAAGCTGAGAATCTTAAATAATTGCTAAATGGCAAAAGGATATTTCCATTTTACTACTTACTTAGGTCTGTCACAATAAAGAAGTGGATAAAGTCACATCTTGTGCAACATCAGTGAAATTAAGAAGAAATAGAGCTTCCATATCATTTTACTGGGTGGCACAGAATTAAATTTGAGGCAGCTTGGTGTTCTGTTGAAGCCACAGAGAACTGGTTAGGCTGTCAAAATATCTGATCTAAGCTTTTGTATAAACCCAAACAAGTTCTTCAAGGAGAAGAGTATTTTGACTCTCTATTGTTTTTTCATTTTTATTTTTCTGGTGGATTAAATGCACAAATGGCAGGAGGCAGTCTGAGTTGATATTGAACTTCTGACTCCAGGAGAAAGCACAAAGTATTGGAAAATCTTGTGTGAGACACTATTCTCCTGAGCTTTCTTGCTCAGTTTAACAGATGGAGATCCAGGGAATGTCAGAGTTCAGGACTTGTAAGAACAGCATTCAAATATAAATACCAAAAATAAATCTGAAAATAGCAGGCAATGAGGGGAACTGTATAGGCAGATGTAGCACCTATCCCTCCTTTTCTCATTAAACTGTTATGTGACCATTCATAAGTCATTTAACTTCTTCATTCTTCATTTTCTTTGTTATAACATCAGGGATGTGACTCCATTAAATGAATAGAGCAAAAGTAGTGACACCTGTAATGATGGAGTCATTATTTGCCAAGATCAACACACAAACACTGGTTTTTTAAAATACCCAGTTTTTACAGGGGTGGGGTTTTCTTTGTTTTTGTTTTAGGCAAATTGTTTGAGCCATTTCTAACTTAAAACGTTTAAAATCTTCTGGAGTGAAGGCATTCCTCTTTAATTATGTAGTTACACAATAGAGTTATGGATATGACACTGGAGCTGAAATTACAGAAGAATGAGTTTTTGTCCCTTCCTTCATCTCTCAAACAACCATTTTAAGCTCTTGGCATCATCCTTAAATACATCCTAAAGTGGAGTTTGGTGTGAACTAAGCTAAGGTGGACAATGAATATGAAAGCTGAGAATGACCAGAGGTCAAAACATTTCCTTGTTCCTCAGTCCCTGGCAATGAGACAGCATTCAGAGTATCCTGAATTATTCACTGCCATCAAAGCTGAGAGTTTCCTGCATCTCTGTCAAAATCACTGTGTAACTGCAAATTGTAATGGATCCGGAATAAAAGAGATGATTGTACCAAAGAATGGAATATCAGCACTGCTCCACAAACGGCCTTGGAGCCCGACCTTGCTGGTCAGAATCTCAGCCCCCGTGTCTAGGCAGAGTCTTGTCAGCTCTGCCAGCACAAAGGGCTTCTTACGTGAAGTGTGTAGGAATAACTCGGCTGTGATAGACAACATAATAGAGCTCTGGGAATGTCACAAAGCACAGTGCCAACAGTCTGTCCTACAGAGCATATCAATCCCTCACAGCAACGAGAGGACAGGCTGGGAAAGAGAGAATTCAATTAAATTACAGGTCTATAAGGACGGAAGTGAAAACAGTTTTCATGTTTGAGTTTTATCTCATTGCAGGCATGGAAAGGGGCAGAAAGCAATGAAATGTATTAAATCCAACAAATCTTTGTGTTTATGATTTCTGTCATGGTGCCAGTTTGGAGCCAGATTCAGATTAGAAGCTCATCCACTCCATCCAGTTACACTGTGTAAGGAACAACCAACCTGTAAATATTTCCTCCAATTAACAAAAGAGCAGAGAGGTGGGGTTCTCCAGAACCGCAGAACCCCGGGCATGCAGCCAAGAGGCAACATGTCACTCAACCATAACTAACTTTTAGTCAAGAAAAAGAAATTTAAATTACACACCAACTAAAGAAATATTCTTAGAGATATACAGACAACAAACGAATAAAATGCCAACTAAGTTAAGTTTAAAAAGGGTTTATGTAGTTCAGTTTGTTATGACATGGTTTTCTTAAAAATATGGTGAGTGGTTCTCCTACACTGCTGAGAAGATGAGGACATTAATCACTTTTTAGGATAAAGCTGATCTGAAAATCCTCCCAAACTTACCGACAAATTCTCCCAAAGTCCTAAAAACTGGACTGAATGACTGGTTTGAAGGTCTGCAAAAGTTTCTAAAGTAGTTCTGAGCACTTCCACCTAAACTGAAACCTCCATGGGAGATTATGCCCTGGTGCTATTTGGAGAACAACTCAAAGACAGACATCTCCAGGGAGGTCCTGCTTACGGAATTTTTTTTGAGGTTGACATTGAAGAAACCAGATATTTTTGAAGAGTTTGGAGAAGTGAAGGGAACCTCTGAACTTGTGAAGTGTCCCAGCTTTTTTTACACACAGCTGATCAAAGCTTTTAATTCTCCATTCCTTTTCTCCTGGCATCTATGACAAGAGCTTAAATAGTTGAGCTCCACATGGGGAAAAACCCATATAGATATCTTTATGGATGTGTGTGTATGTCCCCCTTACTGCTTGTCAGAGCCTCTGTACTTAACATATTAATTTACCAAGTTTAACTTTTTAATGCTAGTTCCTTTAAGTCATTAGAGATCCTTTTTTCACTATAATCCTCTTATTTGGTAATCAGTCTGAGCCTGTCTGTATTTTTAAAGAATATTTTAAAGTTTCTGGTGGAGATCAAGGAAAGTTTTCTCTTGCTCTACTTCACAAACTCCAACTTATTATTAGTAAGTGGTTCAGTGCAACACTTAGACTCCAGCTGGTTTTTTGCACTTCTATCTCATCCTTTATAGAGCCATATTATCAGATAACTATTTAGACTGAAAAAAAACCTCAAAGATCATTGAGTACAACCATTATGAGTGGAAGTGTTACTTTTAAATGCATAATAGCTGTTGAAAACTGACCAGGGGAGAGCTGGAGGAATGGAAATGGATATGGCAAAGATGGTGGTAATAGCTGCTGTAATGTGCTTCAACTGGAAGAGCCACCAACAGACCCTCTTCCTTCGTGAGTCATTCCCAAAATTGGTCATAATGCATTTCTTAATGCTCTTAATTATTTGCCATGCAGGACAGTCTTTGCACACGAGGTCTGAGAAGATGAACTGATCTCAAGGCACCAGGCAGATATTACACCATGAGCAACAAACCTCCAGCCACCTCTGACTCAAGTTTCTATTTCTAAAGACAAATAAATCCACCCCTCAGCATTATCATCCCTCCTGCTGTTCACTAGATGTGCTTTAACAGCCAGAGAAATCATGAATTCATAACTACATCACATCCCAGCTTGAATGTATCAAAGAAATTCCTCATAATCCCTTTGGATCTCAGCGATGGGGTACAGTGAAACTCACTGAAGCAAAGGGCCACAATAGACTCTGCAGAAATTTAGCAGCTCCACTACACACTCTGTGAGCTTTCAAACTGTATATAAAGATAGAACTTTGTTTATCCACTTCAAGCAAAATGCTGTAGACAACAAGCTGCTTATGCTTCTCCCTCAAATCTAATTTTCACTGGGGGAGGGGAAAAAATAAGAAAAGCAGGCGGTGTAAGGGCAGGCCCACATCAACTAATCTCTGCAGCCAATTAATTAAACAATTATATTAGCCCAGCCTTCACTTCTGACATGGCACAGCTGACATTAATTGGGCCACAATCAAGATAGTAATTCAGGTTAATTGGATTTCCACTGTCAGCAGCTATCAGCTTGTTTCAATATGCTGCTGTCATTTAAGAATAATTAATCATGGATGACTTTATTGGATGGCACTGGTTGACAGCTGATGGTGTGGTGACGCTTGACAAAGTTGGTGATTGCTGTAGGCCCGGGGAAATTTGGATTCCTTTGGAGAGATTATTGTGCTGGAACTGGGTGTTGAGACCCAAAATGAGCTGCGGGAAGTGTTGAGCTGGTGATAAAAAGAGCGGGCTGGAGGAAGAAAGAGCCCTTCCCGTGGAAACAGAGCAGCACAAGGTGGGAGGGATGTGCATGTTCCACCACCTTGAGGCACTCAGTTATTGTTTGGCTCTTGCAACAGCAGCCCAGGATTCAATAAAACGCCCACTGACGTAAACCAGGAGCAGAAATGCCAGCCTTCACCTGGTGTTGCTTTTCTCCATTCATAATAGGCCATTACTCTGGCTAACACTGGATAATATAATTTATTCAATCTGTTGTCAGAATGTCTGCAAAAATGTCAAGGAACTGATGAAGCCAAGTCGTTATTTTATTAATAACTTGAAGCAAAAAAAAAAAAAAAAAAAAGGTGATGAAATTGTTGTGGGGAAGTGGAGGGGGAAAAAAGCTAGAAATTAAAGTGTAAGCTGAAAATAGTTTAGAGTGTTCCATAAGGAGTAATAGGAATACATTATGCCTCTGAAGAAAAAAAAAATAAAAAAGCAATTTAAACTTCAGGAAAGAAAAAGCTTTAGCACCAAGTTCTATTAGACTACATAATTATTTCCCAAAGGGGAAAATATACATATATATTTAAAATTAAAGTACAATTTTAGGTTATTCATGACAGAGTGCTAAAAAATCATAGCAGAAGTGGCAACACTACTTTGACAGCTGGACAGAGAAAATTTTCCATCAGAAATACGATGAATTTATTGTGTAACTGCCAGAAACCAGTTCAAGATGGACGGAGTGCACAGAATCAAATTTCTAAAGGAAAATTTGACACCATGGCTGATGAATTTGGCTCTTTTTTAGCAAAATACTGGACAAAAAATGATCATGTGCACTGCTCAGAATCGCACAAATTCCCACTTTGGAGATATTTTCTTGCTGTAAGCCAGAGAATGATGATTCAGAAGCACTCAATAACCAAAGCTGGGCAGGAGCAGCCATTTATTGGGACTTCTCTTTGAAATGGGTCTGGCAGTGCTGTAGGTACAAGAGAGCAGCACACGAGAGGATTTTACCTTCTGGGGCTTTCAATTCAGTCAACTTCTCCAGCATTTTACCATCTATAATTGCCAAGACCTGGTTGCTTCCTTTATTTCCTTGGGAAATTCCTGGGTTTACAACTCTTTTCTCTGTTAGGATGCAAATAAGCAGTCTGTAGGAAGCTGGCAAAAATCCTTGCTGAAATCCAACCTAGCCTGAACAATAGGAAAAACCATCTAAATATGTTGGCTTTTTTGTGTTTTGTATGACCAGCAGGTCAAGGAGGTGATTCTGCCCCTCTGCTCTGCCCCTGTGAGATCCCACCTGGAACACCGTGTCCAGTTCTGGGCTCCTCAACACAAGAGAGGTTTGGACCTCTTGGAGCAAGTCCAGAGGAGGCCACGAAGATTCTCTGGAGACTGGAGCACCTCTGCTGTGAGGACAGGTTGAGAGAATTTGGGTTATTCAGCCAGGAGAAGAGAAAGCTTCAGCGAAACCTCATTCCAGCACCTTAAGAGGGCTTTTAAAAAGGAGGGAGAGGGGCTTTTGAAATGGATGGATACATAAGACAAGGGGGAACGTTTTTTAACTGAAAGAAGAGATATTTATATTAAATGTTAGGAAGAAATTCCTTACAGCGAAGGTGGTGAGGCCCTGGCACAGGTTGCCAAGAGAAGCTGTGGCTTCCCCATCCCTGGAAGTGTCCAAGGCCAGGTTGAACAGAGCTTGGAGCAACCTGGGATAGTGGAAGGTGTCCCTGCCCATGGCAGGAGGGTGGAACTGGATGATCTTTAAAGTCTCTTCCAACACAAACCATTCTGTGATTCCGTGTCCCTGATTCAAACCAGGCAGTAGCTGGTTGCCATTTTAAAGAGGACTGATTGGGAATGTCAATGAACTCCTTTGCTTAGTTCACTGGTGAGTTGTTTTTGTTTTTTTTAAATCCATTTTGATAATAAAGCATTATCAAAATGTTTTATTAAATTGTGGACGTAAATTACTTCTCAAACAGGGAGTTCCTGAATAAATAGCCCAAAATGCTGCTCTACAAGTGAATGTTGCAAACAGTGGATGCTTATCCAATTATCTGTGGGATCATTGCTGACAGATAAAAATTGAATCTGAAGTTACATGTTTTTTAAATCTTTTTTTGTCCTTCTACACATACCCTTTTAAAGCAGGATTGATGTACCCTGTCAGTAGCCTGTAATTTGCAGGAAAGCAGGTATTCTGTTTGTCAGTCCTCTTCCTGCTCCCAAGTGCTCCAAAACTTCTTTGCCAAATTCAATCACATCTGAGAGAGGAACAGAAGCATCTAAAGTACTTCTGTGTTCAGGATTCTTGATGCATTGTAGAGAAGACACCTCCTTCTCTGCTTAGGCAGAAGTTAATTGGTTGAACAGCAAAGAGTGCACTTTCTAGAAATACCATGTTCATACAATTTATGTATAGTGGAGTACAAAGGGGAGAAAAGTAAGAAAAAGAGAAAATTATGGTGACCACGGCCACAGCAAATAGGCATTATTAATTCTGCTCCTTGGAGAAAAACTTGGTCTTCAGCCCTAGAGTTTCAGGAAGTGCTTCTGTGACACAGTGAAATGCAACCTCCTGTTACCCACGACAGCTACTGCCTGCAGGCCCCTCTGGAGACTCTGCAGATCACCATGGCAATATTTGGACTGGATGATCTTCCCAATTCAAGATATTCTTTGATTCTATGATTCTATTTGAGGAACAACCCATAGCAGGTAAAGATATGATAAAATAATAATTCATTTCTCTCTGTTCTATTCTCTTTACAAGGCAAAGTCTCTTTTGGATCTGGTCTCAGATAATTTCTCCAGCGAATAAAAATGTAACAAAGCAGGAAACAACAGCCATGCCTCTCAAGCAAGCAGATAAAATGCTGTATGAGGGGTTGGATCAAGAACAAACACTGCTCCCAGCCTTTTAGCAGTAAGGCCAAAGACTGAGCTGATCATAAAATGTTGTCCTGTTTTTTGCTAAGCCTTCTGTTATAACCTTGGAGTCAGAGACTTTTCACACAGTTTTATGTAAACAATAGTCAATGTTTATTTAACCATCTTTTCTGTTTTTCATTTCTTTTGTGATAAGAGAAAGTTTGATGAGCATCCTTTTTCTCCAGTGGGAAGTGACATGTCCTCCAATCCCTTGTGGAGTTGAGAACCCTATAAAGTATGATAAATGTAAATAAAGTCTCTCCTTTTCCCTCTTTCTGATGAACCTAGCAGGTGTGAGAGTGTCCTTTTTTGTGCCTTTACCAGCACACATAAACTTTAGACTATGCTCGCATCTCCAGATTTAATAAAAAAATGAACCATGGTGGAAGCAAAGGTTGCCTTCACAGGCAACTGTTTCTTCACTGGAGGTTTTGCTCTTGAATAGGAAATTTTCTGCCTCATTGTCTCAGCCCACCCTCCTTCAGGAGCTCTGCAGCTACTGACAGCATTTGAAGAACAGGAGGAAGAGCCTCAGCACTCAGGTGAGCTGAGCTGCGCCTGTGCTGTGAGCCGTGGGAGCCTGTCCCAGCCATGGCAGAGCCAAGCTGATGGTGACTGGACATGAAGGGTGTCAGGGGAGCTGCAAATTTGGGGCTGCTGTTGCCTTTCAGCTGTTCACTAACATCCGATATCTCACCCCTCAAGAAACTTGTAGGCCATGACGATATTGCCAAGTGCTGTCATCTCTACGAGCTGCCACTGGTGCCAAGGGTTGGGAGAAAGGAGCAGCCAGTGGTGTTGGAACTGTGGCTTCAATACCATTTTGGGCATTAAGCTCTTCACCTTCTTTCTTGCCAAATTTTCTCTTTTTCTTTTTCCTTCTCAGTGTTGGAACTGTTTTCTATTTTTTTTTTTTTTTAAATAAAGCTCAGAAAACGATCCAGATGGTGAGCAGGTGAATGTAGTGTTGTTATTTTTTCATCTTGGAAAGACACAAAGATGTTTCCAAGAAGGAAAAAAATACCTATATCTTTTGCTCCACCTGTTCAATGGAACAGAAATTATATCAAAATATTTGTGGGGGGGAAATTATTTATTATTTGTTTGTTTCACACAGCTAAACATCATATTGGACTATTTTGGGGTTTTGATAATTTTCTGCACTTCTAACTTAATCCCTCAGAGCACAATGTCATCAATAAGAGATCACAAAGGCCTCAAAGCTTTTAGGTCTAAAAACTGCAGAAAAAGCCAAGGTGCTCCTCCTTGTTTATGTAGAAATACCATCTGATGTAGCTTATACTTTTTAAAAAAGTGATTTTACCTCTCAAGTTTACAGGTACCTAGTCCCTGGGTGTTAATGAAAAGATAAAAACAGGTTCATCCTTTCAGCCTCCTGTTGGAACAGCAGCTCACAAGAAGAGGTGGGTGGGGATCTCGTACGTAGCATTTTCTGAATTTCTCAAATTCACACGCTTAGTTTGTAAAATCCCTGCAACTGGAGCCTTTTTGGATGCATCAGCCTGTGATGCTCAAAGCAGTGGAACTGAAATAATTACCATCTCTCTGTAATTAGTTCTGTTAATCTAATTAGCTGGGCTCAGGTGTTGATCTGTTGATTGTCAACTTGTAACTGCCAGGAATCAATAAATGACTGTGTGGGTGTGGTGGTAAAAGGGAAGTGAGAAATTATGTGGTTTTTAAAGGAGGTTTCTCTTTTTCTTAGACCTCCTTATTTTATTATTTGCATCTCCATGCAGTGGATGATTCAAGTTTTCTGATTTTTTTTTTTTTCCTAAGAGCATAGAAGTTCTGGGGAGGCAGGCTCCAAAAATCCAAGTATTTCAGAAGAAAAACCTCACAATATAGGCAAGAGAACTTCCACTTATCCTTCATCTCCTACGACACCTTGGGGTGGCATTGCAAGAGAATAACACATCAAAGCAGAGGTGTTCTGAGCCCGTGGCCTGTTCAACACCTCATCTTCCCCAGGACAGTCGATGAAGATGCTGTTCTTGACTAGATTGTTCTGGTTAAGAAAGTGGCTTGATCTTTTGTAGAATATCATAAAATTAAGGCTGGAAAAAAACTCTCAGATCATGAAGTCCAGCCTTTGATCCAAAGCCACCAAACAGGCTCTTCATCAAAGACACTGGTTTTTATTAAATAATTATTAACAATTAAGAATTTCAGGATTATTTCAGAGCCATCATTGCAAAATAATTCACAACTCTGAAATTCAGTGCTATTAAGTAAAGCCCGGGAGCAGACACAGAGGTGGGGATTTGTTATAACTATCAAATAAAACAGAGAAAATGAAGTTACTCCTTAAGCACCTGTCTGTTGATGAGAGAAGATTATAAAATTAAAACCAGAATCTATGTTGTGAAGGGAAATTTCAATTTGTGAGAGATATGATTAAGGTGGAGAAGAGTCACTATTAATGCATAAAAACTGCAGCTGCTATTTCTTATATCTGGGTACTGTAGCCACAGCAAAATGATTTGGTTGCACTTGATTATGAGGGATATAGATGAATTACTTGCTGGGTTGGAAATCTGCAGGCACCCAGGGAGGAGTGATCATGATTTGATTACATTCAAGATGAAAAACAGAATCAATTCTCAATCACTAACATCTTATGTATATAATTGATGCCTCAAAAGGGCACATCTCCTGAAACTGAGAAAGTTCTGAGAAAAAAAATCACAGCAGAAACCATGTAAATAGGAAAATGAAAGAGAAAATGGAGTGTGCTCAAAAGAATGGCCCATTAACTGGCCAGGATGCCTCGATCTCACAATTTAAAAAATGGAGAATTTTATAAAAACCTCATCCTGATTCAGTGATAAATTTTGGGCAGCACCTAGGAGTGGAAGGATTTGTCCTGTGAATGGAGGAGGAATGTTCTCTCTGCAATCCTCTAGTTCTACATCCAGACTGGAAATGTCCCTGCATTGGTAACAACAGCTCCTGGAACTGGAAATCTTCAAGGTCCCTTCCAACCCAAACCATTCTGTGATTCTATAATTCTCTTACAGTGATGCCATCAATGGCATATTCCATGGAATTCTCACGAGGGACACACTAAACCCGCCTTAATCTGATACCCCCAAGCCTCAGTGATGACAGATCCTGACAGCAATTGATTAAATACACCTCATTTACTTAAGAGATGGAGCTTAAAAGTATAAATGTAATATAAATAGATGTAATGACAGCTGCACATCACAAAGAGAAGATAAAGGCACCAGTAGAAACAATTCCTGGCCTGGTTAAAGAAAAAAGTTTTGGGCATTTTGGGGCAGAGAGAAAGAAAGAAAAGAAAGACAAGTGCAGCAAGAAAGGTAACTACAATGTGCTGTTTGACCTCAAAAGAATGCAACGACACAGGACTCAGCTGAGAATGAGTTGAAGTGTGGGGCTGGACCAGTACTAGACAATATATATAAATATACTTAATTTTTTAAAAACATTAATTATTTGGCTTAATTGCATTGCAATCCAAAATTTAAAAAAAAAAGAAAAAAAGAAAAAAAAGAAAAGAAAATGACTGCTGAAGGTGGTTAACGATCCAGTTTTCAAGTGTGAGGTCATTGACTTCCACAGCCCAGAACACTCTGATGGAAAAGGTAGCACTGAGAAATTTCCACAGAGTTATAGAATGGCTTGGGTTGGAAGGGACCTTAAAGACCACCTTGTTCCAACCCCCCTGTCATGGGCAGGGACCCCATTAAAACATTCCCATTTCAAATAAAGGTGTGGCCATATTACCAGTATAGACATCACTAAGGAATCAAGTTCAGAAAAGGCAAGGAAAGTCTGAGACCATCAATAATCCCTCATCATCCATTTCCTGCAAGGCGGTCAAAGCTTTCCAGTTTTTCATGCTGTTGTTGAGGAACTCATTGAAGTTCTGAGGTGGTTCTCTGAAACAGCCACTGGATCTGACATTTCCGATCTTTGCACCAGTGCTCAAAGTGCTGCAGTGAACACAAGGCAATAGAGGTGATGAGAGAGACCCAGTCAAACAAATTAAAGCATTTCGATGCAGATAAATGTAAATCCAAACATCTGAGAATTGCAAATATATACCCTGGAACTGGGAAAATGTATTTTGTTATGTAGAGAGTGCAGAGGATTTGAGAGTCAAAGCAGATAAACAGCTCGGGATGAGCTATGGGTGCAATCATATGACCACAGGTCTGATGCAAACCTTGGCCACGCACTGGTGCAACTGGGAGTGGGAGATTTCAGGGCTGTGTGACACTGAAGAGATTGCTACTAAAGTGTTCCATACATTTCAGTACTGGCAGTTTAAAATGGATGTTAAGTAACACGACGCGGGTTAGAAGACAAAAATTATATAAGGCTTAGAAAACTCTTTTTCAGTAAAAGCCAGAACATTAAAACCTTTAAAAATTTCCAGGGACAGAAAAAAAAATAACAAGAAACATAAACCACCTATTAAAAGACTCTTTAAGCTAATGGGAAAGACAACAAAAGAGAGTTGGAAACATCAGTTATATTCTAATTAGAAGCGAGGTGTGGTGCTTGGGGGGTTGCTTAACCACTGGAACAAATGGTCTGATTTCTGAGTCTGGTTTGCTGGCTAAGCCTGAACATGTTGGAGTAATAAATCCTTTTAAAAAACACAATTATGAGACTCAATGGACAAGTAATTGAGCTGGGATATAAGCAATCAGACAGATCTTCTAATTACTTCTGAAAATCAATGCATCATCAATGTCATACACAAAGTTTTGGTGAAGTTTCAGAAGTGTAAATTTCACCGCTTTAACTCAAAAAAGGGAATATTTGATGCACCAGGGTTGTGTGCTGCTGCAAACTGGAAAGCATCTGTATTGCCTGGATGTTGCTCTTGCCCTGAACACGAGCATTTCCAAACAGAACTATCAAAACTGTGTAAATGCAATCAATGTAAATATCTCCATAAAATATGTCATTCAAGATAATTTGTTTATATTTAGACGACATGTCAGGTAAAGTACTCCAGAAACACACCATTTAGATAGATCCAGGTGGAGTGTATTTATTTCTTAAGTGTTAACTGTCTGTAGTGCTGCCTTTAATAAAAGAGTGCATTGCACTGGGGAGAGACAAAAAAAGGATACCAAAACATGTGGATGTGTAAACAACAGAACTTATCTGCTGAGAAATTAGAAGTACAAAAAGCATTTATTAGTTCTCTGGTAAAGGTAGCTAACACCACACTGCTTTCTTTGGAGGTACTGATCTCATGAATAACTGGCAAAATGTTTCATCACACCAACCCTCCCTGACTTCTGTGAGGACCCAGACCCACAGTGTCTTGTCAAATATCTAGTGGGTAACATTCCTTCCCATGCCAGGGGGCTGGAACTAAATGATCTTTAAGGTCCCTCCCAACCCAACCCATTCTGCAATACCCAGGAGGAAAGGCTTTGTGTCACCTTCAGTGCAACAAAGTGTGTTCATGAGGCTTAAATGTCCTTTATAGTCTGTGTAGTTGTAAAGAACTCTGTGAAAAAGTCTAAATTAATTCCATCAGGTTCCAGAGTACTTCCCCGTTGCTGGAAATGATCATTACTTGCTCTCCAAAAAGCTTCTGTAGTGTCAGCCCACAGGCACATTTTTCAATTGCTATTCCATTCCCTGCTCTGAGAAAGAATGGTGTGATTCCTTTTTCACTCATTTTATGTCACCTACAGCAGCTCGGTTGGGAGGTAAGGAGAGAAACAGGCCCCTCTTTTCCCCTTTTCGACCCCACTGTTGTTCACTAAACACTTGGAGCCAAGAAAGCTCCTCTTGCTCCAGAACTGGATGTGAACTCCAGAGTGATCTGCACTCCAGATTGTTCCCAACACCATCAGCAGGAATCCCTGCTGCCCTGCAAGGCAGACGGAATCTGCCTGTAAATACATCATTAGCATCTCCCATCTGCTCATGGAGACAGCTTCGTTTGACAGCAAGACCACCTGTTGTGAAAGCAGGCTGTTTTCCCAAGAATTGTCTCCATAAATAAATAAATAAATAAATAAATAAATAAATAAATAAATAAATAAATAAATAAATGAGGAGGGGGGGCTCATGCAAACCTCAACAAGGCCAAGGGCAAAGTTCTGCACCTGGGTTGAACAATCCCCAGTATCACGAGACTGAGGATGAAAGTTTGAGATGAGAGAAGGACTTGGGGATGCTGGGTGAGTGGAAAGCTAGCCAGGACCCAGCAGGGTGAACTTGCAGCCCAGAGAATCAGTGGTGGTGTGGGTGTGGCAGGATGCCTCGCCCTGATAAAGCTTATCTGCTTGGCCTGGAGCCCAGTCAGAAGATACAAACAGTGCAGGCTGTCTGTGGTGAGTCACCTGAGGCACCAGTGGGGCTTTTTGGTGTTGAATCTGCTAAAATGCCACTCTGGCCACTCATCTTCAAACACACCTCTGTGCCTTTGAGGTAAGGTTTGACAGATAAGCTGTTAAACTGCCCTGAAGGCACAGGACTGGCAGGAAACCTCTTTATGCTCTAAGTCCAGCACACTTTCCATAGAGTCAGGCTCTTCTATATACTCCTCGAAGCATGTGGAGCTTCTCCTTCGGACTGGGATGCCTCTTCATGGTTGCTTCCCAGGGATTGAGAAGAAGAGGGAGAAGTACCCAAAAAATGAAGGGCAAGTGGTGACATACATCAACCTCTCCTTAATGTTTCTCTTGTTAGCTTTAATATATGATTGCTTTAATGTTATNAGAAGGACTTGGGGATGCTGGGTGAGTGGAAAGCTAGCCAGGACCCAGCAGGGTGAACTTGCAGCCCAGAGAATCAGTGGTGGTGTGGGTGTGGCAGGATGCCTCGCCCTGATAAAGCTTATCTGCTTGGCCTGGAGCCCAGTCAGAAGATACAAACAGTGCAGGCTGTCTGTGGTGAGTCACCTGAGGCACCAGTGGGGCTTTTTGGTGTTGAATCTGCTAAAATGCCACTCTGGCCACTCATCTTCAAACACACCTCTGTGCCTTTGAGGTAAGGTTTGACAGATAAGCTGTTAAACTGCCCTGAAGGCACAGGACTGGCAGGAAACCTCTTTATGCTGTAAGTCCAGCACACTTTCCAAAGAGTCAGGCTCTTCCGTATACTCCTCCAAGCATTCTCCTTTGGACTGGGATGCCTCTTCATGGTTGCTTCCCAGGGACTGAGAAGAAAGGGGGAGAAGTACCCAAAAAATGAAGGGCAAGTGGTGATATACATCAACCTCTCCTTAATGTTTCTCTTGTTAGCTTTAATATATGATTGCTTTAATGTTATTGTTTTAATATAGTGCACTTCGCCATTTTATGTAATAGTCAACTAGTGTTTTTAGCTTTTATACTGTGCAGTAATTCCAATTAAGACCTTCTGTCTCTTCATCTGTATTAATAAATAAATCATCCTTCATAAATATAGCTGATTTGTCATAATTAAAATTTTCAGGACAAAGTATCAAAACTGTTGAGGCTAAGATTGGATCCAGCTGTCCCTGAACTCCTCTCCCTGAGAAGGCTTTTGAAAGCCAGGGGGTCTTTTTGGCACCTTGTGACAGCGTCAGGCCTTCTTTAATAACCTTTGAAGCTCCTACTCTGCCCATGACAGGGGCTGCAACAAAAGCAGTGAGGGCAGCAGGTGAGGGGGGTGATTCTGCCCATCTGCAGATCCCACCTGGAGCACTGCACGCAGCTCTGGGGTCCCTGACACAATAAAGACGTGGACTTGTTAGAGTGAGTCCAGAGGAGGGTCACAAAAATGATCAGAAGGATGGAAACACCTCTCCTATGAAGAAACACTGAGAGAGTCCGGGTTGTTCAGCCTGGAGAAGGGAAGGCTCCAGGAAGACCTTTTTGGAGTGTTCCAGTGCCTAAAGGGAACTTACAGAAAGATAGGGACAGACTTTTTGTGTCACTGTAGTGACCTAAGGGACAATGGTTTTAAACTAAATGAGGGTGGATTTAGATCTGACATAAAGAAGCCACTTTTTTGCAGTGAGGGTGGCAAGACACAGGAACAGATTGTCCAGAGAAACTGTGGATGTCCCATCCCTGGAAGTGTCCGAGGCCTGGTTGGATGGGGATTTTAGCAACCTGCTCCAGTGGAAAGCGTCTCTGTCCATGGCAAGGGGACTGAACTAGATGAGCTTCAAAAGTCCCTTTCAACCCAAACTATTCTATGATTTTATGATATAGAATCACTTTGATAATGCCATAACCATATCAAATACTTTTATGTTTCATCTGCTTCTTCTCCGGTGCCATTTATTATTCAGTACTAAGCCAAGTGCTGACTAAATCTGACCACAGAGTACCTGGCAATTTTGTGCCCGCAATTCAACAGCCAGTTTCAGCCAGCTCTGGAGAGAAGAGCTGAACACCTCCATAGAGAGGGAGTTTGCAGTTCTGCTCCATTAGCCATTTCCAGTTCTTGCCTTCTCAATAAAAATCCAGTGCAGTAATTCTCTTTACGTCAAAGTAATGAACACATTTCATCACAACTGAGTCCACAACTGAGAGACTGAAGTATCCTATGCGGTACACAGAGAAAAACTGTCGAGATGAAGGAAAAACCCTAAAATCTCTATTACTTTTGGAATGGAAGAACTGCTGGCAAGTTCCATATTTTGTTTGAAAACAACCAAAGTTCACAATGGTTCGAGAAAAAGAGTTGAATCGTTTGATGCCTCAAAAAATTATGTTCACTCACTTTTTTCAGGTTAAGCAGGAGAAAGAAGAGGTACTGATTTGGTTGTTTTTAAGTGGTGTACTCCTTTAAAAAATGGTCATGTTCCTGTTTTTAAATGGAGTTTGTGCCACTGACAGTGTTACTACATCATTTTCCAGTCTGCTATTCCAGACCAGCACGAGTAATCAATCATTTACTTATCACACCAGCAAAAGAGACTTTTCTTGGAAGGAGTGTAAAAAGTACTACAATAAAGCAATTTTGCCAATTTGAGTGTTCCACTTGACAACTATTTGCATAATGAGGTTTTGCCAAGATAAGAAGATTGGTAATTTTCAGCAGTATGGAGGGGATTGAAGTTTTTAAGCTTTTTTGCCCACTATCTACACACTCACAGACCTCCGCTCTTGATGTATGGTTCTTTTTAAAGTACTCCATCTGTCTCCGTTGTGTAATGAATTCTGTCACTCTCAATTGTGCTCCTGAGCACTGAGCAGTGGAAGGGAGTTTGCATTTTGATTACAAAAAGGTACCGTCAGCTCTTATTACAATGGAAAACCCATCTCCATGTGAAATTTTAAGGCACTTATAAGCTCAGTCTCCCCCTCAGAAGCTGCCTGTAGATCACACTGTCACCAGCTGACAGGGAGAGCACAGGGCTGGGCTGCACTGCCAGAAGAGAAGTTCAGAGAAATGGGAGTAAATCCAGTTTCTTCCCTAAGAAGCTCATGGGAGGGATACAGCAGTGCTGTCATGTAAAAGTTGTTCCACGTGCAGTTTGTGCTGGAGCTCCGAGGGGCTATCTGCAGGAGAAGGGTGGCAGGAGGAGATCAAGCCTGTCAGCTTAAGTCTCTTTCCTTCTCCTCACCCTCATGAGCCAGTTTATCTCATCCTGAGACTTGTCAGCAGTTTTCTGTTTGGGATAGTGGGAGGGCAGGAGAAAGATTAGCAGAGCTTTTACAGGTTAAGCATTAACATACTTTTAGGGGCTTTGACAGCAAAGTGCTCAAGAAGGATTAGGATGTTAGGGGAAAATGTAGAACACGTCTGCATCACGCAGTGGAAAGAGCTGCACAGATCCTGGGCTGGTGAGAATAAACCTGCTCAATGTAATGCTGTTTGGAACTTAGACTGTCACTCCTGCTAAAGGACCCAGAAAAGAAAACTGCCATAAATTAGCTTTTTCCTAAACTCTGGAAACAGGTTTGCAGATTCAAAGTGTGCAGTGTTCAGCCAGCTCAATGGGCAACTTTTAGCACAATTTTAGCTCCAGGTTCAGTGCAGATGGACTTATCTGGGTGAAGCAAATAGGTGATAATCACGGGAAGTCTTGGCTGTAGTGAGCCTCAGCTAGTGTAGCTCAAGATCCTGAAAGGATGAAGAGGAACCCAGTGCAAATCCCAGACTTTAGAAGCATGTTTTGATTTGCTGAGGGAACCAGTCATTGGATCCCATGTGAGGCTACTCTGATGGGGAATGGAGTTCAGAAAATTTATCAGAGTTTTAAGAACGGCATCCTCCAAGCACAAGAATGGTGGGAATGGGGCATCAACACTCAACCACTCAACAAAACAATCAGACATATCAGAACACGAGTCTGGCTATGCAGAAAACTCATGACAGGCTCCAATGAACACAGGTAGGACTCAGGGGGCAGAGGCAGCAGGTTTTGAGCTGGAGTTTGAACTGCAGAGCTGTTGAGGTCCCTTTAAGCCTGAATTATCAACCAATCTTATGCATTCCCCTGGTAAAAATCATCACCTACCAAACCCAAACCAAGAGCTAAACAATCTGGAAAATGAAGACACCCTTTCATTCACATCTCTGGATTTGTATGTCCCAGGTCTGTAGTCCCACATCTGGGGAGGAACAGTCCCACACACCAGCGTGGGCTGGGGCTGACTGGCTGCAACACAGCTTTGACGAGCAGGACTTTGAGGTCCTGGTGGACACAAAGGTCAACAGCCTCCTGGGCTACACTGAGCACATCAACACTGACAGCAGGCCAAGGAATGTGATCCTTCCCCTATAAACAGACCCAGTGAGACTTACTGGGGAGCTGTGGCTGGTGCCAGGCTTCCCAGGAAAAGATGGGAATGGACGTACTGGAACAGCTTCAGCATGCAACTGTTAAATTCATTAAGGGAGTGGACTAACTAATACAAGGAGAGCCTGAGAGCTGGGTTTTTTCAGCCTAGAGAAATCTCAGGTGTATTTTATCCAGGTGTGTTAGTACCTGAAGGGAAGAGCTAAAGAAGTTGGTGCCAGGTGAGAGAACAAGAGGCAACAGGCACAAACTGAAATAGAAGAAATTTCATTTAAACACAGGATTTAACATTTTTCTTGTTTTGTGAAGGTGATCAAACGTGGGAACAGCTTGCCCAGAGAGGCAGAGAAGTCTCCATCCTTGGAGATATTCAAACCTCAGCTGAACACAGCCCTGAGAAACCTGCTCTAGCTGACCCTACTTTGAGAAGAGGGCAGGACGATGTTTTCTCCAGAGACGCCACAAATGGAATTATTCTGTGATTCTGTCAGTGCATTCCTACCCAGCTCCCAGACAGACATGGACTTCATAGTCTAGACCCAACAGTCGGTTTTGCCACCACTTTGTCCTCTCATTACAGAGCCCCAGAGAACCCTCCACTGATCGCAGAGAGCACTGAGAAGAGCACTGCACAGTTAAGAAGCAGTGGTACCCAAAAGCAGCCAGTGCAAGGTCGCAGAACAGTTGTGGCAAAACACCATCCAGAGGCTACGGATGCTGCTGTTCACTGCTCTCCAATCTGGGCTACCAGCTGTCAGATTAAGGTAGGAAATGGCACGATAACAGTGTTAAAAGTCCCCGTTAAAACTACATCTGTGCCTCCAAACCATTCCTCCTCCCCTCCCTTCTAAATCCTTTTGTAAAACCCACTTTATGGCTGACAGCCTCTTATACACTTAGCAATAAAGAGGTTTAAAAGAAATAATCACAATAACTAACTAATAAACATTCTTCATTATTTCGAAGATGATAATAATCCCTTGCACTTGCATTGCACTTTACATATTCAGGCACTTTATAATCATTAACTAATTAGTCCTTGCAAAGCTCATCTAAATATTATTATCCTGTTAATGCAGAAAGAGAAGCTGTAAGAGAGAAGGTAGAGAATTTGCCTAAGGGCATACATCAAGCCATTTGCAGAGCCAAGACTGGAATTCAGCTCTTCAGCATCCTAATCCTTGGCTCATATTCCTCTTGCTGTCTCTGATAATATGGGCTAAATTACGTGATAGTAGGATCATTTTCTTTAATACTCATCCCCAAATGCATGACGTGGAATATTACATTTCAATTCTTTGTTGTCCTCAGGATCACTTATTTTTTTCTCCCTCTCCTTCTGCGCTGATATTTGCTCCTGCCTTTATATCGTGAGGAAACATCAGTAGCACCCAGGGCCTGGCTCCCATTTCTGCACTCAAAAAGAGCAAAATTTGGACAGGCACCTTTGAGCAGGGATAGGAAACTCCAGGTCTTAAGGGAACAACCTTATTGATGGTTCACAGATAGAAACTCCATCGTATACAGCCCTTTGCAATTCCTCTTCCGATGCCTCAACTTCAAAAGGAGGGGTGCAGTCTTATTTACCTCAATACCCTTTATACCCCCAAATTAGTGTGAGGATCAGCCCCTTTCCATAATTTTTTAGATATATTGAGGGTGGTGGTGTTCACAGAGTCATAGATTGGCCAGGGTTGTAAAGGACCTTAAAGATCATCTCATTCCAACCTCCCTCCCACAGGCAGGGACACCCCCCACTATCTCAGGTTGCTCAGAACTCCAGCCAGCCTGGCCTTGGACATTTTCAGGGATGGGGCATCCACACCTTCTCTGGGCAGCCTATGCCAGGGCCTCATCACCCCCAAGGCAAAAGATTTTTGTCCTAAAATCTAACCTAAACTTAATCTCTGTCAGTTTGAAGCCATTCCCCCTCGTCCTGGCACTCCAAGCTCTTGTAAATAGTCTCTCTCCATCTTTCTTGATATCTCCTTCAGGTACTGAAAGGCTGCAATTAAATCACCCCAAATCCTTCTCTTCTCCAGGCTGAACAATCCCAATTCTCTCAGCCTTTCCTCCCAGCAGAGCTGCTCCATCCCTCTGATCATCCTGGTGCCTCCTCTGGACTCTCTCCAACAGCTCCATGTCCTTCCAGTGCCGGATCCCAGGGCTGGGGAGCTCTGCAGGTGGGGTCTCATTGAGTGGAGCAGAGGGGCAGAATCCCCTCCTTTAACCTGCTGGTGTTGATGGGATTTTGGGGAAGGATTTTTTTTTTTTTCGTAGTTTATTTTTCCCCCACTCAGCTAATTTATACAAGAAAAACAGGCCTTCACATGAAAGTATCATATGGCAACTCTGAAACACAATGAAGAATTTTTTTTCCTGTCATATGAATCCAGACTGTGGAAATTATTCCTACACAAGAGAGTAGATGCTAAATGTCTGCATGGTTGCAAAATGTGAGTAAAACTACAGAATCATAGAGCAGTTTGGGATAGACAGGACCTTAAAAAACCATTTAGCTCTAACCCTCTTGCCAAGGGCAGTGACACCTTCCACTGGAGCAGGTTCCAACCTGGAGTAGAAAAATAATGGAAAAAAATAAGTGTATTTCCATCAAAGAGTACAAAGGTTAGCATGGTTAAGAAAATGTCTGAGCCAGGGAAAGTGGTGTCAGGGATTTATCATCACGTGTCTGTCCCTGTTGTTCTCCACAACACTGAAATGATGAAGAAAGTAAACTTTTTCAAAGCATCACAAACCCTACACAAATCAACCAAATTTGAGGCAGTTCCTGATCTCCTACTGTACTCTCTCAGTACATTCTCGTTGTTGTTTTATTTCCTGCAGCTGTCATCCTAATTCCCTAAAGTAATTTTGGTTAATTGAAAAGGAATGATTGTCTTTGAAGGCACTTTTCCTAGAGAGGTAAATAATGGTTTTCCCTTTACCTTAATGGGCCATTGGATTTTGTTAAAAAATTCGTTTATTTTAATTATATTCCTTTTTATAATTGAAAAAAAAAGGGCAATAAATTAAATTATTATTTTCTACACCTGTAAGGACAATTTTCTCTAAGAAAATTAGCTGGTTTGTGCCTGTGACTGTCTTCCATACCTGCACTAACACCCAGTGTGCCCTTTAACCTTCCAGCACAGCCCCTTTTGCCATTGATGAGGACAGAAAATCAGACTCTGGTCCTGCAGCCCTAAAGATTAAATCTGAATTAAAACGTGGTAAAATCACCAGCCCTGGAAGTGTTCAAAAGATGTGTGGGTGTGGCACTTGAGGACATGGTTTAATGGTGACCGTGGTGGTGGTGCTGGGTTGGTGGTTGGATTAATGATCTTAAAGGTCTTTTCAAACCTAAATGATCCTGTGATTCTGTGAAATCACCAGCCAGTGATCAAATTTCAATGGGACATCATGTTTCTGTTGAATTATTCAGTAAAACAGAGCTCAGGCTATCTTCACGTGGAATTTGCTTTTACAGAAAATTAATAGAAACTTCATACAACCCCTGGCTGACCCGAAGTCCATCACGGCAGGCTACTCCAGCCAGCTTGAAGAGATTTTAACCTGATCAATGCCTTTAGACAATCATTACACTACATTGCAGTGACGGAGCATTTTATATTCATTATTAGTCATTCAAATCACAAATTTCAGAGCCTCATGAGCTTTTTAATGAAAAAAAATTCATTTCTTTGAAGCTGATGGATGTACTCATTTTACCTCCAGTGACTGACTGCAAATAACAACTGTAACAAAAGCAGTGGTGAATTCCCAGAAATGCTTTTCCACGATGTGGATTCACACCCAGAGTGTATCCAACAGAGTCAGTCTGGCATTCTCCATCAACCCTCCGTGAGCCAGCAGCTTCAGACATCTCAGCTACCCTGTGAGAATCCATTAAAAGAAGTTACATTTGAGGTCAGATGTCTTGTTTTCATTAAAAAAGGGAGTTTATTGTTCCTTGGGTCCTACTTGGTGCCTCCTCAGCCAAGATGCTGTCCCTGATACTCTTCCTGCTGGAACAACCCGGGAACACCGATGTGCTCGTTCATAGCAGCTCATCTGAAAGGTGTTAATTGGAAATGGAGGTGTGGAGGCTTTTTCAGCTGCTCTAACCTGACTGCAGGATTAGATTAAATTTGTATTCCCTCTAGCAATGGAGAACCTTTGAACTAAGAATTGGGAAGGACTCAAAACTCCCTGATGGTTCCTAAAACTCAAAGTCAGCTCCAAACAGATCATGGAAAATGAATCTCTGGTAAGGAAGAGTAGGCAAATTAGCAAAATAACATTATTTTGGGTTTGGTGCATGTGCTTCCCATAATAATGGACTCATAATTTTTAAATACATTATCTCAACTAAAATCCATATCACTTTGGGGAAATTTTCCATCTCAGTCCTTTATCCCACACCCTTTGTTTGCTGTTGTGCTCCATGGCCATGGAAGTTTTACAAACCAAACAAGGTTCATCTTGAAGAAGTTTTGTTTTTTTTTTTTTTTTTGCAGTGAGAGAAGCTTGTGAAGAGAGGGTGGAAAGCTGATGGAAGCATCAGCCTGAAGAAAGCTGCAGCAGCCACCGCAGGAATTATTAATATATGCAAGCCAGAGGGACTTCTGATTACAGCTGGAACAAATTTCTTTCCCGAGTTGCTAAAGCCTGTGTGCTGCATCCCAGTCTGCAGTGATAACCAATCTCAAACACTTATCACAGGGTAGGATGAATTCCTTACTGAAGGAGTCTCTTTTCCCACTGGGAGCCCAGATGAATTAGTTTAAAGCAGGCAAATCATATTTGGATGGTGTAAATTAGCTACAGCAAATCCTGATGCTTTTTACAGATAACTTATAAACTGTTTCTTAAACTGAAGTGACTCTCCACTCTCTTCTAGCATGTGGGAAGGCTGAGTGTGCTTTGCATGCCGTGTTCTGTGTCTGGACCTGCCTTCCTTAAAGATATTTAGGCTTAAGGTGGTCGCAGTGACCACAGGAAGTTTCCCATCTGTATTTCTGAGGGATACATTTATTGCCCCATTTCTTTTGGTCTGCTGTTTTTTTTTTTTTTTTTCTTTTCCCCAGAGCAGGCTGCTAGGATTTAAAGGCAAGTATTTTTCCAAGTGGGCTCATTACAGATCAGCTCTTTAATTACACCTACTAAAGAAGTAATGCATAGTGATACCCTGAACTTGTCCCTAATTAAAAATACTGTACTTAAAGCTTGCATGATTCCCTTCTGCTGAAATCTTTAATCAGGAGATGAATAAGGCTCTGGAGTCTTGATTAATAATAGGACCAAGTGCTGTGCAGCTGAAAATGCCAGAGTATTAAATTTCCCTAAGTCACCTGGTGTCCCCATCTCATAGAGATCCTGGCAATGTTGCTTATGCAATAGCACAGGATAATTGAGGTGTAAAGGTACCAGTCCCAAATGAGACAAACTATCCCAATTCTCCTGGAGACAAGTCTGACGTGGATGTGTGCACTCAGGCAATAAACAAGATCCCTTTGTAATTGCATCATTAGATAAAACAAATGGCCTTCTTTGAAGCAGCACCCATGGAATCCAATGCACAGATGAGATGCACTGAAATCTGAAAAAACCTGAGTACAAGGGAGCTTGGGAAAGCACATGGAGATAAGTGTCCTAAACAAAAACAACACAGATATGACAGCCCCGAAAGTAAGATGAATTTTCAAAGGAACAAATTTTGCAAAGAAGAAAAAGGTGTCTGATTCTTTTACTAAACGTGCTGGGTTTGGATCAGACAAAGAAACAAACCAAACATGATCCAAAGCTCATGGACATGAGCTGTGTTTTCCCCAGGCTGGTTCAAGGACAGCTGGTGGCAGAACAGATTCACAATTCTCAGCAACTGTGAACAGTTAAAACTTAGATATTAGGAAGAAGGTGCTTTCCTAAAATTTTAGGTACAATCTCTTCCTCTTGAAGAGAGCTGTGTTGTGTAATCACAGTTCTTGGCTATTTCACTGCACTTAAAATAATCCAACATTATTACTTTAAAGGCACATAAAGGAATGAAAGTGATAAGAAATAATTCCACAACAGGTCCCAGGTACCACTAAAACTAAGTTAAAGCTTGGACTTTATGATCTTGGAGATTTTTTCCAACCTTAGCGATTCTATGATTCTGTGATATGGGAAGCACTGTCACAGGAGCAGTGTAGAGTCCTGAATTAAGAACTGCAGAGGGGAGGCTGTAAAACTTTTCTTGAAAGGGCTTATTACCATGATTTTTTTAGGAGCACAGACTGAATCAGGCACCTGCATTGGTGCCCTGTGCCCTGCTATTGCCAGCTGATCAGGATCCACCTAAACCTGAGTCAGGTGGTTTTCCCTGGACAGTCTTAATCCAAATTTGGCATGAATTTATTTATGGGTTTGGTATAAGTATTTGCTCTTCCAGTATCAGTGATCTGAGGGATGAACAGTTTCTCTCCTCCTTTCATTAGCTCTGCTATCACGTCCTATGGAGACAAACTTAGCTCTGAGTGACTCCACTGAAGTGTCAGGTGCAGGAGCCCTGGCTTTGGTATTGGGGAAGTAAACAGGTAAATTTCCACACTGGAACTTTATCCATGCACTGCCAATATTTGCATTATCTGAGCTATCCCATATGGAGCCAGCCAGCAAATTTAGTGCTGAGCTGCAGCCTGCAGCAGGTAAAAATGCCTTTCTTCAGGCAACATCCCCCTCTCCCCATCATGTCACCTTTACTCTTCTCTAAATTTGTTTTTTTTGCTCAGAATGACCCACAGTGCTCTCACTGAAGTCCCCACAGTATCTGGCACAGTGGCAATAATCTCTCCTAGCACCAGAAATATCTTGTCTAACACATCTTATGGCCACATATGTCTTTTCAGGAACCTGTACATTAATAATTTATTCCCACCCTGGAATGCACAAGCTCTTTTCTTTCTCAATTTCAGCTGATATGATACCATTTTACACTGAAAATTATTAGTCTCTAAGTGAATAACCTGGTACTTTCTGTTAGGAAATGTGTTTGCAGCTTCACCAACAGGGGTAAAAGTATTCTCTGTGATATCCTTTTCTTCCCCTGAGCTCCCAATACCTCCTGACTGATCACCAGGCTAGAATAACACGCTGTGAAAATCCTAAACAAGATCAGTCCCAGTTTGCACTGCCGATTCAAATCCAGCAGCTACTGATCATATCTCAGCATCTCCCCTTAAACCACTGTTTTATCCACTTTTAAGTGTTTTCTGTAATCTCCAGCTTTTTCAAATTAAGTATTCACTTTCCAAGTGATAATATATCAAAGAGCTCACTGATTTTTTACATGCATCCTATCAGCCTAATTTCCTTATCTAAAAACTCTTGAATGTTATCATAAAAATAAATATTTTTGTGGCTGATTTAGCAAATGGATGTTGGTCTCTAAAACAGATTACACAGAAAAACAGAGATAACATATCGCTACATGATTTTGACCCATAGTTTCTAGTGTATAATCTAGTAATTCCAATATGGAATTATCCATGAATTAAAAGCTTCTGGTTTCCACCCCACGCATTGCCTGCATACCCCTAGCAAGGGTTGTAATCCTTGCACATACAATCTAAATATGATCCCTGAAAGACAGATGATTTAGGGAATTATAGGCAAATTATAGTGAAAACAGTTGTAGCCAAATACAAAAAAAAAAAATCCCTTATGACTCCATCTGCAGATAATAAAGTGTTATTGAATTTTTTAAATGTTTTTTTCTGTTGCAGTGTAATAATTCTCGTGTTGTTTTGGCATAGGTAGAATTGTAGTTAGAATGCATGTTTTAAAGGCCGTGGATGTGTAGAAGGCTCGTAAAATGCATAATATAATGTGCACTTATAATAAATACTGTTAATCATGCTTATGGCAGTACTTAAAAAGGGGTCTGGAGCACCAGGCACGGTACAAACACTCTCAGTCCTCTGCTAAAGGACTGGAGCTGAAGTGGCTGGAAAGAAATAGGTGAAATCAGCAGTGCCAGAGGTCAGCCTGGTGGGTGGGATGACAAAGAGGATGACAAAGCTTCATCCCCCAGCACTGGTGGAACCACAACGCCACGACAGAAAATGAACCAGGCACTGGGGACGCCTGTGCCACACTCCGCTGGGTGCCAGGCAGGGCACGACCGGGGTGGGACACGTGGACCTGCCTCCCATAACCTGCCCACCCTTTTCCTCTCATCCCCCACTGCCAGGCTGTGGGGGCTCCCAGTATGTCCAGCCTTGCCAGGCAAGAAGTGAGCAAAGAAGAGGAATTGCATAAATGTTTCTCCCAGACCTTGCTTATCGCTTTTAATAAGAAGCAGATTTTATGTAAGCAAATTCATTTGTGTTTCTTCACTTATATTTTCATTGTGAGGCTTAAATCAATGCCATATTAGAGGCTGAAAATAATCCACTCAATGGTTATTACTTTTATTCCTTCCTTTTTTTTTTTTTTTTCCTGTCCTCTTAATGCAGGCAGCTTAAATACATAGATCACGGAGGAATTTGGCCAGTTTTTAAGACATTAAAGTGCATGGAAAGTGAAGTAATTCTTCAAATGGATTTGATGGCTTGGATCAGCAGTAGTGTGGCCAGCAGGACCAGGGCAGGGAGTGTCTCTTTGTGCTGGGGACTGGTGAGGCCACACTTGGAAACCTGGAGACAGATTTGGGCCTCTCATGATAAGAAAGACATTGAGGGGCTGGAGTGAGTCCAGGGAAGGGAACGGAGCTGGGGAAGGGTCTGAAGCACCAGGAGTGGCTGAGAGAGCTGGCGGGGCTCAGCCTGGAGAAAAGGAGGCTCAGGGGGGACCTCCTCTCTCTCTACAACTCCCTGACAGGTGGAGCCAGGTGAAGGCCAAGATCTGCTGACAAACAGGCAACAAGATAGAGTGAAATGGCCTCAAATTGTACCAGGAGAAATTTAGGTTGGGTATAAGGAACAATTCCTTTACAGAAGGGGTTGTCAAGCATTGCCACAGGCTGCCCAAGGAAGTGGTGGAGTCCCCATCCCTGGAGAGATTTAAAAGATGTGTAGATTTCACACCTGGGGACGTGGTTTAGTGGTGAACCTTGCAGTGCTGAGTTAACAATGGACTCAAGGATCTTCAGGCTCTTTTCCAACCTAAGCAATTCTATAATTCTATGTAGGAAATAGATCAGATCATCAAGATGGGAATCTACATCAGTATGGGCCAGTGGAAAATGGATAGAACCACAGGAATGTTTTCCCCACTGCTTTAAGTAATTAGGTTAAGATTGCCTTATGGATTCTCCTCTTTGTCCCTGAATTTTCTCCTTTGACCTGGCCAAGAGTGAGTGGTTTGTCCTGCACCTGAGAAAGGGCTACTTCTCTTACACAAATTTTCTCAAGTACCTCCACAAGGCAGCACGATTTAAGATGCAGATGTTTCCTTAGAAGGGTTGCTAAAGTTACCTAAGACTGCCTGCATTAAAAACTGTGGCTCCCAAATCCCAAACCAGGCTCAGGAAAATGTGTGCGCCATAAAGAAAAAGCTTTGGCATCACCCAGATGGTGTTTCAGGTCTGTCTTGCATTTGGATAACAATATTATAATGATGATAATATCTTTATCTTTTGCTTCCTCAGGTCTCAAAACATCAAGGGATGGGTACTTCCTGACAGGGGACATCCTGACATTTAAATGACTCTGTGGCAGTGTGGGGAGAGGAAACTCATGGAGTTTTCCTGGAAAGCCTAGCCATGGATTCCAGTCAGGAGGCAATCAATCAGTGGGCCATCACTCGTTAAAGAAGTTGGGCTGAAATTTGGTTGGCAAAAGTTCTCCCAGCATTTTGTCTGACTTAGTTCAGATCGTAATTTAGCATAAGATTTTTGAAGCCTAATTAGACTAAACCAAATAGCAATTACAATTCCATCACTTATGTTATTCTGTTGTCAAAAAAGAAGAGCAAAACCACTCAGATTTTGTTTGATTTTAGCTTTGTACGTTAACTAAGTCTAACATTAATTTACCTCATTTTTTTTTCTAAACAAAGTGTCATCTTGTCACACCTCCCCCAAAGAAATTACAGTATAATTAAAGAGCAAACACAGTGAACCAGATGAATTGCATCTTCAATTTGCACAGAAGATATTTGCACAAGACAAAAGTAAAGAATTTTTTCCAAGATTCACTGGACATAAGTGGCATCTTTAAAAAATGGAAAATGGAATTCCAGTGTCCAAATTGTAGTCCAAGTATCCAAGTGTGCTTTCAAAGAAATAGTGCATGTTTCTCTAGAAGAATATAAAACTTCCCTTTCCTTCAGAAAGAGCAGAACTTAAACATTCGAAGACTTGGCAGTATAGTTTACAGAGATGAGACAAACCAAGATATTTGTACTGAGAAATCTGTTGGTTCTAATATAATCCTATATTAATCACTTAACAAATTAACAATCTCACCATAATTAAACTCTCCATAAAGAATATGCAGGTACTGGAGAAACTAATTGATTAAATTCTAGTTTTAAATCCCACCATGCATTCATTTTCTCTGATTTTTTTTCCTCTCTGTTTTGCAATATTGAACTTAGTCCTGTCAGGAATGTTTTATCTCTCTGCTTGTTGGCTTGCCTGACTTTTGGAAGTGAATTTCACAAACCTCTCCACTTATAACTCGCTGTCTCCCCTGAAGAAACAGGGCAGATAATGTCAACAAACAGCTCTTCATGCGTTCAGTGGACTAGAAAGCAAAATTTTGTACCTTAAAAATGCTCTCGTTGGAGCCCAGACTCCTGGAGGACTGTGGAAGGTTAAGTAAATTGAGAGAGACTGTCAGTGCTACAGGGACTTTGCTTTCAGTACCTGGGAGTTTTACTGAAAATGCTGTGCTGAGATTGGCAGAGCACAACACCACTTTTAAGGTCAGATATTTCCTTTGAATTTCAGCCTCGCTGAAAAAAGTAGAAAGCAACATGAATGAGATCTGCTGTGCTTTGCATTTTGGTATGAAATTCTATGTCTGGGAGAAAAAAAAGTGACAACTAAATCTACACTGCATGATATCTCTTTTCTCTTCTCTTTTTCCTTTCCTTTCCTTTCCTTTCCTTTCCTTTCCTTTCCTTTCCTTTCCTTTCGTTTCTTTTCCTTTCCTTTCCTTTCCTTTCCTTTCCTTTCCTTTCCTTTCCTTTCCTTTCCTTTCCTTTCCTTTCCTTTCCTTTCCTTTCCTTTCCTTTCCTTCCCCTTCCTTCCCTTTTTTCTTTTTCTTTTTCTTTTTCTTTTTCTTTTTCTTTTTCTTTTTCTTTTTCTTTTTCTTTTTCTTTTTCTTTTTCTTTTTCTTTTTCTTTTTCTTTCCTCTCCTGTTCTCTCCTTTCCATTTGCTATTTGGATTTACATTTATCTACTTTGAAATGTTTTCATTTGTTTGGATGGATCTCTCTCATTCATATTGCCTCATGTTCATTGCGACTTCACAGACTCACAGAATCACAGAACAGGTCAGGGTGGATGGGCCCTCAGTGGGGTCATCTGGTGCCACCTCCCTGCTCCAGCAGGGCCATCCCAGAGCACAGGGCACAGGGTTGTGTCCAGACAGCTCTGGAGTATCTCCAGGGAGGGAGACTCCAAACCTCCTCTGGTTTCTGTTCAGTGCTCGGTCACTGCACAGGGAAGAAGTTCTGCCTCATGTCCGGGTGGAAGTTCCTGGGCATCAGTTCCTGCCCATTCCTCTTGTGCCATTGCTGGGGCCCACGGAGCAGAGCCTGGGCCCTGCTCTGAGCCCTCCCTGCAGACACTGACAGGGATGGAGTCCTCTCAGTCTCTTCTCAAGGCTGAACAGGCCCAGCTCCCTCAGCCTTTCCTCATAAGAGAGATGCTCAGTCCCCAGCCCTCCACAGGACCTGCTCCAGGAGCTCCGTGTCTTTCTTTTATTATCTGCATTACCCTGCTATGAAATCATTTAATTCCTGCCCAGTCTAACTCTTAAAATATGGCGTGGAAGAATCCCAAGTGTCTGTGCCTGTAAAACACCCAGAGATCACAAAGGCAGCATCTGTCCCTGCAAGGCAGAGCAAAACTCAACTGACAGCCTGGTATAAGATGGTTACCGAGTGCTGGAAAGAAGTTATGAATAAATGACAAAAAAGTGCCTGCTCTCCTCACAGAGTGATCTGAAATGTGCAACTTTGCTTGCAGAATGTTGTATTTCCATCCCCTCTTGCCAATTACTGAGTTAAGTGGTGCATGGAGCTTTTTAAAGACTAGAATTATTTTCTAAAGACTAAGAGAATGTGAATCAAAGCTGCTCATTACATATTCTGCTAACTTGGATGGTGTCCTCCACAGTAGGCTGCAGCTACTGGTTATTACACTTTTTTTTTCTGTTAACAACAAGAATAAAAGGCTCTGAGCCAAAACCCGGAAATATCCAACAAGCAATTATAAAACCCCATCAGGAAATAGCTGCTGGTTGATTCTGCTTATTATAGCAACTCCTAATAACAACAATGTACTTCTAAAGTCAATTTGGGCACCTCACGCTGGATGATGATATTTAAAAACACATTTTGGAATTTTCCAGGATGCCTTTCATTGTTGGATGTGGTCACAGAATATCCTCCTGAATTAACAACCCTTTGCTCAGTTTTACATCTATTATGGATGTAGGGGGAGACTTAATTCTACTAAAATAGAATCTACCTATCTATTTTAAATATATATCAAGGGAGGGGGAAAAAAAAAGGTTTCCTCTGTTAGACAGATCGTTTTCTGGGAGAAATGTACTTTCCCTTTACACTGAGGAGTAGAGTTGGTGATTTATTATTGATCTTGACACAGAGAGCAGAAGTGTAACACAGCAGTTCTGCCACAGACTGCTCATTGACTTGCTTAAAGCTGCACCATTAAAAAAATCTGTTAATGTACAGTTCTGAAAGGAATTCAATGATCTGATACAAATTCTGAGCTGGAGGAAACAGTCATACCTCCCACAGACTTCAAAGGCTGCTTCTCATTCCTGCACTAGACGTACCTTTTTTATCTCTCTGGGATGTATTTAATCCTGCCTCATCTCCTCTGTAGCTCCAGCGAAGATCCAACAACAGAAAATCAGCATAATAAACACATTAGTTATACTGAGTAACTCTCAGACACGTTTGGGCTGGACAAGTGGACATGATCTCCTTCAAGACGTGAAACTGTGAAGGCTGACACATTTCTCTGCCCATCAGCCCCTTCTTCTCCCTTGTTCTTACTAAAAACCAGACACAGACGAAGCTGCTCTGTTGCACTATTTCTAATCTTTGGAGCAAAAAAAGCCATGGCAAAAGATACACACATGCATGAATATGGGTATAAATGACATTATTTTGAGATTTTCCTGTGAAGAAGAAATGGCATTGCAGGGATCAGCTTGCAAAAATGGTCCTCATGAATCAAAGCAGTGCTACCAACAAAACAGACAAGGCTGCTGGCTTCTGTTTTGTTATGGATTTTGTGGTTTTGATGATTTGTTGTGGTTTTTTCCCCAAAACTTTAACCAGGAAAGCTCTAATGAGACTTTTGGCTTGCAGTCTCCAGATCTAAAGCACCTGATGCATGCGCAGGTAAAAATACCTGAGTAGCCAACAGCTAAAAATATCCTCTCTCCCCAGAAGCAGAACCTTAACATTTGTGTTACCCCATGGCTTCCCTTGAAAAAGGGTGTTCCTTGAAGGCTTTACTCCCCTGAGGGTCTAAAATAGCAGCCCCTTTAAAGGCACAAGCAAGACTAAGTTATGTAATGTCTGGGAAAAAATATGAGAGTTTGAGTCACGATCCTGGTTCATGCAAAGCTCCCAGTAAAATCCCGAGGAGCTTTGCCTCAAATATCTTCAGTGCCTTGTTATGCAGGCTCCACATTCAGTTGTTAAAGCTGTGGACCTAAGCAAGCCTCTTCATCCCCAAATTTATAGGCTGCTGGATTTATATTTGATCCCATCCCACATTAGCATCAAGCTAATGAGCATAATTGAAGGTCTTGGAAAACTTATTTACACTGCATTATTTGTAATTGCTGAAAAATCCCTTGAAAAGAGACATCTGTTCCATATGCCCGGTAGGAATCAGAAAGTAACATTCTTTGTGTGTAGGTAAATCATAGGATATTAATAGATCCTGAGAAGGAGCTGGCTGTGGAGGGATGGGGTGGAGGGAAGGAGTGGGTTGGTGAGAAACAATGAGAGTTTAACCAAGAAAACTCAGAAATTCTTGCTAATTGCTGCTTCAGGGGCTCAGTGCTGCATATAGATCTGTTCCCCTCAAAGACAGGACATGTAGGTGGCTGGACAGCTTTGGAATGAGAAAGACACTGACTCCAGTCCCCAGGAATTGGCTCATGACCCAGGCAGTGCAAGTAGAGTGTTGGTCTTGCAGGAAAACTGGGCTGAGTTTGGGGTTTTACCTGGGAAGTGGCACAAGGTGGGAAGGTGGCCACTTGTGGGGGTAGATGCAGATCCCCTGGGTCTGATCTGTCTGCAGCTTGTCCAGATACTCCATATAATAAAAGCAAAGATCTTTCAAGAGGAGCAGAGGAGAGGATATGAATCCATATCAGGATGAGCTGGTGATTGTCCCACTCTGCTCTGCACTGGGGCAGCCTCACCCTGAGCACTGCTCATTTTTGGGCAACACTAAATAAGAAGAATATAAAGCTATTAGAGACTGTCCAGAGGAGAGCTATGAAGATGGTGAAGGATCTGGAGGGGAAGTATGAGGAGCAGCTGAGGTTACTTGGTTTGTTCAGCCTGGAGAAGAGGAGAATGAGGAGAGACCTCAGTGGGGTCTGCAACTTTTTAGTGAGGGGAAGAGGAAGGGCAGGCACAGATCTCGTCTCTCTGGTGACCAGTGACAGAACCTGAGGGAATGGCCTGAAGTCGTGTCAGGGGAGGTTTAGGTTGGACATCAAGAAAAGGTTCTTCATCCAGAGGAGGGCTGGGCACTGGAACAGGCTCCCAGGGAAGTGGTCACAGCACCAAGCCTGACTGAGCTCCAGGAACGTTTGGACAACACCCACAGGCACATGGTGGGAGGGACACACTGCAGGGCCAGAAGTTGGACTTGGATGATTTTTGTGGGTCCATTCCAACTCATCATATTCTAAGCTTCTATCATCTTTTGGCATCATCTAGCACCTGAGAACTAACAATGTCCCACATCCCATGCTGCTGTGAGCACCAGGGACTGTTCCACAATTAATCCTCCACCTTCAAGCTGTGGAAACTACCAATTCTAGCACTTTTAAATTCCCACTGATGCACAAACTCTTGAATTCTACCACGTNATATATATATATATATATATGTTTATATAAAGTTTTAATGTTCTCCATCTGTTAAAACCCCAGAGCTGCAGCAGAAGGCTCCCACACCTCATACTGAAACACAACAAACCCTCTTCTCATAAACTGTCCAAAAAAAAAAAAAAACAAACAAACAAAACCTAGAGTGAAACCTCAGAAAACACACACACACAAAAAAAAAGAAAAAAAAAAGAAAGAAAAAAAAAAGACAAAATCCTCATACCTAAAAAAAACCCCCTCACATCACCCAAAGGGGATCCNCTTGAATTCTACCACGTGATCCCACTAACACCTTCACAAGATGATCTTATGTCCTCCTTCACCAGAAACACCCCATTTTCCATCCATGTGTGGAAAAGATTTCTTCTGTTAAACTTTGACAAACAGCTTGTTGAAACACCCCCAATCAAGATTTAGTGCTCAGTGTAGCAATTGCAGTCCTGGTTCTTGATTTTATTATGTTGTTTTGATTGGATTTTTAATTTTATTTAACATGTTCTTTCAGGCCCTTCAATCTCTAACTTGTCTCTAAGGTCTGTCACCCAGAATGAGATGAGTGGATGATCACTTTGTCAGCATCTTTCTGGAGCCATCTACCATCAGGAGGAGAACATGCTTNTATAAAAGCCAAAGGCAAAGGGCTATTAGTGCACACTTGAGATCACTTAGAGAAGCCCAAGGGAAGTGCTCCAGTACTACTGTTAAAGTAACAGAAAGAAACTATGTCTCTGAATACCCTGAACAGATGAAAAAAATGTTTGATAAATGAGTTCTTTTCAGAGGTCAAACATTAATGATTTGTGTGTGTGCTTTCTATTGAAATTTCATTTTCTCTGTTCCAGCCTGGACAGGGAAAAATATCAGGAGACGAAACTTTGATTAAAATAAACGAATCAACACAGAGCTGCATGCCTGGGTGAAGCTAATGCATGAGATTATAGAGTGCCACAGCTGCAATATTAATAAGGTGAAGAAGAGGGAAAAAAAGTGATAGAAACCTCACAGACTGATCTTATTTGGTTTGATTGTTCCTGCATTATCTCTAGGAAAAAAAGCCAGGAGAACTGGACAAAGAATGATCTCTATTATTCTGGATATTCTTATTTTCTGGTTCTCTGGTATGGTTAAGCAGAAATGGAGAAGGAGGGGCAGAAAAAGTTAAAAAATAGACATCCTGGAATCATAGAATGGTTTGGGTTGGAAGGGACTTTAAAATCATCTAGTTCAATCCCCTGCTGTGGGCAGGAACACCTTCCACTGGACCAGGTTGCTCAGAAAGAAAAAGAAAGAAGAAATAAAGAGAAATAATTAAATAAGAATAAAGAGTTAAAAATATAATTAAAGAACTAATCCTGGAGGGAGGACAATGTGAGCATAGGTGGTAAAAGTGAGGTTGGGAAGGAAGAGAGGAAGACTGGAGGCTGCAAATATTCAGGACGACAGGAGAGGAGAGGAGGGAGATATGCTGCTTATCTCAGGAAATCTTTCCTCTGCGGTGCGAGCCCTGTCCAGGCAAAGTTACGGCTGCAGGATTTGTGGCTGCACAGGGCTGATGGCAAAGTCTCCCCGTGCACCTGGCTCTGCGTGGCAATTTGTAATAATGAGATTCATTAGCGCCGCGTGCTCCGCTGGAAACGCTTCCAAAGGTTTAATCGGAGCCGCACAAATGAGTATTTACTTAGGTAGCACTTCATTAGCTGTCCCTGCCCTGCTGTGTAATGTGGGATAAATTACTGCCTGGTGTCGCCAGCACCGCACCCAAACTGCCTGCCCTGCTCATCCTACCACTGTGCTGGCCATCAGCTGCAGGGGATTCTGTTTCAGAGCTGAAAAGATATCCCTCCTGGCCAAAAAAAAAAAAAAAACCAAAAAAAACCAATCTAAAACGTGTGCAACATTGCAATTTCCAGGCACGAATTGTATGGCCTGTATAACAGAATGGGGTATGTGCCAGAGAGGGAAGCAAGCCTCCTCTCCTAGGTAACAAGTGGCAGGATGAGAGGAAACGGCGTCAACTTGCACCAGGGGAGGTTTCTATTAGATATTAGGAAGAATTTCTTCCTGGGAAGGCTTGTATGGCCTTAGAACAGACTGCCCAGGGAAATGGTAGATTAACAGTCCCGGGAAATGTTCATAAAACGTGAATGTGGCACTTGAGGACACGGGTTAGTGGTGAACATGGTGGTGGCGGTGGGTTGACAATTGGACTTAGTGATTTTAAGGTCTTTTCCAGCCTCAAAGATTCTATGATTCTATGAATAACTTACTGTGCACGGCTTGAATTTTTTCCCAAGCCTTATAAATCCACAGAGCCCACAAAACAAAAGTGCCCTTTGCAGCCTCCCCTGATTTCATCCCTTTTGGTTTTCACCATATTCTTCATGGACATTCCTCTCAATAGTACCAAGGTTTCAGGTGTTTAAAGCAAGAAAAAAACACAGGTCAGGCAAGGAACTCAGAAACCCAGAGCTTGGACTTGGTCTGTTTTGGGGACCCGGGACCCAAACCCATTTGGTGGTGGGGAGCAGAAGCAGGTGACAACATCCCACTAATTTTAAATGCTCCTCTGGTTTTAAAAGATACCAGTCCCAGCTGCTGCAGTCAAAATCAAGCTGGTTTGTACTAATGGGTTAAAACTGAACGTCAAGCCATGTACTTTTACTTCTCTTTGGAAATAAGGCTGTTCCTGTGTGTGTGTCTGTGTGGCGCTGACACTGCGCGCTCCCAGCCTGTGAAGTGTGGCACGTTCCTTGTCATTTAGATTGCAAGGCAAAGGGTGGCAAGGAGGGGTCTTTGCACGAAGATCTGGGCCAAGACAAGTAGAAACTTGAAATCTCGCAAATTGCTTTCTGTGGGATTTCTAATAACACAGAGTCTTCTGCAACTACTGAAATGTGAAGAGGCAACACAGACTTTATTCTTAATTAAGCCTGTGAAGTGCAGGTGAACATTTTCAGCTAATGATGATGCAGGCAGCAGCTTTCCCTGCCCGGATTCCACGGGGAGGCCCTGGCTGTGGCGGCAGTGGCCTGGTGGGCAGACAGGCACTAGACCTGGGTTCCTCATGGGCTACTTTGCAGTTCCATGGGTAAGTTCTGTGTGCTCCTGCAACTCCTGGATCCATTAACCTTTACATTAAGCAGGATGAGAAGGGGTTGTGAAATCCTGATGTGTATTGAGCCATTTTCCCCATAGCACCAGCTAATCAGCCCAGTTTTAGACATAACTACTCAAGCATAGGACTCAAATATTTCCTGAGGCTCTTCCATCCCAGTAGGAATTTTGGTTTACATTCATTAGCTGGATTAGAGGAGACGACAGGACAGCCACAAGCTGTCACAGAACTCTTTAGGATACGTCACTTAGTTCTCAAGACCTTTATTTTTATACTATTTGCACAGCACCTTTTAGGCTCTTTCTGAGTGCAGCACAGTCTCTGACAATCCTCATTTTACAGGGAAGAGTCACAGACATGAGACTGGATATTGGGAAATTAGGAAATTAGATAAGGTAGTAGGAATAAATTCTTTATTGTGTGGGTAATGAGGCATTGGAAGAAATTGCCCAGAGAAGTTGTGGCTGCCCCATCCCTGGAAGTGTCCAAGGCCAGGCTGGACAGGGCTTGGAGCACCCTGGGATAGTGGAAGGTGTCCCTGCCCATGGCAGGATATTGGATGAGATGATCTTTAAGATCCCTTCCAACCCAAACCATTTTATCTGAAAGACATGGTGAGCTGAGAGGATCTGGAATAGTAAATTCAAAGCCCCCCCAAAAAGAAAGTGTCCAAGCACCCTTAAAAACTGCAGGAAGCTGGTTTTCCTTAGTGTCTTTTATATTTGTGCTCCTCTGTCTTCAAATTTTCTCCAAGCAGAGCACCGTGAAGGACAAGCCTTGCAATGTAGAAGTAAAGAAAATAAAAAAGCAAAATTATTTAATTATTTTCCCAAAAAAAGTAGATATGGCAGTAAAAAGTGATGCAACCATGGCTAAGATGAACACTATCAGAGGAGGCTTTTGGGGTTATTTTCCATGCTCTGGGTGTGAAATTCCAGAAAATCTTTAACGGGCAGCACATCATGCCACTGTCCCAGACTCTCACCTTGCAGAATAAATCAGTGCAGCTCCAGTGCAGGCTACTGACTTCAGCAATATTGAATCACACCACAGAGAAACCGGGGGTGCCGACACAGATGGAAAACGATGTGTGATAAATATTCATAACCAACCACTGGGATTTCTCCCGAGCTTTGGCCAGACCACCTCAATCCTGGACGTGACTGGGAGAACCACCAATCATCACTTTCAACCCAGAGAAGCTGCCACAAACACCTAACACCTCTCAAGGGGTTCTCAGGGATCTTTATAGCTCATGTCTGCCCAAAACTGCAAATATCCAAGGATTTAGTGACCTAAAGAAGCAAAGCATCCTGTTCCATGAATACTTCCCTATGTCTGGAAAGTCATCTTCTTCTCCCCCATCTCTTTCTCATCTTACAAATATATTTCCCAAGACTCCTCACTCAGCCAAAGCACTGCTCCATGCACAGATTTTATGCAAATTATTTTGTTTATTTTTATGATGTATGCAAATGAAGTCTTTACTCTGAACATTCTTTATGGTGCTATAAATGTAAGAACAGATCTTGAATTAGCCCTGTTCATTGTCAGAGTGGCATTAAAACCAGCTGAGGGATTCAGAGACTTAAATGTGTAAGCAGTTGGGTATAAAACAACTTTTATATCTTGTAAAAATTAAGGGCCTGGGCTGAGGTATTTGAGCATTAAAACAGGATCTCTAAGAAGTTAGAAAAAACACATTTTTTCAGAGCTAAATGGAGATCAAGACAAGATATCAGTGAGTGAAGCAACCTGTGGTTTAGCAACCTCTTTCATTTTAGTATTCCTTTTCCTGTATTAACTGGGAACTTCTAATGGGAGCTAAAGATGGCAATTCCAGCAGGAACTGAATAAACAGGATGATGCTCTATCACTTTTTTTTCCTGCCTTATGTACTCTATTCTCTGCATTTTTGCATTGTACCCAATAGCCCACACTACCCTAAAAATAGGTTTACTTGGCAAAATATATCATCAGATAAGCTCCACTTTTACACAGCTGGGACAAAAGGAGGTGCATAGGTAGGAAGGAATCAGAAATAAGAACTGGAATAACAGGAGCAGATGAGGGAAGATCAGAGGCCAAGGACTGCTGGGGAGCTCTGAGGTAAACACTTGACTTTGCCTCTAACTGTGTGTAACTCGGGCTGCTGCTCAAATACATTTCTTTTCCCTCCTTAATCTGACTGTCCTGTTCATGGAAAAGAAGGAAACTATATCCCAGCCTTTTCCCACAGAGAAGGATATAAATTCCTACCATTGGGATAGTGGAATACAAAGAGTCAATCAGGAGAACACTCCCACTTTGCAGGTGATCAAGATAAATGTTCTTGCCTGCAGATTTTCTGTACTTAACAAGTGCCTCTTTGGGGAATGAAGGGAAAGGTGCAGGAGATGCTGGTGCTTGCACAGGGTTATTCCCCATGGTTAAACAGAATCTCTAAATTTATAGAGATGGATAAATATTTTCTCTTACTCTACTGATTTACAGTAGAATATGGAAATGCAAAGGTTATTTCATTCAAAATGTCACCTCCTTTCAAAGAGCCAAATGAACACTGTTGATTCCTGTCCTGTGGCAGGTGGTTGGAACTGGATGATGTTTAAGATCCTTTCCAACACAAATCATTCTGTGATTCTATGATTCCATGATATTTCCATAATATCAGCATTCTGAAGTCTGCTAACATGGGAGAACAAGAAAGTCACTGTTCTAACTTTCTTGAGGAAACCCAAGTCTATCATATTTTTGTATCACTGTGGTTTGGTCAACACAATACAAAAAAACCCCACCTAATATATGTAGCAAGGAATAGGAGAGATGGAGGGAATTTTCTTCTATAAACTTTGTTCTCAAATTGTTTGAACAGCCAGCAAGGCTCTGCGAAGACAGAATTCATAGTCTGTGCTTGGGATTTAGCTGCACATGCCAGCTGGGATAAAACTGATGCTGGAACTGGGAAACTGCTGTGGGCACAGGTTTAACACACAGTAAGAGGGAAGGTATAGTGGAGGTTCAATGAAGGAAAAGATGTGAAGAGCTTAAGGGTTTCAGTATGAAAATATCCGTGTTGACATGGTGCCAGTGCTTCCCTGTGCCACTTGCAAGGAGTAAATATACCCCAAAGCCCCTGTGAGCAGAACTGATCTCCCTGCCAGATGTACGGCTGGCAGGAATTCGCCTTTGCGTGCTGATAAACTCAGTTTGAATACAGTGTGAACACAGGCTTGTGCACACAGCAGTTCCAGACCTTTCTGTCCCAGAACGTCCAGATTGTTATCTCTGCTTCCACTGGACCATGGAATTCTTGGAAACCTCGACTTTCTTTGCAGCAGCCCATGATGCCACCTGCCCTGCTGAATGGAACTTAGCATATTCCTGCTCATCTTCCCAAAGAACATCCTTTGCATGGACAACGCTGGAAGTTTATGAAGATTAATTTAGACTTGGCTGCATAACCGGTTCCTGTTTCCAAGTTCCCTAACCCAGAAGAAGAGATGAACATATCTTTTCTCACAGAGTGGTTGCTTCTGAGGCCAGTCCTAGAGCAGGTGCCTTGGTAATGTCCCATCTATATTCTCACTGCCGGAGCCCAAGATGCCTCCACTGTGCTCACATCACATCTACACTGCACTTCCTACAACACAGGACAGAAATCCTAAGGCACTGAAGAGTGAAAAGGTCAAAGATCTGCTGGGAGGAGTCTCATGGAAGAAAGAGAGGCTCAAGAAAGTTGATTAACATTCAAGGAATACATTTTCCAAGTTCAAGAAAGCTTCCATCCCACTGAATAATAATAATAAGAAGAAGAAAGAAGAAGAAAGAAGAAGAAAGAAGAAGAAAGAAGAAGAAAGAAGAAGAAAGAAGAAGAAAGAAGAAGAAAGAAGAAGAAAGAAGAAGAAAGAAGAAGAAAGAAGAAGAAAGAAGAAGAAAGAAGAGTAATAATAGTAAAGTAATAATAATAATGATAATATTAATAATAATAATAATATAATAATAGTAATAGTAGTAGTAGTAGTAATAATAATAACTTCCTAATAAGAAGTTAGATTAGAAAATTCTGGTTTATTGATGGAGAATAAAAACTCAGTGAGACAAAGCATTTTATTCAATATTTTTCTATGTCCAGAACTGACCTGAACTCAGATCCAAATTATTTTTGTAGACATGAGGAAACTTCTTTCCCTAGACCTCCACTTCCTCTACAATGTAAACAAAACAAACCAAAACAATTCAGCCTAATATTTCTATAGAGCCAGACAAAAGTTACCGTGGAAAATAAGAGTGAAGAGTTTGCCTGCTGAGCTATATCTCTGAGTTTGTAGAACAGATGCCTGCAGTAACCTCTCTGGGACTCTAAATTCTTCCATTCAGAGTCCAAATACAGATATTTCCATGAATCTATCTGCCACATCCACAATGGCAGTTGCAAAAGAAAATCCTATTGTGCAGGAAGCATGGAACTGAGAATAACAGTGAAAGTGGCACCATTACAGCATTTAATGAGATGCCCTCGCCTGGAATATTGTGCTCAAGTTTCACTGTACTGCCTTGAAATTGGAATGAAATTAAATGAAATGAAGTGTCGTGAAATAAAATACAGCAGGTAGAAGGGAGGAGGAGGCAGGAATAGGCAAAGAAAATGATCAAAAGCTTGGGAGAACTTGTGAAGAAAGTGAGAGAGGAGAGAGGAGAGAAGAGATTTCATTTGCGGTAGCAGCACAGCAGAATTGTGGTTGGCACAAGGAAAGCCAGGCAAATGAGAGAGGGAAAAGATAGGGGGAAGAGAAACTGGGAAAACTGAGACAGCACAGCCCTGTGAGAATAGGACAGGAGACAGAAAGGAGAGATAAGCATTTTGTGCCAAAGATTACTGAGTAGATTTCCTAAATTACAACTTTTGTTTTGTGAAGGTTTGAAAACCTCATCTCTCTGCATCTTAAATAAGCAGGTGACGCAGATGGAAGTTGTTTTACAAGTGTGAATGCTTCATGTTAAAAAAGGCAAATGAAATTAATGAAATGAAATTAATGAAATGAAATGAGATTAACAGCAAGGAAGAGAAGCATCTATATCATGTACATGGCTACATGGTTCACATATATCTGAAATAAAGTTTTATTACAAATAATAATAACACAGCACCATGAGGCACATAATTAACTCTTCCAGCCACAAAATATCCCAGATTTCCTACTAGGCTTCCACAGATATCAGAAAAAAAAACCTGTCTTCCTAAGCCATCCAACCAAGTTTTATCCTTTGCTGGTGCAGCCTTTTACAGTATTTAAAGAGTTTAGGCAGACCTGACACAGTACAGACCATCCCATCCCAGAACACCCAGTAAAGCCTTTAAAGTCCCCAGCCAGGATCTACAGCAAGCTGCTGGCTACAGAGGGCCAGGCAATCCGATGCATCACAGAAGATTTTGGGGGGTTTTGAGTGATTCCTGGGCTTTGCAGAAGACCATCTGATCCGAAGTGAACACCTTACCCTAAATATACACAGAATTATAAAGGCTTGGAGCTGGGAGTGTATATGGGATGTAGAAAAGCATAACCAATTCTTTGTGACAAGCTCATTTTTGTTCTCGTGTTTCCATGTTCCCACTGCTCCTGTCACCAACGCTCAGCGTGCTCTGATCATGTTGGCATCACCCCTTGGGAAGAAGTTAGACTTAAATCTTCCCTTCAAACCCCTTTCCCCAAGCTGGGCTCAGTGGCAAGGAAGCTGGAGCTGGGAGAAAGACACTGGGAGTTGAATAAACTTCTCCGTCACAGGATTATTTTCTGTTGATATTCACATTGCTACAAAATATCTGCTCTGGGACTTTGACTGCAAAGGGCAGAGTAGCTTTATCTACCTTGTCCTGGGTGGGATCCTCTGAAATGGATCAGGCAGTCCTTCATCAAACTGTGGTGCCTTCATAGCTCCAAGATGTGGAATCATAGAATCATGAACGTTGGAAAAGACCTCCAAGATCAATAAGTTCAACCACTAACCCAAACACTGCCAGGTCCACCACTAAACCCTGTCCCCAAGCACCACATATCCAGGCCTTTTGAATGCTCCAAAGTAGGGTGATGCCACCACTTCCCTGGGCAGCCTGTTCCAATGCCTGACCACTCTTTTGGTAAAGAAATTTTTCCTAATACCCAATCCAAACCTCCCCTGGTGCAACTCACTGGTTACCTGGTAGAAGAGATTGATCCCACCTGGCTCCTGTCAGGTGGTTTTAGGGAGTGAGAAGGTGCCCCTGAGCCTCCTTTCCTCCAGGTTGGGCCCCAGCCCAGCTCCCTCAGCTGCTCCTCATCAGCCTTGTGCTCCAGCCCCTTCCCCAGCTCCACTGTCCTTCCCTGGATATGTTCCAGCACCTCAATGTCTTTGTTGTTGTTGTTGTGATGGGCCCAAAAGTGATCCCAGGTTTCAAGGTGTGGCCTCATCAGTGCTGAGTACACTGGGAAATAAAAATCAAGTTTTATGTGTAGGGTTTTTGTTCGGGTTTTTTGTTCATGTCAAAGCTGCCTGAAACACCCAAAAACTTTGCTGCTGCCCACCATGGTTGTGTTTTATTGTATGAGGATATTGGAGGCTCTCGGTGGAAATCTAGTGAAGTGTTGGAGTGCTCTGGATGGGGCGAGAAGCTAAACCTGGTGTGTTTCTATTCAAACAAAGGGGATTCATCCCACAATCATCCAGGCTTCACCTTGGAGTGGACCATTTGGTTCACAAAAATAAAAAAAATAAAGGCAGATAATTAATATTTCTGCAATGTGGATGATCAGGGGACCAGGGTGTGGGAGTTATTTGACAGTGTAGATGCATCTTCTGCAGTAGCCTTTGTTTATTCCCCCATCCTTTATCTCAAACTGATGTTTACAACTTAAAGTTCCCGAAGCAGGAACAAATTCTCCCTCTGGATTTGGGTAATGCCTGGTATGAGAAGTCTGTGATCTCAGCTAAAACTTACTGTCATATCAATACCAACATTCCATCTTATAGATGGAAGAATCTCACAGGACTTTATAATTTTAAGTGATTTACACAGGCCGGGATTGCTCTGCCTGCTCCTGAAATGCCGCAGTCTCTAGGGGAGAAGGTTTTGGCCTATAAAGAATATACAGACTGTGCATGAGGGAATTGGGATTGAGTAGTGATCTCTCTCTATCTCTCTCTCTCACAGAAACTTGTTCCTCAACCGCTTGCACTTAAAGGAATTTAAAATGCAGCCCATAAAATAGATGCTAAGTAAGGAAACCAGCAGTCTGCAGAATAAGTTGTACACATTCTACAAAAAGCTATTGAGGGAGAAATATTGTCATAAATTGTGTAAAGCACAGCGTGCTAAGTCAGAAGCACGGTTCTGACGGAAATTACAACAGCAGTTTGAAGGCAAGTCATTTTGGGCCTTTTACCACGCCACGCAGGTTGTACAAGGCCTGCTTGGTGGGCCTGGCAACAGCAGTTCCTGGTGTTTTCCTCTGCCACAGCCATTCCCCAGGAGATGCACCCCTGTGGGGAGAAATTCTTGCACCGAGATGTTGTGGGCTCCCTGTCCCTGGAAGTGTTTAAGGCCAGGTTGGGTGAGGCTTGGAGCAACCTGTTCTAGTGGGAGACGCCCCTGCCCATGGTAGAGGGTTGTAACTGAATGAACTTTAGGGTCCTTTCCAACCAAAACCATTCTGAGATTCTACAATTCTGTGAAATCTGGCCCAAGTTGAACAAACCGAATGTTAATATTGTGCCCATTGATTACAAAGAATTTTTATATCACTTTTTGGCCTTATTCCTCACAAACTGCTCAGGTTTAGGCCCAAAACCTCTACTCCTGGCCCTGCCTCTCCGTGTTTGCCTTATGGCAGCCAATTCATGGCTGCTTGTTTTCAGATCACCAGCAACACAGCACCTGGCAGGAGTGCCAGCATCCATCCCTTCCCAAGGATACAGTAGGTAACATAAATCCTCACCAGGTGGTTTGGTTTAGACCATTTTGGGCATCAAAGCAGGACTTCCATGGCTTTCAAGACAGTCTGGCTTTTGCACACTTAGGTAAAAATAATTTAATAAAACACCTGGCTCCAACTGGCTTGAAAATTTACCAGCTCAGCCTCAAACTGGATTTGCTTCCTTGTGCTGTATTGATGATAAGGGAAAAATATTTAGAGTAATTTGCAGTTAAAAGGTAGGGAGCTTAGCAAGCTCAGAGCTTCTTGAATACAGAAAGAATTGATTTTTCCCAAAAGTAGCTGATGGGGAATTTCTCTGCCATTTATACAGCTCTAGTGACAGACGACTGCTTCTAGTTTGACATAGGAAATCTGCTAAGGAAAGGACGAATGGGAGTGTGACAAAATAGAGCCCTGCTGTTCTTTCAGCAGTATCAGCATCTCTCTGTGAGTGCAGCAACCACCATGGTAGGGTTCATGCCCATGTTTCATTCCTGCCATTGTCCCTACTGCTGGGTTCACTCCCAGACCAGAAGCATCTGGTCCCTTTCCTCAGACACTGGTGAGATTCTAAGTGATTGTTTGGATTTGTCTGCTCTTTACAGAGGGTAGGGGCGGGCATCACGCTGGGAGTTGCTTCCTAAAAGAGGTAAGAAAAAAAAACATAGAAAAGTGTTTTGGGAGGGTTTCATATCAAGGAAAGGTCACGTTGACTCAGGAGCTTCTGCCAGATTCTGGGATGTCACCTTCCTGAGCACTGAGGACATTATGGATTCAGCAAGCTATTTTTGGAGGCCAGAAGCAAACAATGAATCTAAGTCAAATGAAAATGGATTTTTCTTCTGATTCTGAGTCAAGAGGAAGCCACTCACAAATAAAACCTAATAATAAAATAAATAAATAAATAATAAAACCTCATTTCACAGACCTTCTTTAATCACCGATATCCTTGAGTGGCTTTTCCTCATGAGGACAGAACTGGGTCTGCTGGGAAAGAAGGCTGCTAGAAAGTTTTCTCACCCTTTTGTGGGCGGAAATTTTTACCCTGAATTCCCACCCAAACACTATTTGCATTTTACCATACTCCTCATTCACATCTTTTTTGTTTTTCCTTTAGCTGACAGATCAATACAGAGAATTCAGAAGCTGGTAAAAAAAACATGTGCAAGCAGGATTCTGAATCATAATGCATAAGACATGTTTGCCCCCTGAGCAGAAGACAGCGAGGATATAATTGGCAGATTTTTTCTTCTTCATGCACTCTAACTTTGCCAAGAGCAAGCTGACAGGGAAACTGAGAGAACAGCAAAAACTTCTCAGGTTTCAGAGGAAATGATGGCCTCCAGCTTAGCCCCAGCTTACAGAGAGTAGGTAAGTGGAATATTAGTTAAATGTGGAAGGCCAGAGTGGTCCAGAATTCCTCTTCCTCAGGACTGCTGTAGGGAATTAAATGTGAGTTTCACCTTGTCTTTGAACCATGAGTGCACAAATCTGACACCCACGGGAGAATGAGCAATGGAATTCCTCTGGAAGAGATGGCTCTGGAATGAGGATATCATCCAAGGCCAATATCAGAACCAGAGAATCACAGAATGTTTTGGGTTGGAAGGGACCTTAAGGATCATCTTGTTCTGACCCCCTGCCATGGGCAGGGACACCTTCCACTATCCCAGGTTGCTCCAAGTCCCATCCATCCTGGCCTTGGACACTTCCAGGGATGGGGCAGCCACAGCTTCTCTGGGCAATCTGTGCCAGGGCCTCACCACCCTCACAGGGAAGAATTTCTTCCTAATATCCAATCTAAATTGACCCTTTGTCAGTTTGAAGTCATTCACCTTTGTCCTGTCACTCCATGCCCTTGTCCAAAGTCCCTCTCCACTTCTCTTGGAGCCTCTTTAAGCACTGGAAGGGGCTCTAAGCTCTCCCTGGAGCCTTCTCTACTCCAGGTTGAACAACCTCGTTTCTCTCAGCCTGTCTTCATTGGAGGTGATCCAGCCCTCTTGTATGGCATAGCCCCTACCCAGACTATTTAATAATTATCCCTGTAGCTGTCCTAATGCAATTCCCCAACACAGGAGTCAGTACTGTGACAATTAATGACAGGACAGTGGAGGAGGACAACAACAGGTAAACTTCTGCACCATCACATCCTTTTATCTCCTGTGCTAAGTCCTAAATTCTCCTAACACATCCCATAAGCAAGGAAAAATCAGCCAGATCCTACATGACATCCTACTCTAGGGTTTAACCTGTAACTTCCTCATTTTCCTGCACATTAATGATATTTTCCACAGAGGAACTGGAGCTGGTTGCACCGGTGTCAGGAGAAAGTATTCCAATTGACTACATAAAAGTCACTACTGCATCTAAAGGCCTGAAAGGAGCCATATCACTCCCAAAAAGTAGAACTGTGAAGTCTTACAGCTGCTCTGTGGCTTGGGAGATTTTGACCAGGCTGTTTGTTCCACCAAAACCAAGTTCAAATCCCATGAGAGTTGTTTTGACGATTGTGAGTTTCATTTTCAGTGTGTGTGTGTGTGTGTGTGTGTGTGTTTCTACACTACCCGTGGCTGGTTTAGACCATCAGAACAGAGGCTGAGGAAGGGGATGACCAATCTCTATGAATAAAACAGGAGAATCAACATCAGGGAGGGAGACAAGCTACTTGAAGCAACTGAAAAAGTTGTCACAAGGACAAATTCTTGCAAACTAGCCACAAAGACATGGAGACTAAAAATTCGAAGGCTGTCAACATAAGAGTTGTGAAGCTGTGGAACAGCCAGAGTGGGAAGTGATGTGGGAAGGAACAAACTGATAGGTACCAAGATAGAAACTGATGCATTTATATTCTTAAATAATGAATAAATAATGCTGGTTGCATGCACTAAGTATCAACCAGCTCAACTCTCCCTGTTAGCACACAAACTTTGGGGACCCAAGGACAGTTTCGTGTTTTAAATTGCTGTATTTTCCACTTTTTTCTCCTCCAGAGAATCAATAAATAAATACCCACATAAATTATAAATCTGAGCTGGAGAAAACAAAACCAAAAAATGAAAGCACCTAGAAAAATTAGAGAATGAACCATCCTCCAACCCCAGAAGAATTAGGACTGCAAAGAAAGCCACCAAGCACAGGGACTGTGTGTCCCTGAAGCCCTGACTGTGAATGTTTCATCTGTCCTTACAACTAGGAACTGAGAACATTTAACAAACTCTACAGTGTTCACAGATCAGACCCAGTGACATGTGACTGACATGTGAGAAATATTTGGTTCTGTTGGGAAAACACTGAGAAATTGAGATTTTTTTTTCCTGCTTTTTACTTCAGAAGAAAGGCTTTAAAAACCACCCAGGCAAGCTCTAGAAAAAGGAATTTCCTTAGAAGAAGACTGACCCACTTAGGTTTATTTTTAATACGTCTGGAAGACCTGATATATTTCAGAGGCTAGAAAAATAAAAGTAAATAGCACAACATCATTTTACTCTGTAAATGGTGAAATGAGAGAAATACTGGAAAACTTCTGCCTTTCAGGAAAAAAAAAAAGGCAGAAGAAAAGAAAAACTAGATAGTGGGTGGGAAAAACAAGCAAATATTATTCTAAAGCTGAAGGAAAAGCTTTAAGGAGACAAAGAGATAAATTGATTTTGTAGGATGGATTTCTCTTTTATACAAGAAAACGAGAACAGATTAAGGCTTGTTCCTGGGAGTGTGACAGAATATTGTGCCACACTGGGGACTAGGGCATCTGGAGCTGAATTCAGGCCCCACTTTCTTATCTGAGTTTACTTGTAAAACTCAGTTTGGTGAGTACTGAGATGGTTTGTTCCAAATAACAACGTGATCCTGATCCTGCAGCAGCACCTTCACCCTGGCTGTATCCACATGGTTTCTGTGTCCTTTATAAAGACACGGATGCCAACAATTTGCTACCATTGTTACACTTCAAAGAACAAACAAAGCAAGAGTAGTGAGTTGTCTGAAATACCGAGAACTGACAATAATTACAGAGACCCAAACTGGTTTTCCTTTTCTTCTGGTAATGGGAAAGCAAATCACCCACTTCCTGGTTCTTAGAAGCATAAAATGACAGATTCATTAAAGTTGGAAAAGACCTTTAAGATGGTCAAGTCCAACCATCAACCCAGCACCACCACCCTGTTCACCAATAAGCCATGTCCTCGAGTGCCACATCCTCGTGGTTTTTATAACACTTCCAGGGAAGGTGATTCCACCACTTCCACGGGCAGCCGGTTCCAGTGATTTACAACCCTTGCCATAAAGAAATTTCTTCTAATTTCTAACCCAAACTTCTCCAGTGCAACTTGAAGCCATTCCCTCATGCCCTGTCACTTGTAACCCAGGAGAAGAGAGCAACCCCCACCTCATTACAACCTCATTTCATGTATTTGTAGGGAGCAATAAGATCTCTAATCAGCCTCCTTTTCTCCAGTGGAGGCTACTAAACTTTCTTCTTAAGATTTTCTTCCTCTGGTAACAAGCAGAGAGCAAAGTCCCGTCTCAAGGGAAACTCGTCAGTGTTTGTTTCTGCAGCAAAATGCAGTGGTATAAACATTGATGGCCAGAAATAGTGGAGTGGTGGGAAGAGAAGAGCCATAAAGTTCCTGCCCAGTGGTGGGGAAGCGGCAGATAATGGAACTGCCTGAAGGGAGGTTGTGGTGAGGTGGGGATAGGGCTCTTCCTCCAGTCAGCTTGTTACAGCACAAAGGGAAACAGCCTCATGTTGCACCAAGGGAGGTTCAGATCAAATATGTAGAAAAAATTTCTTTGTTGAAAGAGTGGGTAAGCATTGGAACAGGCTCTCCAGGGAAGTGCTGGAGTCACCATCCCTGGAAGGGTTCAAAAAGGAGTAGACATGGAACTTTGTGGTATGGTTTAGTGGATGTTCTGCTGTTCCATTGAAGGTTGGACTCGGTGATCTTGGAGGCCTTTTCCAACCTCAAGATTTCTGTGATTCTAAGACAAAGCTTCCAGATCCCATCGCTGGCTCCTTAATGATTCCTCTGGTGACTGAGACAATATTTGTGGCAAAACTGGTATTCAAATGCAAAGAAACCTTCCTTCAAACTTCCTCCCTCTCTCCCTCCTTCAGAGGGGATGATAAATACACTTCAGCCTTCACCTTTTACACCTGTGTTTCATTGCTAAAATTGCTGCTGGTTCTGTAGAGGTTCCCTTTGTTTCAGAGTCATTGTGTGTTGTACACAGCAGTGGAAAGAGAAAAAATAAAAAAGCAAGAGGAGGCTGCAAGTGAAACTCTGCCAGTTTATTGTCATTTCATGGGAACCTAACCAAAGAAGAGGCTTCACAAAGCTATTAATTTGCTCAATTATGGCTGATAGATGTTAGCTCTTTCATTCCCGAGAATCCATCTCTTTCCTCAAAGCTTGTCAGCAAGTCCCTGAGTGACACTACAACCTTCACCAGCGACAGATCTCGGGGCTTCGTTATGGAAGATTTTTACATTGTTCAGTGATTTGTGTGTCAGTAGGTGCTACACACTCACAAACCTGCATGCAAAGACAACAGAAAGAAAGACAACGTGACAGTTTGGTTTTTTCAGCATTTTCTGCCGTGGAGTAAAGGAACATGTTGCTCAATCTTCATAAAAAGAGAGGTTTGGTAAAACAGCCTACCCTCAGCAACTCAGCCCAATCAGATCCAAAGGTCTCATTAGCAGATGTACTCCATGACAAATTGTCTACCTACTACAATATGCAGAATCTTTCATACCAATTGCACCCGTGAAATGGTCTCGAGTTAAATAAGATCGTTACAGCTAAATTATAAGTGAGGGAAGGAGAAATTAACAGGCAGGAACCGGGGAGAGAGGAGCTGCTTTCAACTTATGTTTGAAATGAGTCAGAACAAATGGGACACAAGGATAAAGTCAGAGTTGTAGGGAAGACACTGGCAGCAGAAATAGCCCCAGAAATGTCTGCTGATAATGAAAGAGAGGACAATTGTGGCAGAGGCTGGTCTGCTGCTAGAGTGAGTTTTATAACACAGAAGGGTCATTTTAAACTGCATGGTGTCATGAATGAGAGAGTTAAGAGGAAATGTCTAAGGCAGGGGAGAGAGTGGACTTTGTCTTTTCAATAGGTAGAAAGTGGCAATAGCATTTGTGCTTATCCTTGATGAACTGCAATAGGAAAAGATGGTGATAGTGGTAATGAAGACCAGAGGAGAACTAATTAAATTCAATTTATTATTATTACTCTCTATTTCTCTGTGAAGCACGCTGATTATTACATATCTGTTTCATAATTAGGCTCCTCCTGCTGTGCTGCTTCCTAAGCTGCGCTGACAAGCATTTGAAGTTTCCAGGATGCACCAGGTAAAGTTTGTTTGGGGTAAACATTCAGATTGGAAATTAACTGCTGATTCCTGCAAACAGAAATCTGAGAGTTAGTCCACAGGGAACTTCTCAAATCCTAAATGAGTGTTGAAATGAGAAGGAATCAAAGTTTAAAGTCTCTAGTTGGGGCACACAGCTGAAGATAGAGGTACGTTTGTATTAGAGAGGAGGTGGAAGGTGTTTGGTGGGTGATCTCACACTGAGAGAGATTTCAGCCTGTCCTACAGAGAGCCAAGCAGATCCTACCAGTCCTTAGAGCATGAACCAGTGAGGTCCTGGAGCATTATACAGCACACAGGAAGGGCCAGGAGGAGAAACTGCCTACCCCTGGTGAAAAGCTCCTAATCTAGAGAGTATTAGTGAAGTTGGAAGAAAAATAGGATGAACCATAAATTTACATGGAAAGAAAATGGCTAAAATACACCTTGGCAATTCACTATCACACTTAGCTTNTGGTTTTGTTTTTTTTTGCTTTTTTTTTCCTTTTTTTTTTTTTTTTTTTTAAATTCTATTAAGCAAAATTCTTATATGAAGGAGAAAGACTCCACTGGATTCGATAAATCTGCTCCACTTTATCCAGCCTACGATTCAGTCTGACTTTCTGCTATGACCTACCATTATCTTTCTACTTCACTACTCTTTATTACTTGATTCATTCCCTGTAGACACCAACACAGAAGTTCTCAAGGAAAGAGGAGTGATTTACGCAGCGAGTTGATGTATGGGTTCATAGAAGGGGTGAGATTAATTTAATTTCACTTTAAGGATCTGATACAGGTGTCCCACCCGAGTCTCTTGTCTCCCATTGAAGACACTGGAGGTGTAGAAAATGTAGTTAGTGGAGTTCAGTGTGAGTCATCTGGCCAAATGTGGGTGCCTATTTTGGGATGGGATATCACACCCTAATCTCCACTGACTCTGCTGACTCACCCTCCATTGACTGTGAGCAGAATCCAGGGCAACTTGCCCAGATGCTGACACCCACGCTGCAGATAATCACAGCTAATCAGACAACTCCCACCAAATGTGCTCCAGGTGGAGAGCATGGCCTGCAAGGTGTCAGGTGAAGGGGCTACCTGGGACAGTGGGACAAAGGTTGTCCTTCTGCAGGGAGCAGGTGTGGGATAGGGAGAAGCTTTATGTTGGCTTGAGAATGAAAAGGGAGGGATGGGAAGGATTTAGCTGTCAAATATTTTTGCAGTGTGCTGATCATTAAGAGGCTGATTTTCAGAAGTGCTGAGCAGCCATGACGCCCACTGAAGACAATGGGAGCTCAGCACTTCCGAAAATCAGACTCTTGATGCTTACATTGAATGTAATCTTTAATATTTAAAGGAATAAAAGGGTCTGCAGGAAAGTGAATGAGCTTCCTCCTCAGATGCTTTGCAAAGCCCTTTCCATCATTATTATTAATGCTTCCAGACATTATGTACTAAGGAAAACTACAGCTGGAGTTTTACATGGAAACGAAGACTGCAGAAGGTTGGGCAAACTGGCTGCTGTCTTCCGAAGGCTGATCCAAAGATTAATAAAGTCTAAAAGAAAACACCTAGTGGAGTGACAGTCAGAAGAGAGGTTTTATCTGGTTGAAAAGAGGTTCCCAGTGGTTGATGTCTATCGAGGCACTGGAGCTCACTGTCTGCTCAGGGTGAAGATGTGTCAGTTGGTTGAACTGATGGAAAAACACATTTCTCAAAAAAATGGGACTCTTGCTCCTTAACTCCTGTCCCGCCTCACCCACCCAGAGTATGCCAGCTTCAGTCCTGGACTGAGAATTGGAACTCCTTTCTGCATTTGAGGAATTTCTCTGCTAGGTGAATAAGCTGAACTGGCTCTCTACAGTGCTGGGCAGACACCAGAGCCAGTGCAAAGCAAGGCGAAGCACAAGATTTTGGGGAAAAGGAAATGTGTACTCACTGTTTTACAGATGGTGACATGGTCACCTTGAGGCACTTTGTCACATGTAGCTGCACCCTGCTGTGCCTCCCTGGAAGGAGATTGGAGTGAGGGGAGAGCTTTTCTCTTCTGACATGTCTCTAATGAAAGAGGAAATGGCTTTAAGTTGTGCCAGGGGAGGTGCAGATTAATGTTTTTTTTCCCCACTGAAGGAGTGATTGGGTATTGGAATAATTTGCCAAGGGTGGTGGTGGAGCCACTGTCTCTGGAAGTGCCCAAGAGGTGTCAGGATGTGGCACTTGGGGATATGGTTTAGGGGTGATTATGGTGGTGCTACACCGATGGTTGGACTCGATGACCTTGAACCTTCCAGCCTTGATGATTGTGATTCTGTGATGTGCACATGCTGTGAAAGAATTCATGAAATCACCAAAAGGTGGTGAGGGATACAATATATTTCTTTCTGGTTTATGATTTCCTTTGTATAAAACCACCTGGATTATTTTCACCACATGGTTTTGGTGTGACCAAAGAGCAACTGCAGCAGCACAATAGGGATGAGGCCACTTTGACACTTAATTGCTTATTGCAATGACCAAGAGCACACAGGAGCCCTGGTGAATCCCATTTCCAAAGAGAGAAGGCAGCTCCTGAGCTTCATCTCTACCATCAGAAAGATAATAGTGCTTCTATAAATCAGAAGTTAAACAGTGATGAATAATAAGGGTGCAGAGAGAGCTGAGGTACCCCAGGGATGTTTTGTTTGTCTTGGCAAGGATGGTAACCTGTGAGTAGATGCTGACAGAGTTAATCTTACCACAGGAGACTGGGTGGAGGTTGTGTCACAGGAAGAGTGGGTTTGAAGTATTTCACGATGGCAGAGATGTTTGGATCAGTTGGGTCTTGAAGATTTTGCAGGAAACTAGCTAAAGCAAACTGAATCATTAGTGATTGTCTTCAAGAGTTTGTGGAGGATCCAGAAGTACCAGAGGACTGAAGAGGGACAAATATAGATCCTGCCTGCAAAAAACAGAGTTGATGACTGAGAAATTACAGACTGCTAGGCCTAACTTCAATTTGCAGGCAGATGCTAGAAGAAATTATTAAGCAATCATCTGCACATACCCAGAAGATAATCACCTTCTTAAAGACAAATAAATAAAATGCAAATGTACGATAGGAAATAATTCCAAATAACCTAATTTAATTCCTCACTTAGAAGAAGTCAGATGAGAGAAAGATGGTAAAATAAATGCTGTGTGAAGCCAGGAAAAAGTTTTTAACAGGAAGGTTAGGAAGAACCAATTGTAGTGAAGAAGGGATAATTGGCAAATCACTTTTGAAGAGTAATTGTCAGAAGCTTCTTAGCACCAGAATAGAGGGGGATCTTAAATGAGATACCTTGGTGATGTTTCTGCTTCTGTTTCAAATACAACCACAGACTTGTTTTAGTAAAAAAGGTATAACTAAGTGCTTGTGAATAACAGCAGGGTGGGGTAAATGTAGAAGCATTTTGGCGAACAGAGGTGGAATCTAAAATGGTCTTGAAAAAAATGGAGAGATGTGAATTTAGGAGGAAAAAATTAATTTGCAGATGCACAATATGCTATGTCAAGGATTAAGAAATTAAATCATAGAATCATAAAATGGCTTGGGTTAATGACCATTCAGTTCCACCCCCCTGCCAAGAGCAGGGACACCTTCCACTAGACCAAGTTACTCCAGGGCCCATCCAACCTGGCCTTGAATATTTCCAGGGATGAGGCATCCACATCTTCACACCTTTTCTGGGCATAAAGCACAGATGCAGAAATGTTTGGCAGGATATTAGACACAATTCCGGTACTGAAAGGGGACCTCCAACTCCCTATAAAGCAATGGTGTGATGTTGTACAAGAGAAGAACTCCTTTGGGAATGTCTTGATAGGACCAATATCAGTCAGGCAGAGCCGGCTTTTCAAGGGAACTCAGTGCCCGCAGGGTCAAGAGCTGTAGATGATTCTGGACACTGCACTTCACAAATTGTAGATATCACCTGGTAATAGTCCTGGTAGGTCAACAAGAATTACAAGAGGGTTTGAACACTTGTTATATCAGGAGAAATTGGGTAAATAACCCTCTTCTGTTTCAGCTACTGCAAACACTTCTCCACCTCTCAGACAGTTCTCTGGTTCCCAGAGGCAAAGCAGTGCTCAGATTTCACACTTGATATTTTGACCATCCTGACTTCTTCCTTTAAGACCTTCCTCAGAACACTCAGGCAAAATTCCTTCTTGTTGCTTTCCACAGAAGGTCTGCATTCAGTGCTTCTCCACACTCCTCTGCTAGTTCCTCACTGAATTTTGGATTCCCTCTGCTCTGTTCCTAATAGGATGAGGGTCCCTTCTGCCCGACCACTACCCTAATCCCCTCGGGGGATTCCTCTTTTATGTCTCTTATTGGCCAAACTGAAGAGTGAATCACACTTCTTAACTTCAGGACTGAAAATCAAACATCTTAATTAGATCTATATTTAACAAGACTCCTTCTCAGTTAAAAGAAAAGGAATAATTACTGTTTTCTGCAGGGCCAGGAGCTGGACTTTGATGATCCTAGTGGGCCCCTTCCAGTTCAGGATGTTTCTATGATTCCGTGATAATCCAGTAGATGATCTGACACTTCAAAGGTTCAAGACCTAATGTGGGTACCTCAATTAAATGCATAAAGTCAAATGCTGTAACTCCACTCCAAAATGTCCTTCTTTAAGTCATCCACATGGAATTCATCTTTCAGTGGAACCTTCAGAGAAATTTCTTTTTTCAAGGACGCTTATAAGAATTCTAGAATGTCATCACACAAGTCACCATGTTACCAACACTCTTAGGAAAAAAAAATATATATAATACTTTCCTGCCCTAACATCCATATCTTTTAATTTAAATAATAGGCTCTCTTCAAGATAGGGAGCTTTCAAGAACTGGCACCTCACAAGCACTATAGAAACATTTAATAAGTAATACATTTTAAAAATTCCCATTTCTCCCTTATCTTCAGCATTCTTGTCCACATAATATATAAACTGTCTTCTATTTCCATTCTTCCTCCCTCTAAAAGCTTATTTTCCCTTACAAACCCAGAACAGATATAATTTGACATATATTTCCAACACTTCCAGAATAACCACTCCAAGTTACTGTTACTCCAAGTTACAAAACCCAACCCTTTAAGATAATCCCCTGCTGATCCACTATGAGCTTCTCTATTCCAGAAAAGACTCTCCAAAAGCATCACACACTCATATTTAAGGAAATGTATTTGCAACCCAAAATTTTGACTAAGTGCAGTGAAAAGATATTGATTGCAGGCAAAACCTCTTCATATGTGAACTTTTCATCCTCAGCAAGAAATGTTGCCTTGTGGACAGGGAGAAGTCAGATTTCCAACCCAGCTCTGCAGATGATTTACTGCCCAGTCTCTTGGTTAATTCAGTAATAAACTCTGCTTATTTCCTGCTGTGTAAATCAGAAGGGATATGAACTTAGGAAAGTTCTCCATGGTAAAGGAATTAATATTTCCACACTGGCACTATTCATCCAGTTTTCTGTTTAAACTACTATTGTCTGGATCTGAGTTAGATGTCAGTCAAAAAGTCACAAGAAATAATGATAATTCTTCATAGAGTTGTAAATCAGAAAATTCAGCACTGGAATGTAAAAGATCTGATTCTGAAATAAAATGGTTGCAATACAAAACTCAGAAAAGTTCTGAAAAGAAAACAAGCAGTGGTAGCTAAGTATGTAACCTAGATTTTCCTAAAACTTATTCTTGAATGTAGGAACATAAATTGTAACTAAATTGCATTTTATACCAAATTATCATTTGGCATCTTTGCTCTAGAGGACTTATTTCCCCTGCCAGTCTGTTCTGTAGGGTTTGATGAATAAAAATCCCCAGATATTTTGCAAACGAGGGGGGGAAAAAAAGAATGTGTTATAAATCAGAGGACAAGAAATGAAGAAAATTCATCAGGTGAACTTCAGGGCACATGACAAAAATTGTGACTGGCAATAATGGGGACAATAAAGAAGAATTTTCCAGGTATGAGGGAAAAAAAAAAACCAAACCAAAGCAATCTTAAACTAGAATCTATTATTGCAGGTGAAATGAAAGAGTATCAATAATAAAGCTGAGGGGAAAAAAAGGTAAGGTGACATTTAGGTGACAATTCAGTGACATTTAGGCCCATTCTTTGTGAAGAAGCCAGATGATGTAGTCAGATCAAAAAAAGGATGGCCCAGGTAATTACAGGCCTGTCAATTCAGCATTGATCTTAGTCAAAATAGTGATACAGGACTCTATTAATAAAGAATTGAAGAAAATTAATATAAATCAGTAGCAATCATCACCGGCTTCTGGAGAAGAGACCTCACTGAATAAATGTTATGTCCCTGCTGGTGAGGATAGAGGACAAGTCGGTGTGATGAGGCCAATTACGTACAATTAATGTCTGGATTGGTGCAGTGAATCCCCAGGACACAAATGATACCAAGCAAAGGATGGCCAAGCACTCTGGTCTCTGGCTGTCCCAGTAACCAGGAAAGTATCCCACAAGAAAGTGGTGGTGTGGTTTTCCTACAGACAAACGGCCCCTCTGGGTATTCCTATCAGCAAACTTGACAAATCTGCCACGTTGGATGGATTGCTGTGGGATCCTTGTTAGGTACCAAGGGATGTTCATAAGATCAGAGCAGTCAGTGGGGACAAATGGACATCCAGACATGGATTAAAGAAGGATTTGAGATCCTGAAAGGAACGTGGGACTCCCAAGTATGAATGAGAATTTATTACTGAAGTGCTGAGATCCACATCTGGCATCCACGAGCCATGAAATATTTTTTGACAGATAGGAAAGAGTCCAGCAAAATTCAGTACGTGATAAAAACTAAACAGTCCTACTCTCAAAAAAACCCCTCAAAAAACTCCAAAAAACAAACAAAGAAACAAATAAAATCCCACCCAAAGCCCACATCAAGAGAATGGGATATTGGGATCAGGAAATTGTATGAACTGTCCTTATCATAGAGAAATCGAGGTCTCTCATGGCACTAGGATATGGTTGTTTGGGGAATATGACTTTGTGAATGAGGGCTTTGATAGATGATGTAAGGGAAAAGTAAAACACCATGGTAGGACTCATTAGATGGACAAATTCACTTTGGGAATCTGGTGTGGGTTGTGAGCACTGAAGGGAATTTCCATCAGAGAAGCAGAATGCAGGTTATGGTCAGGCCTCTCATCATTCAAAATTTAAAACTGTAATTCCTCCCTGTACCTCTTCTTTTGTCTCTGAGGTAAACTAGTGGAAGTCAAAACTGATTTGGGTGAAATTCACTGGCTAATGGTCACTTTCTGTGATCACAGCAGTTCCCTCTGCTTTCATCATTTAGGAAACCATGACTGAATCCAGTAAGTGATAAAAGCTTCTTGGGACTTCAATACATTTGCTCCCCCTGCAATGTACTTACGTAGTGTAACATATGTTCACTGGGTGCACAACACAGTATCGTTGTTATTAAAAAGCAGAATTAGAGGAGGAAGCCAAACAGACCTTCCCAGGCTGTATTTGCGTCACTCTGATGTGTGTTTTTCATCCCATAAATTTGTTATGGCTTCAGCTCCCAAGCTTGAGTGAACATTCATCTTTCTTTCTTTACATATATACCCAAACAAAGCCAAGCTGTGGGCTGGCAGTAAAGAAATGAGACTCACATTATTGGCTTTGCATTAGGTTTGTTTATAAAAGACAAGGCATATTAATCACAGATATCTACGCTGGGAGAAGCATGCAGCAGTGCAGGAAATGTATTCATTCCAGAAAAGCAGGATGTCAAGCAGACCAGGAGGTGCTGGGGATTGATGCACTGGCTTCTCTCTCGTAAAGAAAACTAAACAAGATTTTGCTCTAGCACAGGCAGAAAACACAAATTAACCCTGCCCATTTCTGGCTCCCCAAGGGGCATTTTAAAACAGGCTTTTTTTCCTTGGAGTTGCCAATTTGTTTGCACTGGAGTGACAGTAGGGGATGTTTAAACAAGGATTTGCTCCAAAACACGGTCCTTGTCAGGCTCCCACAGAACAGACCTCCCCCATGTGGATGAGGTAATCAGCCACTGAAGGGACAGGCTGGTGAGTCCATTTGTTCCAATTCTGGGTGCTTCAAATTTAAAGGCTAACTCTGCCTTGACTTTTCAATTCATGCCAAGAGCCAGTGATGCTCCACAGGAGAACATCTGCTGAGTGTCAGGAATCTGCCTTTAAGATGGAAATTTGCCTTAAAACCAGGGGTAAGGGAACCTTATCCTATTCTGCATACAAATGCTCAGGCAAAATTAGTGGGGAAAAAATATTTTGATAATGGGAGATATTCCACAAGTGTCTGGACACAATCCTGTGCCATGTGCTCTGGGACGGCCCTGCTTGAGAAGAGAAGTTGGACCAGGTGGTCTCACTGTGATCCCTTCCAACCTCACCCATTCTGTGATTCACAATTATGAATTCACTACTATTAAAAGGCAGCACAATTTGTGCAACACCACATTGAAGGAAAGAAAGGGACTCTGTCCAAAGGAACTTTGCTTTAAAACATCAGCCACTCCTAAAATCTTCCACAGAGCTATGTAGGAGATTTGGACATACAGTCCCAAACAAGAGAAATTTGACCAAGAGTAATTTGTGGTAACTTGTTCTTAAATTGCTTCTCCTCAAATTTTGCCTATAAATGTGACCAAAATCTTTTAGAGCCTCTCAGCTAGTTGCACAAATGACTTTCAGAAGGGTTAAAAGACAGGGCAGATAGTCCCAGATGCAACTCTAAAATAGAAGCTCTTTGCCTGTGGTGGTGTGTCACGATGATGGCACCATAAACCCTGGATTTCTCTCTAGCATTGCATGACTGAGAAAAACAGGATTGACAAAATCCCGGGAGGAAACTGAGCTCAACTGGGTTTTATGGGTTCAGTGACCCTGCAGTTGTTAAGAAACAGCTGTTGATAGTGAAAATAACACAAGAACGGCTGAGTGACAGTCTTGCACAGAGGTGACCGAGAGAAGTCACTCACAAGAATGTTAAGAGGAATGTCAAAGGCATCACAGAATCCAGAGGCAGGAGATCCAGAACAGAGCCAGACACCTGGGATACTTCAACCAGAGAAGACAAAAAAGAACTTCTAGAGTTAGAAATGAACCGCCATACACAAAAGAAAGTAGCTGAGGCTTCCACATTTAGCTCTTTGCTTAAGTATAATTAAGCAGCACAAGAAGCTGACTGCTAGCTGACTGTGGCCCTCAGAAGTCAGCAGATACCAAGAAGAAATGGTCTTGGTGGAGAAGCAAATTGATACAGAACTAATGAACAATGGATTTTATTCTCCAGACAAAACTCTTGTCAGTCTCAATGGGAACAAATGACTGGGAGCCTGTGAACATCTATCTTTACTTATTTATTTATTTATCTATTTCAGATCAGCCAGGATCTTGATCTAATCATGCCTCCAAAGTTCTCTGGAGGATTTCTCTCTCTCTTTCTTTACAAAACTCCTGCACTCACAGGAGATGGAGGTTTTGACTGGCCTTGTAATCTTGAACATCACAGATAGTCAAAGATTATTTCCTTGGCTATGACATGGAATCAAAAAGGGATTGAAAAAGTGAATTAACTTAACCTTCAAGGATAAGATGTGTTGTCCTTTAGAAAACCACAGCATACCCTCTGTTCTCTGATATTAATCTTTCTTGGGAGAACGCTCTATGGGAAACCTGACCTGGCAGCCCCTGCAGTTCCAGTGGAATGTGAGCGCTTTCCACAGCATCTGTTCTGTAACATAAGCAAGGCAGAGGAGACAGTCCACAGGACGAGAAGAAAAATACTAAAATCCTCCCCACTGACAGAGAGATCTCACAAAATTACAGAATGTTTGAGGTTACAAGTGACCTTTGGAGGTCATCTGGTTCAACCCCCCTGCCCAAGCAGGACGACCTAGAGCCTCTTACCCAGGCCCATGTACAGGATTGAACACTTCTTGTTCACGTTCATGAGGTTGCTGTCAGCTTATCTTGACCATCTTTGCTTTCTGCTTACATAGATTAGAAAAAAGACTTCACTAAAAACCCAAAGATTTCATTATCTGTCAATCCAGGTCATTGTTTGTGCAGGCCACATGGCAGTTTGACTTCTCACATACAGCAGTGACGTCACAGATCACAGAATCAGAAAATCATAGAATAGCTCTCATCACCTCGGTGGCCTCCTCTGGACTCGCTCTAACAGCTCAATGTCCCTTCTGCTGGGAAGGACACGTGCTGGGACCCCAGAGCTGGAAGCAGCTCTGCAGGTGGGGTCTCACCAGAGCAGAGCAGAGATGCCACCTTAGATACCACAACATGTAACCCCTGTCCGTACCAATGTCCTGTCCCTCCCCAAGCTGAAACAAGAGGAATTCTTGGGGTTGTCCTCTGCAGGGCCAAGAGCTGGACTCAATGATCCTCATGGGTTCCTTCCAGCTCAGGATATTGTGTAATTCTACGATGCTTCCCCTCAATCATCCTCTGGTTCCAGCCTCTGGCAGTCAGTTCAGTATTTTCTTGACCCAGAGACCCACATGAGCAGATATCTCAGCACACATGGTCTGACAGGCACCTCAGCAGGCCCAGCCAGAGAAGAGGGTGGTGGAACAACCAGAAGAATGAGTCACACCCCTTCTCCTTCACAGCCCGTGTCATCAGCAGCAGCTGCAGCCCAATTCAGCTCAATAGTTTACAGGTGTCTCCAGGAACAACTGGCATAAAAAGCTCCTAAAATATGCACTTTTTTATTTCTTGTTTTATTTTTTATTTTTTTTTACCACTCTTAAAATTTTGTTCAGCAACAGTCACCCAGTGAAAGCAGGAATTAACGGAAACGAAAGGAAATGAGAGACACTGAAGGAAAAACAAACATAATCAGCCCCAGCTGCAGCTCGATTAAACAACCGCTCAGAGAAAACTACTCATTCACAATTTACTCACAGAAATCCACTTTCTTACATTCTCTTCAGGATTTCAGAAGCACTCTACACTTTAAGACTCCTTACGAAGTAATTTAAGGCCCTCCAAATTGCAGACGCAAATGGCACCTGCTTCACTGGCCACCCTCGAGGAAGCTGGTGAGAGGTGAGGCCAAGACGTGATCTCCCACTCGTGCCTCAGGGAAGAGGTTCAGAGCCTGCACTCACAAGGACAGGAGGAGAGAAACCTGCGTTTCTTCTCTTCAGGGGTGCTGGGCTCTGCCTGCAGCCTCTTCTTTGTGGTTTGGTTGGCTCGGGGTTTTTTTGGCAAGAGTGTGCACTCAGCATTTTTCTTCACCCACTTGGCCTTACCTCACGTCCTCCTTGTCTAAGATGATCCAAATGTTTTCAATTTGCACCAGAAATGTCTTATGAGCCCACTACAGACACAGCTGGTGTCAAACGTCCCAGGAACATGATTTAAGATTGAAATACTTTTCCTTCAGACTCTGACATTGAAATGTTGATCCTCTCCCAAGAGATAGGGGCCCTCTCTTCATGTACTTGTCTCACCCCAGGAGAAATCAGCTTTTATTCCAGCATGAGCAGGAATGAGCTGTGCAAGCAGCAGCGAGGAAAACTCTCCAACTGGAGAAGGGATCAAGTACAATATTGTGCCTTCTTATTTTAAACCCAGCTCCAACTGTGACTAAACAGTGTCCTGAAAACACTTCTCATATTGCCCTCTGTGAGAGAGTAGCTGATCCAGTGTGACCAAAGCAGACTGTTGGAATCTTTCCTTCCAGCATTTAGGATTTTTTTTTTTTTTGCAATGTACCATGGTTTGCAAAAGCATGAATTCAGAAAAACACGGATGCAAACAAAGTTCCGCCAAATATTTCTCAAAAATCAGCAGAATATACTTCATCTTAGGATTTAAAAAAAAAAATTTAAAAACTTATCTTGAGTTTTAAAGGATGGATAGGTAACATAGCAAGGTAAAGGGAGAAATTATCTTGTCTAAAATCTTGCTGCTACTGAAATACCTGTCAAGGCTCACAATACTGTTTGTGTGTTTGGGGAAAGGTGGATGTCACTGAGCCACTGATGAGCTCTTAAAGTGCAGCCTGGGAAGACCAAGACTCACTGGCATTTCCAAGGTGGAACTTATCTATCAAGCCTTCATTTCCAGTGTCTGGACACTGGATACTGCTATACCTTCTTTCAGCATGATTTCACATGATATCGTGATTTTCTTAGGCAAGCACAACTGCACTGACATTTCTTTCCTCCTGCTGCTCACAGATAGGAACTAATGGGATTCTATTCCTATATTTTTTATCAAAGAAAAGCCAACCCTCTTGTCCACTCACAATGGTAAAGGAATAAAGGATTTATAAAACATGAAAACAAGACATTCACTGCATAATCAGTGGAACTACCACTATTTGGAACCTTGGTTATAAAAACACATTTATGCTGTTTTCAATGTCTGAAAATCACTGGAGCCTGAACTCTGCTATTTCTTCAGATCTTTGAAACCAGAATTGCCCCATGCTGAATCACACAGTTCTTCCATGACTCCATGAATTCTCTCAATTACAGGCCAGGATGTGGGACAAAATATTGCGAGTAGTCCCCTTATTTATTAATTCAAGTTCAGTAGGGAATGGTGTTTAGGAGCACAGTCAGACACTGATTCCACATATGGGCCAAAGAAGAGGACCTGTCCAGAGAGGTTCTGGACTCCCTATCCCTGGAAGTGTTCAAGGTGAGATTGGAAGGGGCTTGGAGCAGCCTGGGGCAGTGGAAGGTGTCCCTGCCCATGGCAGGTGGGGGTGGAAGGAGATGATCTTTAAGCTCCTTTCCAACCTCAAGAATTTTATGGCTACAACTCTATGATCCTATGACATTCCTCAAGGTGTTCTTCTAAAATATACCGCCATGCTCTATTTTTCCTTTACCAATACAGCTTCTACCTCTCCTACTCGTCCTGCTTCAGTGCACACTCATCATCACATTTAATATCATCCTGAAGTATCTGTAACTGATTCAACCTCTGGTGAGTTGCTCTGCAGCTGAAGCATGTGTGGATGTCCAGCATCATGACCTAACAGAGAAACACAAGGAAAAGGCTGCAATAAAACAAAGGCCCCTGAGGAATGTGCTGTAAATATCCCTGTCCTCAGTCCAGCCCCCAGCCTTGAACTGATGGTCCCCCATGAATTTGTCACCAGCAGCTTGAGGCTCTTCTGGGAGAGCTGTTTTCTCTTCCTCTCCAACACTTTGCAGTAGCGCAGCTCTCAGGCTGAGGGAGATTCTATCCATCACTAATGAGCATTTAATTCATTACCAAAACCTCTCCTGGTGTAACAGCAGCTCTAGTGGCCAGGTTCTTCTCTTGGGATACCCAGAAATGGGCAGAAATGACAAGACCCTGGATCACCTCCACCCGTCTAAGAGTACTCTGAGCATGAGGCTCTTCAGCATTCTGGTGTTGAGAAAAAATGTTTTTGCCAAATTAGTCTATTCATTGCAGTAAAATAGGAAGAAAACCCATAAATATTTAGATTTACTCCAGAGCAAATCTGGGATAACAAATTAAATATTGGAAAGTTTCCAAGGCAGAAACAGAACCAAATCAAACCAATATAAAATCTTTCCTGGCTCTAAATCAGAGTCCCCTGTCCTGCACATACCTCTACATAATTTTATTGATTTTTTTACTGCTAAATTAATTTTCCTTTGCTCAAAGTCCGAGACTGAGTATTGTCTTCCCATGAATTCGGGTGTGCTCCTTCCCTCTCCATTTTAAAAGCTCAAGAAGGCTTATCAGGATATTCTGGGCAGAAAATTCCATGGGATTGCTTGAAGACATTTCTCTGACTAGAGAGCCTCTTTGTCCTGTATTTACATATTTACAGCTGCAGTCCTTGGGAAAGCTGTTGTGTTGTCTGGCTTGCTGACCAACACAAAAGTGCTTGCACACTTTTTGGGACTCTGTCATTGACAGATAAATATTAATAATAATGTGACTTAACAGCTGTTTTTTTAATCTTTTACTTCCATGCTTCCATGCAGTAAATTGCAACGCTATAAAAATGATTGGAGTGAAGAGAAATTTTAAGATATGTTATCGATTAATATTTCGGCATGGAGAGCTGAGTAATTCTTGGCAAAGAATCTTACTGAATTTATTCACTCTAAATTGCTTTCGGTGCCAGGAAAAGGTGACCAGCTGACATCACTAGAGGCAAAACTTGTGAGAGGCAGATCTTCACTAGGAAAATCATCTGTGCCTAATGGGACTTAGTAAATTCAAGCAAAAGGGAAGGTGTGGAAGTTTCCTTTTTTTACTTTATCCAGAAGGCCATAATAAACTCAAGACACTCTGTAATCACTAGCCCAAACTCACAGCTGACCATTGTGATAAGGACTTTTTTTTTTTGCGACTGAGTGAAGAATTTGTGAAGAATTTGTGTCTTTTAATAAGAAAGGAATTAGTGAAAGTAACCACAGAACCATCGCAGTGGGCAGGGGCAGCACGGGCTCCTGCAAACATTTCTGTAACACATCTCTGATGTCACACAGAAGGATGATGTCCAAGGATAAAATCACAGAATCCTGGAATGGTTTGGTTTGGAAGGAACCTTAAAGATCATCTGTTCCCAACGCTCCTGCCAGGAGCGGGGACACTTCCCATTACACCAGGTTGCTAAAACCAAGATCCAACCTGGTCTTGAAAAATTCCAGGGATGGGGCAGCCACAGCTTCTCTGGGCAACTTGTTCTAGGGCCTCACCACCCTCCCAGGGAAGAATTTCTTCCTAATATCCAATCTACCATTCCTGAAAGTGTTTTAAAAAAGTGTGGCTCTGGCACTTGAGGACATGCTTTAGTGGTGAACACGGTGGTGGTGCTGGGTTGACAGCTGGAGCTGATGATTTTAAAAGTCTTTTCCAACCTAAACGATTCAATGGTTCTATGAAAAGAGGTGTGAGACACATCCAGCAACCCTGGGCGCTCTCTGTGTTGTGTGGTGGGAATCTGCATCATCCTGTGGCACAGAGCACGAGATGTTGCAAATTATGGGATAAGTAGAATGGGGCACTCACTGCCTTAGCCCTTTCCTTCCTAAACTGGCACTTCCAATGTACAAAAAACCAGTTTGGCACAACGATACACTGTTCTATGCATTTTGAGCCAAATTGTCACTGCCAAACAGAGCACATGTGGTTTCTAAACAGGGATTAAATATGGGAAAACCAGTGATGTTTGCATGAGCTTATGAAGAGTGTCTCATGTAAGTGGCAAAAGTCAGTCTGTGAAGAGATGCCAAGCCACCCAGCTCTTCCAAAAGCGGCAAGGAGATGCATAACCTGAGCTAATAAACCCTTTCAAATATTGTGGTGTTCCCATAGAAGTTCAAGTGCTGGGTATATTCCTGTATTTCTGTATAATGCTGTATCATACCATGGGTGCGTTTTCCTCATGACACACTTAAAAGCTGGGAAGACCCAGCTGGAGTTTATAAAAACTCCATTAAATGCAGCCAGGTTTTCTGAAAATGCTCCAAAACCACTTTTGCAAATATTATCCCCAGAGGTCTGAGATGGAAAAAGGCAGAGACCCATGCGCATCCCACCTCACCCAAGGAACAGTTCCGCTGAGCAGCCCCTGTGCAAACATTTTCAAACACTGCAGTTGGAAAAGAAAAACAAAATTTGGGAACATGAATGAATGGGAATGGAAATTACACGGCTGCCTTGCAAAATAAGTGGAAAACAATGGAGTGAAAAATAAGTCGAGTAAGAGAGAGAGAGCAAGCACAGCGCTAATGATAAGGCAAACTTTTCCAGATGTGAAAATCAATTTTATTCCTAAACTTCCCAGCCTTTTCATTTACAAAGCAATAAAATTCTATTTGTCCTCCGTTCATTTGCTACATAAAATGCCACTAAGCTACTTGCTCTCAGCAACCACACAAAACGTAATAGGTTAGGACTGCAGCCTTAAAATATATTAGGGTTTTTTAATGAAACCAATTTATATCAGTTTGTGCCAGTGAAAGGGCTGAAGCAACTTAATTTAGTTTCATTTTCCACACATTTGTGGCCAAAGCTAGGATTCACTTATTTCTAATTCAGCCCTGCTTCCACTTGCCTGCCTAAGCCGTTTCTAACTGATTTAGCTGGTGACCTCTATTAAATAGTCAGGTGTTGGGCTCTATTAAATGGAAAATCTCTTGGTACCCACACATCACCACGGCAGCCACCTCCTCATTTGTATGGTTTTGGTTTGCGTGTGTGCTCAGTCAGAGGGCACAGGACTTTGTGCATGTCAGGGGGAAAATTATAGCCATGAAATTGACCATTCTCGTAGCTAAAACCTGTCTGTGTCTGCCCATGATGCATGCAACATCATCATAATCTGAGATTTAAACATTAAAAAAGCCCCAGACTAACAGATTTTCAGGGCTTGGGTCTCTAATAATGAAATAACTTTTTTTATTATTTTTTTCTCTTTTTAAATCTTTCCTTGTCTGGACACTGTTTATTCCCTTCATAAAATCATTGAATCACAGAGTGGTTTGGGTTGGAAGGAACTCTATGGATCATCCAGTTCCAACCCCCTGCCATGGAGGACTTGTAGCTAAGTTAGATCAGTGTGATGTCAGTCAAAAAAGTTTTGCAAGAGGAGCGTAAATCTTTCACTAGAGAGAGGAAAGAGCTGAGGAAGAGGCAGAAAGCTTTGAGGCACATGAGCCATTCTTCAGTCCACTCCAAGGGTCTGTGCTCCTAAGAGAGGCTCTGGTTTTGTTTTTTCCCAGATGTCTGGGTCAGTCTGATAAAAAACAGCATCTTCACTACAAATCCTGTTTGATTTTTATCTCAGAGCATCACAAACGTAGTCAGTCCATTTGTTCTGTGCTCTCCACTGTAGTAATGGTGGATCATTCTGAAGTTTACTTCAAAATTTAGTAACTCAGAGAACACCAACACTATCACAGTTGTTTTTCACAAACCTTCTGTTGTGTGGGGTATTTCACATCTAGCAGGGAATGAACTTGTCCTATACCCATCTCCCTGGTGGAGGTATTAATAGTATTCCTCCTCTACCTGGGTAGAGCTTTTGCAAAACTTTGTACGAGTGTGAAATTGAAGATTTCTGCTTTGGCCAACTTGATAGAAATCAGCCAAATGATTGTAAATTTATGCAGAGCAGAGAGGACACGCAGGTGGAACGACCCACAAATGGCACATGCATGGAAGCTCCGTGTCTGCACGCAAATTGGAAAGGAGAAAAGGGGAGGTTTAAAAGCAAAAGAACCATTCTGGTTTCTATAAATTCAAGTTCAAAGCCAAACTTGCTGAAAAACAAATTGGGAGAGAGTTCTTTCCTTCTGTCCTCACCTCGTTGAAACCCTGCCTTGGCCACAGGGATTAAGGGATCTCTATCCAGTGGATTCTGTGGACCCGTGGAGGGAGTTTCATTTCATGTTCAGTGGAAAACAGGAAAACAAACTCCTGTGGTCATTTCTCAAAGGAGTGATGAAAGGCTGAACTTCTTCTCACCTCTCTGAGGATGTTTACTTTGCCATTATTCCTTAGAGAATTACCTTGGGACAATGCAGTTACCTGTTATACAGGAATAACACCCTGCCTGAGGTGTCCCATGAATGAAAAGGTTTGGAAAAGGCTCTTTTTTCCCCAACACCTGGGAGCATTAAATAGGAGAATGAACAATGTGTTGTTGTTATGGGATTTCATTTTTTGGCAGTCCAAAGTTAATATTGTCTAGTCTGAGACTATGAGATCAAGCACAATGTTAGAATAGAGGAATCCTTAATACCTTGTTTATTTACACTCAGACAAAAGGAGGATGATGATTTTTAGTGTGTGGGGTGGTTCAGCCTGGAGAAGTCTCTGGGGAGACCTTGCTGCAACCTTCCAGTACTTGAAGGAAGTTTATGAAAAACAGGGAGAGCAGCTTTTTAAACAGGCAGATAGTGATATCAGGGGGAGCAGCTTTAAACTAAGAGAGGAGAGATTTAGATAAGATGTTAGAAAGAAATTCTTTACTCAGACGGTGGTGAGAAGATGCAAAATTTTCCCAGAGAAGCTGTGGATGCCCCATCCCTGGAAGTGTTCAGGGTCACGTTGGATGGGTCTTGGAGCAACCTGATCTAGTAGAAGGTGTCCTGCCCATGGCAGGGGAAGTTGGAACAAAATGGTCTATAAGGACCCTTCCAACCCAAGTCCTTCTATGATTCTATGATTATTCTCCTTTCCCTTCTACAAAATGAGAATGCTTTAGTGATCTAATTGTTACTGCTACACAGATTGAACTGTGGTCATGTCAAAGTGTTAAGAGACTCATTCCACACCTGATGGACTAAAGTGCCTGTTCAGTGTGTTTGAAAAAGCAATACATCACACATTTGGCTCTGCTTAGACTGATTTTCTGTGCAGAAAGTTATTTTTAGTAGTTTTCTCTCTCTCTCTTATTGCTGTTGCCATCAGAAAAGTGACTGCGAATATTAATCATTTTACTTTCCACATTTCTCACTTCATCTAGTGTGAACTCCATCACTGTGTATGCCCAAAGTTTATTTCTGAGAGCCAGTGTTTTAAACTTCACCAGGGATTTGATTATCAAGATGTCCGTCCTTTCTCCTTTGCTCATCCTCATCATTCACAGAGATTATAGAAAAGTATTAAATGACTGTGTTGTTGTTGATGCACAAGGCAGAACACCACAACATCCACCCTGCTGTAGCTCCATCAGTCTGCCAAAAAACGAGTGAGATGAAAACTAATGCATTTCAGTAAAATCCATCAGAGTCAACATCACAAAGGACAAGACTGGCGAGAGGTGGAAGTTGATGTAGTGCCACAGGCTGAGTCTTTGCCAAGCTTTGTGGCTGAAAACACAGTCCAAGGGGAGGAAGCTTCAGATATTGGATTAAATATTGCTTTGTCTTATAGACTAAAGTGACATTTCATTAAGTATGACGGGGCAGGGGCGAGGATGTCAAATCTGACGTGCTTCTTCATTTGCTTAAATCTATTTGAAAAGTTGAAAATCCTAGACTTACTTTTCCTTGAAAATTAAAGCTGTCTTTTAAAACTCTTCTGGTGTCTCTAGCTCTACTGGTAAAATACAGACCTTCAGGAGCTCTGGTTTGGTTTCTCTTTGTGCTCATTTGCTCTTGCTTGTTAGCCTTTCTCTTCACAGTACAGCAAATCACTTCAATTAAAGCTTCATTAAATCAACATTTCCATAATCACCATATGTTACTTATATATTTTTAAAGCATAACTGTTACCAACTGATCAAAATACAAGTGGGCATTTTATATGTCTATAGTCTATAGTGTACATACACTATTTATGGTATACTTAAATTTTCACTTCTCTCAGCACGGACCAGAAGGAATTGCTGAAATCATTTCTACATCCTGTTCACAGTTATACCCACTTGTGGATTCCCAGCTTTGCAGTATCTGTGTTGGAACTGCTGTACCTTCAAGTTTCAGAAGGGCTCAGGTAAAGAGCAGTTGGGAGGGGGAAAGGATAACAAGGAGAAAAAACTACAACTTTCTAAGTGGAAAAAAAGAATTCCTTTGATCTCAGTGGTATCAAGAGGCAGAACACTGCTGGCAAACAGCACTAGCTCCGGCCCACCTGTGTCTCTCTCACAAAGATATCCGTGTAGGTTTATATTTCCCCATGCTCAGTATTGAGGCCAGTTCTGTTCAATATCTTTATGGTGATCTGGACAAGGGGATGGAGGACACCTTCAGACAGTTTTCAGGCAACACCAGTTTGAGCTGGAGTGCTGATCTGTGGGGGGTAGGAAGGCTCTGCAGAGGGATCGGGACAGGCTGGATCTGTGGACAAAGGATCAACGAGACAAAGTGCTGGGTCCTGCCCTCGTGTCCCAACAAGGCCCTGCAGTGCTCCAGGCTGGGGCAGAGTGGCTGGAAAGCTGCCCAGCGGGAAAGGCCCTGGGGGTGCCGGCCAACAGTGGCCGAACGTGAGCCAGGGTGTGCCCAGGTGGGCAAGGAGGACAGTGGGCTCCTGGCCTTCTGTGTCAGCAATGGTGTGGGCAGCAGGAGCAGGGCGCTGATTGTCCCTCTGTGCTGGGCACTGGGGAGGCCACACCTCGAGTCCTGGGCTCAGTTTTGGCTCCTCACATCAAGAAAGACACTGAGGTGCTGGAGTGTGGCCACGTAAGGGAAACAGAGCTGGGGAAGGATCTGAAGCACAGGTCTGATGAGGAGCAGCTGAGGGATCTGAGGGAGCTCAGCCTGGAGAAAAGGAGGCTCCGAGTGGATGTTCTCACTCTCTGTGACTCCCAGACAGGAGGCTGTAGCCAGGTGCGGGTTGGTCTCTTTTCCTGGGAAGCCATCAACAGGACAAGAGAAAATTGCCCCGAGTTGCACCAGTGGAGGTTTAGATTGGAGATTGGGAAAAGATTCATCACAGAAAATATGGCCAAGCATTAGAAGAGAGTGGCCAGGGCAGTGATGGAGTCACTGTCAGTGGAGGGATTTAAAGGCCTTGTAGATGTGGCACTTTGGGACATGGTTCAGTGGTGGCCTTAATGCTGGGTTAATGGTTGGGCTCGATGATCTTCAGGGTCTTTTCCAACCTAAACAATTCTACGGTTCTATGATCATTAGTTTTCTGAAGCCCCGCGCTCCAGGGATAATGGCATCCAGCATCCACGGCCGTAACTACTCTGATACTTTCCAGGTCTTTCAATCTCTCTCCTATTTTTTCTGCTGTCGATATTATGGAATCCAGAGGGAAAGAGAGGCAGCAGAACTCGCAGTGGGATAGGGCCTGGGGCATGGACTGGGCTTTGAGCAGGAAGGAGGAGCTCCAGCAGTTGCAACAACCCCACCACAACTCCACAGCCTGTCCTCACTGGCTGGAACAAGCTGGACATTGTGGCACCAGTCCAACAGCCCTTTTGATGGTCACAGAAATAACTCTCGCAGCAGTGAAGTCCAGATGAAGAGGAGCTGGTGGAAATGACTGGGATTTTCTTGGCATGCCTCTCCAAACAGCCTGTGGTTCTGTGCAGATGGACCGGCTGATCACATCATGCATTTCACATGATGTCAAACACAATAATGAACAACAGGAGCTGTCAAACCACCGTGTTTATACCTGGCTTATTTTTCATTGTCTTGGAGCCTGACTGAGTCTGAATCAATAACATGATTCTGCTGCTTTACAGAGCAGGGAAAAATTTCAGATCCAAACCTCTCCAAAGAGTGACAGTCACATGGATCCAAGACCCTGGCTCAGACCCTTGTGTGAAGATTTATCACTTCCAAAGGTCAAAGGGAATAAAGGCAGGATTGGGTACTCAATTATAAAACAAAAGTATAATTATCTAAATTTTCCTTTCCCCCAAAAAAATTCACTGACAGTCTGTATTTTAAAACAGTAAATACCAAAGAAATATACTTTTTTTTGTTTACTGATGAAGGTCATACAATACAATCCTGACTGCATCCTGCTGGTCTTCCAAAGATTTAGTAAATGACATATATGAATTATTCTACTGCTAAAAAGAGTAGATAAGGGTTGGGGTTTTTTTAATAACCTGATAACTTGCTCTTCCAACTGCTGAAAACTGGTACTACGTGCTGTATCTGGATTTGTTGCTGGTATATGAAAAGATGTATTTTATTCAAAGAGGAAATTTCCAAAGATTTCTGGTGTAGCCAGAGAATATCCATGTGAAGAGACAGACAAAGAAAAAGGAATGAGAGACAAACAAAAAATCTAGGGGAAAATAGCAGCTATATAAAACCTGGTAAAACTGGTCCTTGATTTATCAGCTGTCATTGCATTTAGGCACACATTATTAGTACTTACTGTTTGTGTTCCAAAGGAAAGACTAATAGATAAATTAACACTTTGTGTATCTTCCAAAAATGCATTAAACAGATGAACAAGGTATTTACTAAAAAACCAAAGCTAATTAAAATAGTTCTTTTGTAAAGATTAACTTTGCAATGCCTAATGGTATCAAGGCACGTGCATTTTTTGCTCGTCTGTCTCATTCCAAAGCCTCTAAATGTGGAATTTGATGTTGTTGGTGGGTTTTTTTAGTATACTTGTTTTTTAGGAACAAACTGCAGTTTAATACAGGGTGAAAAGGGTTTTTTCCTTGTTCAGAGAAACAAGCTCAGATGCCTGTCACATTCAGCTGTTAATCCATATTTATAGTCAGTGTGATAGGAATAAAAGCCCTTCACGACCAAGCCACAACTCTGAGTTCATAGTTCAGAAAGGGTCACAGAAAGACAACAAAGGGAATAATCGATGTAAATCCAACCCTGCACTTTTAGACTGGCTCTCATCAGAAGGCAATGAGAAGTCAGACGGAAAAGAGAGTTAAAAAGACAGTTCCACACAAATCAATGCCGAGAGACAGAGGAACAGCTCTTAAAACTGGATTAATGCCTCCATTCTTTCCCCTGCTGAGAAGCTATGATGCCAGCCTAAGCCAGGACTTCAAAAGGTATTTGGGTGCCAAGTAAAGAAAAATACGCATTGAGAAATGTATGATGGATACAGGGAACACAATTCAAAACCTGTGGAGTGTAGTACATGAGAAAGTAACTATCTATGCCATTAAAANCAGGACTGGACTGCAACACATCAGGACAAGGCATCCGAGGTGTTTCCTTAGGGAGGTATTGGTTATGTGGCAGGGGAGAGCACAAACCTGGGTAGGGAGCTCCTCAGGCAGGAGCAAGAGGAAAATAAGTAGGATTCGAATTTGGGGCTTCAGCTGAGATGTCTCAGAGTTTAGTGGCATTTGAAAGACTTTGGGGCATCCCACACGGCCTCCAGCTGCTGATCCAGAAGGCCATGAGTTTGCCCTGATCCTGTATCTCACCTGCAACAGGGGATTTTATTTGGGGTGTTGTGAAACCACTGAAATGTCACAAGCAGCACTAAAAGTCTTGCAGGATCATTCTTTGGTGATCTGGAGAGTCTATCTAAACTGTGGGTTCCCTAAGGAGGAGATTTTCTTTTGTGATACATCTACCATGATGGAGGTCCAGCTTAGTTTCAGAGGCACTAACATGTAATAAGAAACATGTGTAAGAAACAGAGCGAAAAGGAGCATTTCTTGTGTTCTTAGATGTGGAGAGCAGGCAAACCCTGCTGTCTCTCCAGCTCCTCGGTGGTACATAGCTCCCACGAATCTCAAAAACAACCTTCTGTATCAAAATCATAGGGAGCTTTCCATGGGCTCTCACTCCAGGAAGCCTCAGAGCTCCCATATCTAAGCAAATTCATCTGATGATCCCTCAAAACCGCGTATAAAACAATTTTGTTCTCTCTGTAGTTCTCCATTCTGCTCCAACAAAAATCATCACTTTAGCTTGGCTTCTTGTCTCAGACACGGGAAGCTTTTGGAAATGCTATGGAGATGTCAAAGACCTCACTTAATCACCACACAAAAGATCCCAAGGGATCACAACATCCCTTCAGAAGGGGTAAACTGAGGCATTTAAATGAAAACTGAGGACATGTGAACCACTGACAGACCATGAATAGATTCACTCTCCACTATCCTATGGACTGGCCTTTTCTTTTTAAGAACTCCTTTTGTCTTTGTAGAAGGACGTGGTGATTTCAGCTGATCTCTAAACTGACAGGTACCAGCCCAAACTCTACTCCAAAGTGTTTCCAACAGCTGCCAGAGCTGTCATCTTGGCTTGAACCCAACTGGCTAAAACTCAGCCCTGAAGCTTTTGGCTGTGACAGAATGTATTTGTTTTGTATTTAAGGAATAAAGCTAATTAATTTTTTAGACCTTGCTGAATATGAGACTCTTCCCCTTATTGCTGGCAGTACTTACAATGGATCCTTTAATGCTTTNGAAAGCTGACAAGCATTAAAAAGAAAAAAAAAATTAAAAAAATCACAGCTTTAGCTGAATAAGGCATTTCCTAATGGTGGTACAGGACCTGGAAGCATTAGAGCTAATTGAACTTACTGTTCTTGGAGCAGACACACAAAGGTCAGGTTGTCTTAACAGCTTGTAGGCTGTCAAGCTGTATTTGTTCTTAAATACGTACAGCTGTCCTTTCCACCCCAAGCAGTAATGACTCTGTGTACCCAGCTCCAAGAACCCTGCTTGAGAGCCAATCCCTTTCTTGCACTCTACTGAAATAGAAAAAGGCAGGCAGCAAATACCAGGGGTTTATTCCGTGAGTTCCCACAGACTGGGGACGAGAGGAACAATTATGTCACCTGCATTAATTCAGGCTGCCTGCCTTGGCTCCACGTGTTTGGCACAGGGTGTCTCACCCCCCACAAGAGCTTATCTGCCTTGTTATCCAGTCAGGTAACTCGAGCAAGACAAGCTGTTTTGTAGGGAATTATTTTGGTGCCTTGGGGTTACCACTGGTCTGGCATCTCCCAGCTGCCAATAAACATCTTCTGAAGTGAGATCTGGCAAGATAACCTGGATTTCTGACTGACAGACATTCACTTTGCAACTTTCAAAGCCACACTAAACTTTCACAAAGTAGAAATCTTTTATACGTTTCCCTGAAAATGTGTGGAGCTTTTCCTGTAAGTGGGGGATGCTGCTTCATGGTTACTCCCAGGGGTAGAGTGAAGGAATCTGTCCATTATCATCATTTTGTTGTAAATTACATTTGACTCCTAATCAATACTATGTCTTTTGCTGGCTTTATTATAGGTAACTTGATATAGTGCACTGTTTTATGTTATGCTGTAATCTACTAGTAGTTCTTGTAGTTCATACTGCGCAGTAACTCTGATTAGGATCTTTCATCTGTTATCTCCTATCTGCTTAATAAATAATTAACTTTTACAAATAGATTCGATTTGCCATCATTAGAACTTGTGGGCCAGAGTGAATCCTTCAAGCGCTGCCAAAATGTGAGGCCAAGGCAGGGCTTGTCTGCAGCTGCCACTCTCCCTGTGAGTGTTTCACATGCATCAGGTACAAATAATTCTCTCAGAGAAAGCCATCACTGAGGAAGGAAAGCAGCGTGGATTGCACTGCAGCAAGATGAAAAACCTTCTGCTCTTTTAGTAATCACCACCCGTTTTCTATTACCCTTTCTGTTAGAAATAATGAAGTAAAGTATAAAGTGCCTGGCTCCAGCTTCCAGGCATTGATTCTTGTTATGTTTTCTCTCTGCTACATTTCAGAACCCCGAATGCTCGGTATTCTCCTGCAAGCACAGCACAAGTACAGTGTAATAAACTTCCCTCTAAATCTTCATTCTGATAATCTATACACACTTCTAGTTTTTTCATATATGCTATTCTTTTCACCTTGGGATTTTTTCCATTTCCCTTTTGAAATGTGGCAGAAAGAAGTGCCTATTCCTGACCATTCAACGCAGAATTAAAACCTTCTCCTGCATCCTCAGGGAGACTCACCTCTCCTGGATTTCTACTGGGTGGAATTGAGAGTACTCAAGGGATAATATCTAAAGATATAGGTCTGAGGTTACAGTAATGTAATAACAGGTAAAAAATGGCAGGAAAACACCACAGTCATGAGCTTCAGTAACAATGTTAAGGAATCTTGGGAAGAGTGATTCTTCCCTTTTTACTACAACACAGACATGGAGAGACTCATCCCCGAAGTCTCTCACTAAAAGAGATGCTTTAGCTGAGCAGTAATTAATCCTCACACCCACAACATTCAGGATCAGGACACATCAGTGGCAACCAGAAGAATTTATTCCACTCATGCTTAAGCCACTGTTTCTTTGGGGCTCCCTTGTAAGTCCCAGAGTCCCTTTCTCAGCCCTTTTGAACCCTTAAGCAAGATTGATCTGGTAACTCAATCTCTGCACTTGCAATTGCTAAGTTGATTATCTTCCCTCACAGGTCTGCAAAGGCATTATTTAGCTTTCTTCAAACTTTAACTCCCTCAGATTGTCTGAGAAGCTGCCCCTTTCTTGAGCTATTTCTGTTCCAGCCTGACAGGAACAGTAACTAAAGCACAGGTCTATTGATTAAATATCCTTATTTTTTTCCCCTGCAACAGCCTAAGGCATTTAATCAATATGGCAATGCCCCATATCATGGACCAGAGATACAATATCCAGTGATCATAAACTGCTCCAAGAAGTGGTATAAAGTGATTTTATGACCTGACATCTGTTAAAACATCCATTCTTAGTGGAATAGATACATGCATTTCCTTCTGCAAGCCAGTTACATAAAAAGAGCTGAACATCACACGGAGCAGCTGAATCACAGAAAAGACCCCTACAAGATTATGATTCCACATACATCAAAAGGAAACAGATTTTGCTAAAGCATTTCTATACAAAATGCCATTTATTTCCTGAAAGTGATGCACAAACACTTCCCAAGAGGAGAAGGACATAGCAGTCTATCGAACATTTTTTATACGAATCCTCCTCCTATAACCCCTGAACTGCTCACAAGCTTATTCTTTTTTGAATTTAATTCTCCTCACAACCTTTTTTGGGAACTGGCTGGTATATTTATCCTTGAGAATGTAGAGCTGATTTGTGTTAAAATAGTTTTTCAGTACAATAATGCCACTCAGGGTCATTATTCTTGAGGCTTTGTAGAAAACAGGGAATGCCCCATTGAAGGTACATCTGTTTCTACTCAAACAGACAAAAAAACGCAAATTAACTAAATAACAGCACTAATAACTTGGAGGCAAATAATGGGAATAGAATAGTGGCAACTGATACAAGTGAAAATACCTATGAACAAAATAATACTTTAACTTTTTTCCACTCAGGGCATGGTTAAAAAATTGAATTTTTTTGTGCCACTGTTTAAGACCATGTGTCCATGTGGCAAGAATTTTAAGTGGTCAGAGGACACAGTCTTTCGTCAATGTCCTAACTGCTTGGTCGGAGTTTGGCAACTGAGACTAATTATAAAAACTCAGTGGTCATCAGCAAAACTCAATATTTATCAGCTCAAAGCTCTTGAAAAATTAAAGGACCAATCGATTTCTATGGAAATCTTAGGTAAGAAGCCAGGGTTATTTATCTTATATAAGACCCATGAAAGACTGGGAAACAAAAGTTACTCTGGTGGTCACTACTGAAATCTGCCTTTTCCTAAAGTTTGTCAGTCATTTTATCAGTAAATCCATGAAAAATAAACTCAGTAATTCTCAGTCCTGACCATACTCATGATCCTGTTCTGAAAGGAAAATTTTTTAGAACTTCTTCACTTAGTCCTATTAGGCTATGAGGAGAAATGTATATTTACTACATTCCTTCATTCCCCAGCATCTCCTATTTCAGCCCTTCAAGGCAAAAATCTCCAGGATTAAACTTGATTTGTTTGGTCATAGCATGGGCTGTCTACTGAGGCACCCTGTGTTAGGGAGCAGTTTGGGCTACGAACCAAAAGGTTCAGTGTGTCAGATTTCACGCACTCGGCATTAAAAATCTAAACCCCAGCTGATTAAACAACCAGGGTAAGTCACTGAATCCTGAATTAGATCTTTTAAAAGGGGAAGGACCTTCCAAAGGCACTGATCTTTCTCAAGTGGTTATGAAGCAGAGCTTGAGAATTGGTTTAGCACAGGTTCAGAGTGAGGTCCATGCAGGCAGCCTGACCATCCCCACACTCCTTAGAGCCAGGAAAAGGTTATAGATGCTTTTTGGATATTGACTTGTTTGGTTGTTTCTTGTTGTTTTTTTTTTTTTTTTAATTTTAGCTGTCTACTGTAAGATAATGGGATTTGTTAGAGCTCTGCAGGATAAATATTAAGGTGTTTTGAAAGATGTTTAAATGAAAATTTCTGTGATTGAAAGTACCAGAGCAAACTTTAGAACAAGGCTTACAGTAATCACGGAATCATGAACGATTTGTGTTGGAAGGGATCTGTAAGATCATCCAGTTCCAAATCCCCTGTCATGGGCAGGGACACCTTCTTCTATCCCAGGTTGTTCCAAACCCCATCCAACCTGGTCTTGGACATTTCCAGGGATGCAGCAGCCACAGCTTCTCTGGGCAACCTGTGCCAGGGCCTCACCACCCTCACAGTAATGAACTTTTTCCTAATGTCAGATCTAAACCTATTCTCTTCCAGTTTGACTCCATTCCCCCTTGTCCTGTCACTCCAGGCCTTTGTAAATTGTCCCTCTCCATGCTTCTTGTGGGCTCCCTTCAAGTACGGAAAGGCCACATTTAGGTCACCCCAAAGCTTCTCCAGGCTGAACAATCCCAATTCTCCCAGCCTTTCCTCCCAGCAGAGCTGCTCCACCCCTCTGATCATCCTGGTGCCTCCTCTGGACTCTCTCCAACAGCTCCAGGTCCTTCCTGTGCTGGGCCCCAGGGCTGGGGAGCTCTGCAGGTGGGGTCTCACCTGAGAGGGGCCGAGGGGCAGAATCCCCTCCCTTGACCTCCTGCCCACCCTGCTTTGGATGCAGCCCAGTGTGCTCTGGTATTCATCATTCACCACAGTGCCTGCAATAAAAAACTAAATCTCTTTCCTTACTGCTGTTCATGGCCTTAGAAAATATCACCCATTCTGGATAAGGAGGGAGTATTGATATCCAGGTACAGGATGAATGAGAAACAAAATAGAGAGACCACGACTTCCTTCAGATTATTTATGCAGTTATTAGGAATGTTTAAGGAAATATATCTGTAGCTATATATGTAATTCTCAGGCTGATGTGACAAAAAGTTGAAAAATCATGTACGTTCACATTTTACTTGGAAAGACCTCTTTTTTTTTAGACATTTTGCAATACCTCAAAATGTTCCTTTCTACCTCACCCTTATAGTTATTGTGAAGGAACACACTGATTAAAATTTTTTCAAGGTCATTTTCATATTTTGCATTAAGGTTTGCATATAACAGAAACATCCAACCACTGCTTGTGAAACCAGGGGGACAAAGGCAGGGAGATTTGAAGAGACTTGACAGGAAACCAGCCCTCTGCTTTTAAAGGGGAAAAAAACCCAATAATTAAATGTGCAGTTCTTGTAAGCACAGCAGGTCTAGTACATAATGCCACAAAAGTACAAATTTATAAAAATCTGATCAGCTGAATGACATTTGCAAAAATGCTGCCTTTGGGAGAGTTCTGATTTGCTAATGTCCATTGTAGATTTTTATGAAATACAGTTCCTCATAACTTAGTTTGATGCACCTGAAAATTAAAAGTGTAAGCACTTCTGGGGGGGTGGCTGTTGCTGGTAACAATAAGTGAAGTTCTGCTTTTACTGCCCTGAGGATACACTTGGAGTAAGTTCTAATTTCAGCATTTAGTCCAGTTTACAGTGGAGTAAGTTGGAATCAAATATTCTACAGGAAAACTGTAATTTAAACCTCCAAAAATCCACTATTGACAGAGGATAAAAAAAATAAAATTAAAAAAAAAGGAGCAAAAGAAAACAAATGAACAAAATAACCCTATTACTTGGATTTATCCCAGAGTCAAACTGGGAAAACTGAGACTGAAATTTACCTTTCTTCAGCTCTAAATGTAACTGCAGAAACCGTCTGTAGTTTGGTTTGGTCACTAGATCGGGACACAGAACAGCAAATATCTCTTCAGATAAGGAGAAGGAAATCTAATCCAAGCTGGATTTTCTGCACCATTCTTTGTTAGGAGGTGGGCTCAGCTGGAAGTAGACTTCGTTTTTAAGATATGATTGTGAATGCAAAGAAGCAGAAACAGCTATAAATATGGAATTTCTGTGAGGAAAGAAAGGAGCTACAGGATAAAAGAGAAAGGAGCAATTGTTTTAATCCTATTAAGAGCCTGATTAATGCAATTAAAGAAACATATTTCAATTAGGCCACGTTTCAAGCTGCTTTACTCCAAGGCACTTCTCCCTGCGGTACCACCCTTCAGCATACGAGATATGACATCAGGGTTGACAATCCTTCTGTCCCCTTTATCCAGCAGGAATTAACTTTTTTTTCATAGATTTGATTATTTGGGCCTAAAGGATTCAGACATGTGGAACAGGGATATAGGTAGGGTGTATCACAAATTCACATTTCTTCATTTCGGGAAAAACACATGTCCTCAGTGTTCTTTTGTAAGGAGGCAGCGGAGCAAACAGAGGAATAGTTTTTATGTTTTCCTGTTTGAGGAAGGGGAAGGAAGATTTTTTGGGGCTGAAACCCAGCCCTGGTAAGGCAGACTGATGCCAGGGAATCATGGCTGTGGCCAGGACTGGTGTTATGGGATGAAGGAGCAAAGGGCACTTGACTTAAAGAGAAGGCAGCTGCTTCTTTGCTCAGAGAAACTCTCAGGAAGGTCAAGGAGAAATTTAGATTATTCTGTTTGTGAAGCTCACTGCCAGATCTTGGACTATGGACAAATAAGGCAACTGTTCAGGGAGAAGGAATAATTCATCCTGGATTCATCCTGGGTCCATGAAAACCCCAGAATCACCCCACACCCACAGAAAACACCTTTTCAATATCTAATTAAGTTTGGTACTCTGGACATCATTCGGTAAAGGATGTCCTTAATATTTCATGGTATAGGGAGAAGTGGAATCTCCTGAATTGCATTTCCCTGTAAAATTAAAAATGGAATTTAAAATGTGAGATGCTTTCACATTATAACCCCTGAACTCTCCCTGAATATGGGGTAAATATCTGTAGAACTTCACTAATAAATTAATAGGAAATATTGATTGCGAATGACAGGGGAAAAAAAAGCTTAAGTGATGAAATATAAGGGTACTTTCTTCTTCCCAAGTGCTTCAAAAAGTCACATTTGCCATTGACTCATCCTGTTTGTTCCTCAGTTTGAGGTAGATTGAGAGAAAAAGCATGAGGGGAAGGCAGCTTTTCACTCTGAAAAGTAATTTTCTCTTTGGCTTGGAAAAGGAAAAAAAAAATAACAAGAAAGAAAGAAAAGAGAGAAATAAAGCTATGCACAAGTTCAGTCCAAGAGACCTCACAGACCTGGGAATGAAAAATTTTAAACGAACCACTGATGCGCTCTGATGGAGAATGCTATGGAGGAGAAAAAGAAGGAATAGAAAACAAACAAACAGGAGTGAGTTTCGGTGGGAGATTGGGTCGTTGCCAAGAGCAGCATCTGCAGAACAAAAATTACAAGGGCTACCTCACACCCAGTGCTCCTGGGTACCGGATGCTCACCAGCTGAGGTCATGAAGACATCTTCCCCACAGGGCATGGATGTGCACATCTGAATCTCACTGGATTTTTCATGCATTTGCTCAGGAAAAAAAAAAATCAAACCCAGAATTCCATAAAGGAATTGAAGGTATTTGCTTATTTTAGGCAACCTAAAAAATGTTGACGGCTGAGCAATGAAGAATTCTCCTCAAATAAAGGAAGAGTTATAACAAAGTTGGTCATGCTCTCCTCCCCTGCGCTGGTGAAGGTAGAGATGGCCAAGCCTTGACTACAATACTAATGAAAATGCAAGAAAGACAAAAAATTCAGCATTTGTGTGGCACAATTATTTCGGATCTGAGGAACATTTTCTATTACGCTGCTTAAACCTGTCTGTGTTTATGCATCAACAACCAGCCATGTTGGTTTGTGTGGTGGGAAGTGTCCCAATCCATGGTGCTGTTTGCTCTCCATCTGCTGCCTCCATTCCAAACTGGACTTGCTGCTTCCTCCTGCTTTCATTTTGAGCATCAGTGGGTCACAGATTGACTTGCTTTGCATGTGGGCAAATGAGTTTGGAGGGGAGCATCCACACTTATGAAAAGGTTGGTAAAAACAATCAGCTACAGGTGGAATATTTAGGAAAAGACTGAAAGAAAATATAGCCCAGGGAGACAGGTTAATTAATAAATAGCAAAAAACCCCATAACAAAAGAGATGTTTGTTTTAGTAATTAGTGAAGTCAAACCAAGTGTGCTAAAATAACATTGTGGTAGGGGATATTTAAGGCTTCACAAAAAAACAAACTCAAAAAGCTATTCAAGCAATTGATGAGTCTGACAGAGAGGAGTGAAGAAAAATTCTCACAGGAGTAGAGAAAATTCTTATATTTTTCTTTAAACTATGGAAAAACCAAATCAACTACAATGAAAGAATGAGACCAACTAATATACTGGGGTACTGCTGAACCATTCCCAGCTGGAGGTGACACAGGGCTTTGCCAGATGTTGGTGGGATGGGTGATGGGCTTTGCAGTTCAGTCCTCCCCAGACAGCTGCAGAACAGAGCATAAATACAAATACAATCCAAAAAAGAGTGATTAAGGCCATGCTGATGACTGGGGGATTGGAACTAGATGATCCTGAAGGTCCCTTCCGACCGAAACCATTCTATGATTATCTCAAGGAAAGCCCCAGGAAATTTGAAAGTAAATGTTTTTGGTGATTGAAAGGAAACTGATAAAAATGCAGTTAAAGTAAATCTTGGTTTTGGTTAAAAGTGCTGTGTTTTCCTGACTGTCAGTCACATCCAGCATGGACATTCCATGGCAACACAGGAGCAGAAGGAACTTCCCTGCACCTGTCGCCTTTGGGGTGTAGACATCCATTTATCCATTTAGTGCTGCAGACCCTGTTTTGCCAGCAGCCACTGCCAGCAGGGACATCCACACCGGGAAAAAAATAATGCATTGCACTGCCACAGCAGAGCAGAATTGATCTGCAGCTTTTCCCAGGCTGACATCTGACGGTGCGTTCAAGTGCCAGCACATTTTGTTAGCGAGGTGTCAAGCCAGGCCCAGCTCAGGGTGCAGCTTAACTGCACATAAATGTACTCAGCGTGCTGACAGACTTCATGAACCCGCAGGGAGCCACAGAGGCTTTATCCTGGGGAACAAGAGGCTCAGGGGGATCTCACCACTCTCTACAACCCCCTGGAATGAGGATGTAGCCAGGTGGGAGTTGGTGTCTCCTCCCAGGCAACCACTGACAGGGCAAGGGGACATGATCTTAAGCTGTGCCAGGGGAGGTTTAGGTTGGACATGAGGAGGAATTTGTCCACTGAAAGGGTGGTCAGACATTGGAATGGGCTGCCCAGGGAGGTGGTGGGGTCACCATCCCTGGAGGGGTTTAAGGAAAGACTGAATGTGGCACTCAGTGTCATTGGGTGACAAGGTGGTGTTTTGTGATTGGTTGGATTTGAGGATCTCAGAGGTCTTTTCCGACCTATTTAATTCTGTCGTTCTGAGGTTGGGGTGCTTTGGGGACTTGTGCTGAAGCTCTTTTGATAAAAGTTCTTGTCTGGTGTGTTGTTACAGTTGAACTTACACAGATTTTTCAGGCTACTCAGATCATTTCCTGATGCTGCTCTACCCCTGGCATATCCCTCCCCATCTTTCATCTTGCTCCAGGTAGGTCCAGCAACTTGGGATCAGCCTTTTCTCCCAGGCAGTTAGTGACAGGACAATGGCAAATAGCCTCAGGTTGTGCCAGAGAAGGTTCAGATTGGATATCAGGAAAAAGTCCTCACTGAAAGAGTGGTTAAACATTGGAAGAGGCTGCCCAGGGAAGCGGTAGAGTCACCATCCCCAGAAGTGTTCAAAAGATGAGCAGATGTGGCACTTTCTGATATGGTTTATTGGGCAAGGTGGTGATCAGTCAAAGGGTGGACTCAGTGATCTTGGAGGTCTTTTCCAACCTCAATCATTCTGTGATTCTGTGAAAAATAAGTCTTCCCTTCCACCTTGTGGAGGTGACTCCTTTTCTTATTGCTCTCCATCAATAGATTTAAAATGATTTTGTTTTGCTTTTATTACAAGGAAAGTCTGCTGACTCCTTACCAGACCTTCAAGGATTGGAACTGCATTTAGAAGATGGACCACAAAACCCCAGCTGTGAGGTGAAGTTTTACAAATTTATGCCTGTTTCTCTCTGAAGAATCATCTGTGGATGGCTACACAGGGGCCAACATTTTATCCATTTGTGCAAACCAAGCAGGTACACCAGAATTTTACAATCTGCTCAAGAACACCAATTCAACAACCTCTTTCTCCTGTTCAATCCTAATTAGCTTCGGATGCTAAAATGCAAGGAAGACCAGAGTAAAGCAATAAAACAACACCCACGCTGCCTGTGGCTGAAGCCAGCACTGCTGGAAAAGGCTGGGATACACGTTGGAGAAGTAATCCAGCTCCTGGTATCCACTGGGTGTTTATGGTAATGGTCGTGGATGCAGCAGGCTGAGGGCCACAGCCAGCAGACACTGCAGGCATTTCACTACATCTGGGGCTAGAGAGAGCACACAGTGTCCCTCAGCTGGTGCAGAAGCAGCATGGTCAGAGTGGGGCCTGTATTCTGCTTTCCTTTCTTTATACCAGATTGTTCCTGTCCCAATTCCACGATGATTCTCCAGATTCACGGCAACGACTCCAAAAGCAGGGTATGGCTTGGTGGCTCATCTGCTGCATGTGGGAAAGCACTCCAAGTATTTAGAGAGAAACTTAAATTTACAAAAAAAAAAAAATTAAAAAGTAAGCTCGACTTTGTCTTTCACATGCTTCTGCTGCTTTGTATTTCTCCGTGCTCTCATTTCCTGCTGCACAGATCAATCTGCTGCCTGGTCTTGGGCATGCTGCTCTCATTTCCAAATCCTTGGACCTTCAGGTCTCACTTTATGGCTTGCTGCTGATCCTCTGCTATGTTTAAATCCTCTCTAAATGCAATACCCAGAATTCAATGCCTTCCCTGCCAACACAATTCAGCTTTATGCAAGCAGTACCTATATTCAGCATTCTTTTTCTCTCTACAGTGAATTTCCAGGTAGGTGCAGAAATACGTCATCCCACTTTTGTCCTCCAGCATATCTGTTCCTAAAAGTTGCCATTTATAGAGGCTTTCATACAATTAATGACCATCACCTTTGTGAACATGGTGGAAAAGATTTGTTTCCATGTGTTATTTGGGATTAGTCTCTATCAGAGCCCAAGGGTCCAAGTAGTGCTGCAGTCCCATCTTCATTTTAACTCTATTATCTCTTTTAGCACCAAAAACCCCCATCTTATCAAATTAAGAATTCCTTTCGGCCACGGAAAAGTAGCATCAGTAGTAAAACAGCCATTCAATACCCTCACTGATCACACTGCAGCTACTTCAAAATCTATGGGTTGAAAAATGTTTCTTCTCTTTGTAATCCCCAAAAAAACAACAGAAAAAAAAAAAAAATAAAGCGAAAATGCCCCGAATCAAACTAGGAGCACACAAAGTTCATCTCTGACTGCACCATCAGAAATAAAATTTAGGTTTCTCGTGACTCACAGCACAGCTACCAGAGCTCGTGCACACTGGGCTCAGCTTTCTCAAAAACCATTCAAAGTGATGAGTAAGTTTATGCACCCCTAAGAGAATTTTTATTTTGGTTTGCCAGGGATCTGCAAGCCCAAGCTGCTCTTCCAGGCTTCCAGGGAGGACAGACCAGGAGAGGGGGTGACAGGAAGGGGATCTGGGGCAGCACCCTCACCACCAAGGGCTCAGTCCCACAGCACCCGAGCAAGAGCAGAGCAGGTCCAGTGACAGAAATCAGGGTCAGCCCAAGGGTCAGGGACCTCTGGAGAGGAAATAAAGGAGATCCAAGGCCAAGACAGAGAGACAAATGAGTGAGTTGAGTCGGGTTCAATGTGGTGCACGGGCAAGGAGGGCAGAGTAATGGCAGAGCTCAGGCAGGGACCAAGAGCAAGGGACTGAATTTCAGTGTATCTCCCAGGCAAAGAGGTGCTGCTCCCATGCAGGCACCTCACAGCTCTGTAATCCAAGGATGCAGAGGGGTGTGTATCAGACCTGGCCTAAATCATGGTCATACAAAACCCTGGGGCAAGGGGAAGATAAGCAGAGAGTGTCTGTGCACGCACTTTGGCACAAAGCAGCTGCTTCTGTCCTCATAACTCAAAGAGGGATGAGGCAGAGGCACAAAGGGTGGTTTGTCATCATCCATGCATTCTTCTGGGTGCAGCTTTGTCCCGTTCTCCCCAGGAATGACCCAGGTGCTGTGTGGCACGTGGCAGTGACCATTCCCAGTGGAGTGTTTGGATGTTGTCCTCTTTCTGCGTGGGAGATGTCCCTGCTCGTTGCAGGGGGTTGGATTAGACAATGTTTGAAGGTCACTTTCAACCCAAACCACTCTATGTTTCTATTTCATAACTTAATCATGAGGACATAACCAGGCCTTGGATTCACAGGACAGCCCCCGGCCTTATTTTACTCAGCAGTAGGGATACATTCCCTCCTGAATTCTACCATCACATTCATTTTCCCTCTTCCCATAAATCCTCCTTATTTCCAGCCAACCTGCTAATCAAACATAACCAGAACTCAGAATTGTAACAGCTTGTTAAAGTGAAATGTGGTGATTATCTGTTACCCTTAAAGGAGGGTACAGTGCCAACCCAGCTCCCACAAATATCAAATCAACGCCCGTGTGGCTCAGCTGCCTCATCCAAAGGACTACTGAGGACACACACCATGATTTTATTGACTACACTTCTGTGGAAATAATTTGGAGAGCAGATCTGGGACACCTGGAAGCCATGTAGAAAATACTTAGATAAAGTGATTTATGGGATTTAATGGCTTTAAGCTGAAGGACGGTGGATGTAGATATTCTTCCCTGTGAGGGTGGGGAGAACCTGGCACAGGGTGCCCAGAGAAGCTGTGGCTGCCCCATCCCTGGAAGTGTCCAAGGCCAGGTTGGATGGGGCTTGGAGAAACGTGGGATAGTGGAAGCTGTCCCAATCCATGGCAGTGATTTGGAACTGGATGGTTTTTAAGGTCCCTTCCAAACAAAACCATTCTGTGATCCCAGGATTTGCCCCCAACAGCCAGTCTAAGCAAAGCTGACAGAAAATGCTGAGTCTCATCACCTTTGTCAAACTAAATCAGTGATTTTCGTCCCTAAAGCAGTTTTCTAACAGGAACACATTTCTGTGGAGGGGAGAAGTCAGGGGAGAAGGAGAGGATGAGAATGAAAATCAAAGAATGATTCAGAACTGCAGCATTTTCTGATTAGATAATGATGGTTTGTGATACAATACGAACATGTCCTGTTTACATTGGACCTTGCAGCGGGATCTGACAGGCAGCAGTAAAAGCAATTATACAAACACCATTTCTGAAATATGTTTCACTAGATACTGCTACAGATATCCAGTGCTAGAGACTCTAAGATCTCCCCAGAAAGTATTTCAATCTCCTTATCATTATACAGCTTTTCTTAATATCAGCCCTGATTCTTTCTTGCTACAGCTTAAGTCCATTACTTCTTGTTCTTCCCAACTGTAATAAACAAAAAAAGCAGTGATTATTCTTTTCCTCTTTGCAGACTTTTATGTACCAAGAGACCTTTATCTTCAACTCTATCTTTTCTTTTTTAGCTTAAGCAACTCCTTCTGTAATCTCTCCTCTGCAGCCTGGCTTGGCAGCTCTCGGATCACTCCTGCAGTTTTCCCATGCCCTCAGTACCTGCCCCCTGCCTCAAAGTGAGTGCCCAGCACCAGACAGAAGATTAAAGTGGCCTATTCTAATGTAATGAAGACTCACACAAAAGCCACATTAGGATTAATTAATTTAATAGAGAATTAAATTAATTAAAGCCGCATTAAAGTCAAATTAATTAGAGAATTAGTTTTTGAGGAAACTAAAGCTTATGTTCTCAACCCAGGCATAATAAACTGCCTTGCAACGGGCTCTCTCCAGCTCAGTGTGGCTCACTCCCACCCAAACAAAAACATCTGGGTATGAGATGTCCCATGGGATCTGGCACATCCACATGGACCTGAGAGATACAGTATGGGCCATGTTTTAGGCTGTAACAGACCCCAATCACTGACCCCATCTCTCAGGAGCCATATCAAATCAAAATGCTTCCCAGATCTCTAGCGAGGATGTAGGGTAACGGGTAACACAGCCAGTGATGAATTCCTAATTTGGATGCACCCGAAGTTAGTTGAGATGGGTCCCACCTCATGTGTCAGCTGAGCTGTAATGAATTCCATGTTCATGTTCAGTGCCTGTGGCAAAGAAAAGCAGAACTCAGATTTTCTTCTGCTTGAGATGTAAGGAAGCCATGCTGATAGTCACCAAAAATTAAGTTAGATTGTTTCTTCACTAGTTTCAGATCTATTTAAATCTTGCCTGGATGGGGAGAAACATGGCTTAGTATTAACAAAAATACAATCCCTTAAACTAGATCAAGATTAGCATCCTTATACTCCTCAATATTCAATAATAAACCCTTTTAAAGGCACATCTGGGAAGAGTCAGGGAAAGCTTGGAGACTGTGAGTAGAATTTAAGATTTCTCTGCTTAGAAAAAAATAAACTTACCTGCATGCTCATGAATTCTCCCCAGTACCATTACATCAGCAAATGTGATCTGTATAGTGGATAAAGCTCTATTCTCCTCCCATTAATGTACTTTTGACATCAGTGAAAGCCTGAAGTTACAGATTATTCCCTTTTCTTTAAACTCTTAACCAAAAAAAAAATGTTTCAGGAAAAGGGTAATATCCACTGGGACGCACACTAAAGAGGAAAGATAAATATGAATAGAGTTTCTTTTGCTTTTTATATGTTTCAGGTCTATGTAAGAAAAATGTCTTCTACCGTAAAAAGAACTGATGCAAGAATTGTTTCTTGTAAATGGACAGCACTGATGTCTGTAAAAAGGAAGAATGATACATTGTGGCTCACTAGGTAAAAAAGGAAAGCTATGAAGAATATACCCAAACCCACTAAAAATGGATCAAACACAGCACTTACTGTGACATAAAAATCATAATGAATTTTCGACCCACCAAGTAAATTGTTTTTCCTAGAGCCATCTTAAAAAAAAAGTAGTAATGAAGTTGTGCTTTATCAAGAGGAGCTGGCACCTGTAGATGTTTCCTAGTCTCCTAAATTCATTCCACAGAAAACCTTAATCCCTGAATTCCCCAGTAGGGAATACAGGAATGACTGAATCTTGTCAAAGGCTTGAGCTGCCAATCCTGAACTGGTAACGGGGTGCAATCAAGAAAAAAACTAAGCCACATCAGAGTTGGCCATACAAGAGCAAGCTGTGGCCCAGCAGCTCCTCCTCCACTATGAATCTTCTAAAGAAGGACAACCCTCATGTGATAGAATTGTAGAAAATATTTCTCTGAAGACCAGGAAGTCAAGAGTTCTTTTGGCTAAGGAAATCCTTCCTCCTCACAAAGAGAGATATGCAAGGACTCTCTCAAAGTGAAATGAAATCCCAAATTGTCCCACCCCACGCAGAACTCCTTGCTTTTCATTCCATATTTCAAAATGTTTTCAAGAGCTTTGCATGTTGCTGAAGTCAGATTTAGAAAGACTATAATTGACTCTCTTTTGTCCTCTTGAGCACAAACTGAACGTAACCATTCCCATTCTCCGCTTCTGATAGTGCCAGGCCATGACCTGAGAGCTGTGCTACAAAGGTGTCCTACCAGGCCTGTGATTTCATTCAGGAATATGGAAAAGACCTTTGATTAAAGTGCTTCCAGGCTTTGTCAAAATGGAAATAAAAGCAATTTCATTTTCTGTAACTTTTTTCTCCTTACATACCATTTTCCCTTCATGATCAATACAGTTATTAAAGCACAACAGGGGAATAGGCATTTACTTTCTCAGCTACTTCCTGACCACTGGAGATGCCCCAGGTTCTCTGCAACATTTAAGCACAGCTGGCACAGGTGACATGTGATTTGGGGAGGAACAACAGCCTTCCATAGCAGAAGCCAGAAAGGCAACAGGATTCCGTACTCAGCACAAAAGGATACTAAATACTAATTTTTAGGCAAAGAAATCAAACTCTTGCTGTCCAGTAAAGTGCTTTTTTGAAGGTACTTGTCTATCAGCATGAAAGCAAGATGTTCACCTCCCGGGCACTGTTCATCACAGACTGAGGTACAATATCTAAGAGAATCAGAACAAACAACTTTCCAGAGACATGGGAAAGGAAACTTAGCCCGTCTTCTTCCAGCTGCCTAAATTTTAAGTACCAAGTGTGATGAGATGACACAATACTGACTGCAGGTCCCTAAACTGTCCCTGTGGAAAGATGAACTGTTAAACTGGTGCTCATCAGGTAAATCAAGTTAAAAATCAAAACACAGAAATCAGAATACAAATCCCCACAGTAGAATTCAATTATCAGTTTCGCTGTGGCTTTGAAAATCATGTAGCATCTTCAGAATCACCCAACAGTTTTGGGTTGGGAGGGACTTCAAAGATCATCTCATTCCTAATTCCCCACCATGGGCAAGGACACCTTCCATTATCCCAGGTTGCTCCAAACCCCGTCCAACCTGGCCTTGGACAATTCCAGGGATAGGATAGGCACAACTTCTCTGGGTGATTTGTGCCAGGTCCTTCACTCTCAGAGTGAAGAATTGCATCCTTATATCTAATCCAAATTGACCTTTGGCAGTTTAAAGCCATCGCCCCTTGTCCTGCCACTCCAGGCCCTTGTTAACATTCCCTCTCCAGGTTTCCTGTCCGTTCCCTTTAGGCACTGGAAGGGGCTCTGAGGTCTCCCCAGAGCCTTCTCTCCTCCAGGCTGGTCTCCCCAGCTCTCCCAGCCTGGACCAGAGGAGCTCCAACCCTCAGAGCATCTTTGTGGCCTCCTCTGACTCAGTGACACTTTAGTGACTTTACACAAAATACTTGAGGACTGGTGACACTGCCTGGACAGTGTCCCTGTGCCAGAAAGGAGAACTGAGCAGGAGAACCCTGCTGCCTGCATGTGCAGATTTTCAGCAGAGGTTTCCAGTGCGAACAATGACCAAGCTCGACCATTTTGCTGCTTGATGAGATGTGACAAGCTCACAGCCCAGTGCAATAACACTTCAGGCTACACAGCTGGGACTCAAGGATACTTAAATTCCGTTCCTCATTTTCATGGATCCCAGTCAGGCACACATCTCCAGTGATAATATTCCTAACTCCTTGGTATCCTTAGCCCATTAAGAGGTAAGTTTAATACAATTTCTCAAAGCTTTGACCTTTGAGCAGGGCAATTTATTATATGTGCTGCCACTGGGCACAAAGAGGAGTCTAAGTGTGGTTTTCCAGTCAGTAACCAAGGATTTCCATTCACTCCTCTGTTAAATGAGGCCATTAAGAGAAATGTAACTCACTAGTTTATGCTGCTGCTAGCAAGGGAAAATTGCTTTTTAATCTCTGACCCCTCAAAATGAAATTGTACCCTGGAAAGAGATTCTGTTAAACAAATGAATTAGAAAAACAAAAGGACAGTCTGTGATTTCCTTCTGTTTCCGAATTGTCAGAGATCAGACTTGTTCAAAGCTTTCAAAGAGAAAATGCTTGCCTTTGAAATACTGAATGCAGGCCACCACAATCAGTATAACTGATATTCTTAAATCTTGACTTGGAAGAGTCCCAGTGCTGTGTTCCTCCAAGGTGAACAGCCAGTAAAATCTGTGTCCTACCTACCCAGCTTCTCACCAGAGAAACACAGATTGATCACCAATGGCTCACCACTAAACTTGCTCTCAACTCTTTCACATCACACAGAATCACAGAATGATTTGGGTTGGAAGAGACCTTAAGGATCATCCAGTTCCAACCCTCTTCCATGGGCAAGGACACCTTCCACTATCCCAGGTTGCTCCAAGCCCCGTCCAACCTGGCCTTGGACACTTCCAGGGATGGGGCAGCCACAGCTTCTCTGGGCAGCCTGTGCCAGGGCCTCCCCACCCTCACAGGGAAGAATTTCTTCCTAATACCCACTCTAAACGTGCCATCTGTCAGCTTAAAGCCATTCCCCATTATCTCATCACTCTGTGCCCTTGTAAAAGTTCCTCTCCAGATTCGTTGTAACCCCCTCCAGGTACCTCGAAGGCTACAGTCAATTCACCCTGGAGCAATTCTCTTCTCCAGGCTGAACAATCCTAATTCTGTCAGCCTTTCCTCACAGGAGAGGTGCTCCTTCCCTCAGAGCAAGTTCATTGCCTCCTCTGGATTCCTCCCCTTCTCTACCCATGCCCCTTCCACTTCCTCCTGGAATGGTTTGTGCTTTAATAAAAAATGAGCTCACTGTGGATATTTTTTTTTCCTCCCAAAAATTTCACAGCCAGTGTTTTATAATAAAGGAAAAAAAAGACTAAGCTACTACCTGGATCAGGCATCTCTCCCTTTTGGATGGTAAAAATGAACAGATGCTCTGCTGTGATTAAAAACGGCCTGAAAGATTTTACCTTTACACACAGGAACACCCAACTGCATGACATCCAAAAGCTCTAAACAACCCCTTTCTTAATAAATATTTGATCACACAGATCCATTATTTACTGAAAACAAAGAGAGGTTTAAATAAATGTTGTGGCTCAGACCTTGCTGAGGTTAAGTTGCTGCATTCACACAGTTCATTTATCACACGGACTGGCGCTGACTCGAACACCACTTCCCACGGAAAGCAGCTGTTTTGTAAATGGCTGCATTAAAATACAGTAAAAAAGCAGGCACAGACAGAAGCTGCTTCAAAATAAAGCACCCTTAAATCTGAGAACTCAGTCTGCCCTTCACAGGGAGGCAGTGAGCAAGGAAAAAAGGAGGCAGAAGTTTTATCCCAACCAACTGCTGCTGGTGAAGGGTCTGGAGCACAAGTCTGGTGAAGAGCAGCTCAGGGAGAGCTGCTTTCTCAGCCTGGAGAAAAGGAGGCTCAGGGGAGACCTTACTGCTCTCTACGACTCCCTGAGAGGAAGGGGTAGCCAGGTGTCTTGGGGTGACTTTGTGATGTTGTATCCCACATCACGGCTCTATGCCCAGAGATGATTCCTGAGTTTATTCTGTGCCTTTAAACCAAGCGAGCTACTCAGAAACAGTTCAAGGATAGAGATAAGTTGTTGCTGTTTCTGCTGGGGAGAAGCGAGGAAGCGATCCTCCGGTTTGCCAGTTTTTTTTTCTCTCTCTTCTCTCGGGAGAGAGTGACGGAGAGTAAACTCCTTTGTTTCCCTGGGATTTTGGTTTCTTCTCCTTTTTGTTTTTTCTGGAACTGTGCAGCAACACCAAACACCTCATCCAGGAGAACCTTCCACCGAGGCCCTGGAGGTGGGCCCCCGCCCCCCACGCCAAACTTCAGCTTCGGAGAGAAGAGAGACTAAAGCCACGGGAGGACTTTGGATTTTTTTTTCCAGGTTTTCTGTCTCTAGTGAGGGGGGCTTATTGTTTAGCATTATCATCCTTTTCCTGTGTGTTTGTTAAATAAATAGTTTTATCTCTTTCACTTTCCTTCAAGGAAAAAAAGTTTATTTTTTCCCGAACCTGCTGGGGGAGGGGTAATTCGTTACCTGCCTTCTCTCGGAATATAGATGTATTTCTAACTTTGGCTAAACCAGCACACCAGGTGGGGGTCAGTCCCTTCTCCCAGGTAAAAAGTGACAGGTTAAGGGGAAATGGCCTCAAGTTGTGCCAGGGGAGGTTTAGACTGGATCTTAGGACAAAGAATTCTTCACTGAAGGGGTTGTTAACCACTGGAGCAGGCTGCCCAGGGAACTGGTTGAGTGACCATCCCTGGAGGCATTTAAAAACCATCAAGATGTGTCACATAGGGATGTGGGTTAGTGGTGGACCTGGCCGTGCTGTGTTAATGGTTAGACTGGATAACCTTAGTGGTCTTGTCCAACCTAAATGATTCTGTGATCCAGTTTACCTTTTGAAAGCACTGCCCCAGACAGATCTGCTTGCTGCCCAGACCGTGCTGCCGAGACAGAAGGAGCCTGAAGGGAGGGGCAGGCCTGCAGCAGCCAGGAGCTGCTTCAAGGCTCTGTAGAGATACAGACCATGCCAGAGCACATCTGACAGGAAATACAGGCAAACACCCTTATGTGGGAGGTTTTGAGAAACCGGCAGATTATTGGGATCATTATAAGGGAATGTTTGAGGCAGCAGTGGTGCTGGCAGCCATGCTTCAGCAGGGGAGGACTGGGAGGTTGCAACTGGCAGCAAAAATGAAAAAAAAATAATGGTTTAATGGGAGAGGGAATGAGTGGAATTAAAACAAGTGCTATGGGGGAGAAATTGCCTTGAAGTTGAAGAAGTTCAGTCTGAGGTGGAAGCCCAGGCAGAGGTTCCTGAACTGAAGTGGTGTGTATATGTTGCTGTGGACTGAGAAAGTAGAGAGGATCTGCAAACTGGTTTGAGAGATTCAAGCAATTTGTGTAGGACTTCTTTTCCTAACTGGAGTTCATGGTACTGAACCATGAAGACTCCGGATGGCGGCAAAGTTTCCTTCTTCTTCCAGAGAGAAGGATTAAGGCTCAGTCATGTAATTAAACAGTCACTTCAGTAATGGCTTTTTCTTGGAGTCCTTACAGAGCCCCGAGTTCCTACTGCAGCTTTAATTCAGCTCCCATCACTTTCACAAGCAGGAACTGCCAGGAGAAAGAATAGCCCTGTAATCCCTCGAATGAAACTTCCAAGTGCTAATTATCCAGAGGAGCTGCAAACTCAGCCACGCTCACCAGTGACAGACATGGACAAACAGCAACACCAGGCTGATTGTTTAAGTTGCATCCTAGAGTTTGCAGTAGAGTGACATTACATCTCTGTCACAAATCTGCTGTGTGAGCACACCGCCTTTTCTTGTCCTAGGAGATCACAGAACCACAGAATTACGGAGTTGTTTAAGTTGGAAAAGACCTCTCAGCCCATCGAATCCAACCCTTGACTGATCACCACCTTGTCATCTAAGTGCCAGCTCCAGTCACTCCTTGAACACATTCCTTGAACAACCCTTGAACATCTCGAGGGAGGGTGATTCCACCACCTCCCTGGACAGCGCATTCCAGTATTTGACAACCCTTTCCATGCAGAAATTCTCTCTCAGCCACTTCTCACCTAGACCCTTCCCCAGATCCATTACCCTTCTCTGGACAAGCTCCAGCACCTCAAGTCTTTCTTGAAGTGAGGGGTCCAAATTAAGCTGCTGCTCTTGCATCAAGATAATCCAACCATGCTGGTCCCCCGTGGCTTTGCAGCTGCTGGATGACTGCTGCACATGTCAGGGTGTAATCCCATTATATCATGGTTCCAGCTGGCTTTTAATTATAGAACTAAGGTTAAAATTATTTAATGGCAGCAAAAGACAAGATCTTAGGGCATATCCATAGAGAAGAGGAGGAGATGATTTTCGTTTTCACAGTATTTATAAGCAACAAGTGCTTTGAGGGGCTACCATGCCAGAAAATTTCAAAGACTCTGGGAAGGTGATTTTTGAAACTCAAAATTTCTTTTGTTGTTAAAATACCAATGAGTTATTTGCGCGAAAGTTGAAGACAGTCCCTTATCAGTGGTCCCCAATAAAATCTCTGCAAATATCACAGATTTATGAGGCTTTGTTTCCTTAGAGCTCCAGCCTTCAAAGTGCCCCTCTGTGTACCCATGAAAGCCAGACCCAGGAATTACTTCTTCACTGGAAAAAACCTCATTGTTCTTAGACTACACAAGTGGGTCACTGAACTGCTGTTTGCCTTTGCAGTGCCAGTGAATCCAAATTAGCCTGACTTCCACAGAGGATACAGGGAAGGAAAGCAACCAGCATCAATCAGAGCAACACAAGCAGCTCTTCCAAAACAAATTAGCTTCAGCAGTCAGCACACAGAGTCCTTCAGTCAGTGAGGCCAAGCTGAACTTAGGCCAAACTTTGCATAAAAAAAGAGCAACTGGCTTAATGTGTACCCATGGAGTCTGCGCTGGTTTCTTTTTCTTCCTCCCAATCCATCTGCAGGAAGCTCTGAGCAAAGCGAGCAAAGTAAAAAGCCATGCCCTTAGTGTGATGCCCAGCCCACCTAAACTAACCTCAAAGGCAGGTTGGGTGTCCAGATATTCCCTTTTTTCCAATAAAGAGACAGGTGACAGGCATGGGATTAAATTTCCATTGAAGTATTTGTGGTATGATTGATATAATCTGAGTTTAATGGGCAAGGGAGAGAACAGACCCATCGTGAGAGGCAGCCACCAGCCCCACCGATGTCAGACATCTCCTGTGAGATGAGATGAGATGTGCTGAAAGAAATTTCTCCTCATGAATCATGGAAAGGAGGTATGGACGCTTAAACACACTTCACCACCAAACACACTCGTATTTGGTGCTATAAATTCCTCTCTTCCAGAGAGCAATTTGACCCAAGTGACATTTGGTGTTTTGAGATGTGTGGGATGAATAATTTTCTCTGGGGGCAGGGACGAGGAAATTTCAACGTGCAAATCTGGACTGTTGGTATTAATGGCATGAGTCATCATTCGTGCTTGGGACCCAGGAGAGGTGAGACCCTCACTAAAAAGAAAGGCATTGAAACAAGACCAGTGCAGGAGATAACTTGTACTGGCTTCTCCCTGCCAGATTTGTTCACCTCAGTCATTTTTCAAACTCAAATTTTCTAGTGAAAGTAGGATAAAAAAGTAAAATTGTCACGTTTCTGTGACCAACAGGGTTTTCATATGGAAAAAAGGTCTCTGTTCCTCTCCTTCTTATATCAATATTCAACTCTTCTTCCTTTCATCTGCATTTTGACCCTGTATGTTCCCACAGATAATGCAGTGGCCCAGCTTAAATGCTACCTGTAGTAAAAGTAAGTTTAAGCACAAACAATTATTTTGCAATTGTAACTTAAAATGAAAAGAAAAAAAATCTGCTAACATATATATATACAAATCTTTATTCCAAAGCTCTGACATCTCCCACTAAATCTTTTAGAGTTTAGATGGGGCACATGAGAATGTGCTCCAAGTAATAAAACACTGCTGTTAGCACACACATCTCAAGAGGAAGGAGCACCTAACCAAATTTAAAATGCAGACAAAGGAGCTCAGTATGAAGAGATTTACATTTTTTTTAACATTTCTATCATTTCAGGGAACCTAAATGCCTTATTTTGTAGTAGCTAAGGAAAAACTATTTACTGGTGCTTTGTTATGTTAATGTACAGGTTGGGACTGGTTCTCCGAGTTGTACTGTTGAAGTGACTGCATGGATTACTTGCAAACATTGTGTTAAATAACCAGCCACTTCATCATTATTCCTGACAGAAATCCCTCCATTAAGTTCCACAGAAGGTCTTAAACTTGAATGTTTCAGCAGTGTTGACGTTTCTGATTTCTCAATTTATGTATACATTTGTTGATAGACTAATAAAAACACTACACAGACTAATAAAAATACTGCATACACACACACACGTTTATATACATATAAACAGTAATAAATAACAAATGTTTGTAAGCCAGTCTGCATTTACAGGATAATCACACTGTAACGTAAGTAATCAGCAAATATACTCATGAATTAGCAGTTTAACAAAAAGAGGAAAACTGCTCAGTAAGATTTAAGAAGCAGTCTGTGCTTTTGATCCTGAGCAGCACAGAGGAGCACAGACAGAATTCAGAGTGCGTAAAGCTCTGGCAGGTCCCTTCAAAGCAGTTCACCCACGGGGCCATCTGGCTGGTCACTCTCCCAAACTCCTCCCAGATATTTCCAAAGCAGCCAAAATCAGGCAAACCACCCGGGAGGATGACCTGTACTTACACTGCATTATCCATACGTATGCAAGGGGCATCAACACTCCTGCCCACAGCAGCCCTGAGGGCTGTGGGGTCAGGCCCTTCCTGTCACATCATGGGGACAGTGTCCCTTTGGGTGTAAGAGGAGCAGAAATTGTGGCACATAACACATGAGGCATCACATGCAATTTGACCAGCCCCAGGCCACCAGGCCAGCACTGGAAGGGACAAAAATATCACCTCATTTTCTGGTCACATCCCAGGGAACCTCATGAAAGAGGTGACACAGAGCGAGCTGGGTTTGTTTACTCGTGTTTGTCTGGTGATCCACATCCAGTAGGGTACAGGACAGTTCCCTCTGCTCCACAGGAAATCTGGATTGCACATTTTCTTTAGCAGCTGAAGTTTTCTAAGTGATATTTGTCTATATGGGCTCATTTCAAGTGCAACAGACACTCTGTTTCCTCATGTACACCAATCAGTTCATATTTATGCCCTTAGCAGGGGTTGCCTTGCTAAAACTGGCTGTATCTTTATCCTGATGGACATATTTGAGGAAAAAAGGGCCTCCTGTCCGGGCAGGCTATTTCAGCAGCTCCTGCTGGCTGAAGAAAGCAGATCCTTTAGACTGTGCTGCATTCATTTTCTGCCTGACTCCTCTTTGACCTTCTTAGTCAAAGTCATCATTAACTCATTTGCAGTTTTGCAATCAGCTCTACAGTCAGGTCAAGTATTAAATTCATTCCAGTTTCATTTTAGACTTCATGTGGTATGTAACAAGTTATTTTCAAAGTGAATGCAGGATTACATGAAGGGTGACACACATTATCTTGAATATATATACATTAAACCAAAATTTAGCTGAAGACCACGCTTATTTTCTGCAATATCAAAGTTCTTCAAAACTCATTACCCAAAATTGGAGCAATGTGTTTCACCAGGAAATGAGCTATAGATAATTTTAAAATCACATCCCTCCATTACATCAGAGTAAAATGCCTGTGAGTCTTACTCCTTTGGTCTGGAGGTTTGCTCCAGAGCTTCAGAGCTCATTGTGTCCAAGAACCAACTAACAGGCACTGTGTGCTCTCACGGACCTCATTTTGTCAGAACTCCAGACACATGAAAATCACCAATTTATGCTTGAGGAAAAAAGAAAACGAGCAGGTTTTTTCTGTCAGTCACAACGCAATGGATAACAATTGTTTCTTTGTTCATTCCCCCAGCCCCTTGGAAAGTACCAACTATAATCATTGAAGAGTTCTTTCTGGGCAAGCTGTTTTCAAAAAGATTAATGTTTGTGTGTGTGTGTATGCGCGCGTGTGTGTGTTTTATTCTTGCTCCAATGAAGAAAAAGAAAAAACAATTCATAAAAAAATCCCTCAAATTGCCTTTGAAAAGTGCTGAACACCACCACCACAGCCATTATTCACCAGGCACATCATGTTGCTTGACAACTCAAGTTGTTTTCCTAAAGTACTGCTGCCCGATTATAGGGAAACACACCAAACAGAAGCACATATGCCCTTAAATGATGTGCTTTTTATGGTGTCTTTCCAAGAACAACAGTAGCTAATTGTTGACTTTCCTACTGGGAAATGTCTGTTTAATATGCAAATCTCTTAATGACTACTCTAAAGCAAATTGTCTGTGCTACAGTAATTTAATCACATATATATATACACATATATATATGTATAAAAGTTTAGCTCCTACTTAGAATATGCTTTATCATCTTTCCAGGTAGCACAAATCCATGTGCCCAGTGGTTCACAGCTGCCAGGTGTTTTGTTCACTGTAAATACTATTCCTGAAAGCATTTGTAGGTTTTTTTAGTCCCACTTACTTGGTGCTGACTTGCTTTTGCCAACTGCTCATTGGCTGATTCTACGTTAGAAGAAGAGGTCTCAATGTTGGCTTCGATGCTATCTGCAAATTAAAAGAACAGAAGATGATTATGGAGTACAAACCAAAAACAAAGGCTTTACACCAACTGCAATTCAGCAATTTACTCATGGGCATAAAGAGAGGAGCAACCCCTTGTTTATGACCTGTAGTTCTGCAGGGAAGTAGGACCAGCACCCCGGTCATCATTTTGATGAACATCCAACCCATCAGTCAGAGGCAGGATGACTGACAGCTCTCCATGGGTCCCCTGACAGGATGGAGGTTACCTCTCATCCCATTCCCACAGAAATCAAAGGGAAGAGTGACAGGGAATTCAAAGGAAAGCAGCTCAAGACTGATAAATTGACTAGAATAGAGTTAAATTACAGAAGGGACATGGCACCTGAAATTCTCTCATTATCAGAGCTCAGGGATAAGATTCGTCTGGGTCCATGTGGGTTATTGGCCATGCCCAGGTATCTGTTCTTGATCAAATCACCTCAGACAATATCACAGAGAGCAAATCCAGGGTGTGCAATTCCTCCCCCTCTCCAGGAGCTGATCTGATTAAACAAACTCCTGGACAACATTTCTAAGCCACAGTGAAGGTCTGTAGAATGGCTCAGACTGAGACAAAGTGCCAGGATCTAAAATTAAGGGAGAAGGATCTCCCCCTACACTGCTGTGTCTGGCACTGGGGGAAGCCTGGAGGAACAACAAGGAATCAAAATGAGACTGGAAAAGAAAGATTATCAGCTACAGATCACGACCAGAAGGTCCTCACTTCCATCAAAAACAAATATTGACTTCCACTCCTGACTGTGCTTAGAAAGCAAGACACCTATGATATAAAACCCGCAAAAAGGGTTTGTTTTTCCAGCAGAAATCTTGGAAATCTTGACCAGCTTGTCCCCCAAGAGATGTGCAGCCAATAATTTCTGGCCACAGTGGAAGAGAATGTGCCCTTATTCTGTTTCTGAGTGGTTTTGAGTTAAAAACACACCACGGAGTGCACGAACATGATCAGGAGAACTCAGCCTCATGTAGAAATTGGAGAATAAGGTCCCTGGGATTTCTCTAATCCTTAATAAAACCAATGGAAATTCCTCAATTAATAGTATCAGGAGTTGGATTAAGACATGCCACAAAAGATTCAAGTAATTTATTCTTTGATTGCAAAGGAAAGAACAGGAATTAATCTCTCCACTTTTGTGATGGACAAAGAAATGAGCGTTTGCAGATAATTTGTGGAAAGTGGTTTCATTCAGGTTTTTCCATTTTTAAATGAAATAGTGTTAAAGTCTGTTAACGTAATTATGCACTTATAATAATATAACTCAAAATAAAATAATTTTTTTAAAAAGCAGAGAAAAGAAAAGAAAAAAAAACCTGCAAACAAAAGAGAAAAAGAGCAAAACCCCAAGTACCTAATCAGTGTAACAGAACTTGCTTGTGTATAATGCTTCTTGGGATCTCAATGCAGACACCCTTCACTGCTCAACGTCTCTTAAAGGCTGATTGGCCTCAGAAAAATTAATCATTTAGGCAAAGAGGAGCTACAGAGGAGAAACGTATTAAATATATCCTTCTAAAACAAGAGTAATCTGTCTGTGCTTCTCCTGGGGAAGAAGGAAATCATGGAAGCAGCTTAATTTAGCTCCCTTAAAAGGCCCTCCAGAGGAACCCAACGCTCTCGGCTGCCTGCGGGGAGGCCTGAGGAGATTCGTGTTCATCAGACAAAATTAAACACTGTGCACACCCCCTTAGTGCTCCACGGGATGGGAGAACCATACCTTAGGCACTGTTTCTGCAAACATCATCCACGTTTTTCCCAGCTCAGGCTTTCCCAAGTAAGGACGGGTGCTACACGTCCTGTGTGAGTGGATGGGATGTCACAGAGGGAGGCTGGGCCCTGGTGGAGCTCTTTCTGCCCACTCCTTCTCCCAGTGGGGCAATAGCAGCCTTGGAATAAGTAAACCTCCCATTTAAATTCTATTTTTTGAAGCAACTTGTAATCCTGGGGCACAGAGGAAAAACTAAAATGAAAAAAAACCACCAAACCAGCTCTAAAACTCTACAATAATGAGACATCAATATGTAAAGCAATTTAACTAGATATTCCTGCTGATTAACACAGGAAAGTGAGGGGAGGAAAGAGAATTTGGCTCAAATCACAAAGAAATAAGCAGTAAGTCAATGATGTTAATAAGTCAGTGATGAATATGTCCCTGATAGACATTTCAATGAATCTTTGCTGAGCTAGAGGTGGTTCACAACCTCACCTTGGCCACTTTCAGGCTCCTTGCCAAGGTACCTCGCTTGGGGATGGAGAGACAAGGGTGGTAGGATCCTCAGCGGGCTGAAAAAACCCACTGGGGGGATCTGCCTTTTCCTCTCCTTTTGGCTTTGGGGTGAAAGGACAGTGACTTTGTTCTCAAGTAAATGAGATAATCCAGCCCTGGGTCTGGAATTTCTCAAAGAAATTGAATCCCACAACAACTTTCTGCCCTCAGACTCTGGTGACAAATTTACTGTACAATTTGAAAACAAAAATCCTAAGGGGATGCGATAGACACTTTGGTAAACTGAGGGACAGGGCTGCACCAAAGCAGCTGGTGTTTGCAACCAAATACATCAGAGAATTAGGAAAACATTTATAACTTTTCAGCTAAAACACATTTTTGCAATAGGAGTAGTGAAGGTGACAGAGCTAGCCAGGTTTTAGGTTCAATTTGTTATGATTTTATGACACATTTATCACACAGAGATGGAAATAATGATGACCCCAAGAGGTATCTTTCAACTCTCCAGCTATTTATCTGTGTCCTGAGATCAAGCCCTTCTAATGACCAACAGGAATTTTACATGGGAAATTACTGCAGTGACAGTGGCTGGAGTGGGGGTTTTGCCCTAATCTTTGAAGGAATCACTCATATGACCTGAATTTTTACTGAGCAACAATGGGTTGGTTTCACAAGGCAGAATTTCAGCTAAACCACTTGAAAGACAGGAAAGTGAGCTCGTGAATGAGAATTTTTAAATGCTCCCACTTGGCAGTAACCAAAATGGGCCCCTTCAGGTTTTCATAGTATGCTTTTATTTTTAGCACTTTAAGAAGCTTAACCCTCTTTTATCGCTACAATTTCTGGCTAAAAATAATCAATACAGCATACTGAGAGGCACAATAAAAAGAAAAAGGGGGGGAAAAGGGAGTATTTTGGTAATGCATAAAGGTTCCTCTCCTAATTAAAAGCCAAGTTTGGAGGGAAATTGCTTTCAGTGTGAAAATGAATTTTGCCCATTCGAATTGCCATGTACTTGGAAAGTTTTAAGTGAGTGTCATTCCATGAACAAAAGACCCTCAGGCTGAGTGCAGCCAGAACTGTGGATGTTAAAGGGAAGGAAAACTATGACAATTCTTCCAGAGCAAAGTTTAAAATGGCTCAGGGTTAGTCATTTGCAAACTTCAGTGTAAACATAGAGTTATAAATTCTGCACACAAGAGGATTTATAAAATAATCGTGCTCATACGTTAAACTCAGGCTAAATGGGTCACATTGGCTTAGACTGGTGCAAGAAAATACAATTTTCAGCTCTTGAGTCATCAGGAGATGTGGTTATTGCTTCCAAAAAAAGGCAGATAGAACCTACCTTCCTGCCTGATTTTAGTCTCTAATTCTTCCACACAGCAACACATCACAACCCTCAGAGGTAAGGACTGAGCCACTGAACAACCAGTCAGCACCATTTTCCAGGCAGGCCTGAAAAGAGTATTTGAAGTACCCTAAAATGTCATAACGTGTTGGTTTTCTTCAGCCAACAGCCCAAACCCCTTGGTCTGAATGAATAAAAGTGGCTACAGGGAAATGGCCGAACACCAGCATAAATTTACAGCACTTTTTCTCCTGAATGATTTATACTGTCCTTGAAACGCATCTCGGAAATGTCAAGCATCTGCTCCATATGGATGTGCTGAAAAATGGTACTGCCCTGCCAGAGGTTTGCCATGCCTGCCAGGACACGTCTCCCAGGGATTTAAAATTCAAACATTGTCCTGTGCGTGTCTATTGGAAAACAACACATCCTGTCAGAGAATGAGGCACCTCCCATCATCTGCTCGGTGCGAATGGCAGAGTGCAGAAATATTATCACTGTGGCATTTGCAAAGCAATTCACTGCTCTTTCTTACAGAGACAAGTGGCCTCAAATTCCTGATGTTTGCCACAGGAGAAGAGTCAGCACATGCAGAGCATCCTGAGGGTGCATGTTCTGGACTCAGCGAGCACTGCACACTCTCAATCACCCATCCAAGGTGTCCTTAATTCCCACAGGATGCTCTCAGATGGCCTGGGATAATCAATCCAAGGCTCTACCTTTAAACCCAGAAAATTTGCACACATGAGTATATTATATCACAGCAACAGACCTGATTAATTCTTTTTTTCTCTACTTCCTTCTTTTTCTGATTAAAAAAAGTTATTTCAACAAGACAGGTTTCTTTTGTGAAGTAATTTATGGGTGTGTCAGATTTTTTTTATTCCTCAAATAATCTCTGAAAGTAATTTACAGAGCAAAACAGCTCAAATAGCTTTGAATGGGAAGATCTAGATAGTTTCCTGTAGTACATCCTTTCTTTTCAGAGAACCAGAGAACTGTGGAATGGTTTGGATTAGAAGGGGCCTTAAAGATCATCTTGTTCCAACCCCCTGCCATGGGCAGGGACACCTTCCACTATCCCAGGTTGCTCCAAGCTACATCCAACCTGACCTTCAACATTTCCAGCGATAGGGAATCCATAACTTCTCCGGGCAACCTTTTCCTTGTGATTTACACTCAATATATATATTTTTTAAATTCTGTAAGACATTCAAGTTAAAGAAAAATAAAATATGTTTCTTTAAAATTGCAAATAAAAAAAGAAATAAAGATCAAAATTATATTTTTTCAGCAAATACAGCTCATGAATTGATAGTTTGGATAAATCCCTTAATTTCATTTGCATTCAGCATTTTTCAGAAGTCCACTTCTGTCTATAATTAACACAAAACTCACTTTTCATCACACAGGTGAGTTATCAAGTCCTATTGCTGATGAAAGAAGTTTCAATTTGAGTTTGTCACAGGAATAAATAAGGTTGGTAGGGGTGTGGATTCATAGAAATAAATATATTTTATTTCTGCTCGCTGTCTTGGAAAGATCATATATTCTACCTACCAAGAAAGGTCACTGATATTTACAACTTGCTTGACCTCTTTTGCTTTACATGGCTCGTTTGATTTACTTAAACTGCTCCAGTCATGTTTCCCAAACAGTCTGGCAGAGAATTGCACCTCCCAGCAGAAATAAACCACCCACCTGGGCAGCTTCTGCCTTCCTGACATTTACTGCTCAATTGCAGAACTGTTAGAAACTGCGACCACGGCAGTTCTAACTTCCCAAAAACTGCTTTGGATAAATGGATGTGAGAAGAATCCTACGGGTGGCAATAAACCTCGTGGAAGGAAGAGCCTTGCTTCTTGTACAAAATTAGCTGGCTCATTAACTGTAATTATACCAGCCCAATCACATTACGAGGGTCAAACACAGAAACAAACACAGCAGAGAAATCTTTAGGCGTTAGTAAATGTGCAAGTGTGGAGTCACCCATTATTCTTCTCCTTGTAAACCAGCACGTGCTGTCTTACTAGCACTGCCAGCACGAGAGCCACATGTGAGAGTCCTCATGCAAGGGATGACACAAAAAATCACACTCACAGAGAGCAGAAGGAGGAGATAAACATGAAAGCTCATGTAATTTTTGCGTTGCTTGTTATCTGGAGTAAAATGACTCACTCAGAGATCACAGTAGCCCACGCCTGGCTCCAACAACTCTGTCGCTGCAGAGGTCACCAAGCAATGCCTCACATGGCACTGAGCACCTTACAGGCTGTCCTGCTCTGTCCAGAGAGCTGTTCAGTGGAGGCCACCACTGCTGCAGTCCAGATAAACCGGGAAAGGCAAGTGGTACAAAACACACCATGGAATCACAGACTGCTATGGCTTAGAGGATACCTTAATGATCATTAATTCCAACTCCCTGACATGGGCAGGGGCACCTTCCACTAGGCCAGCTTGATCAGAAACCCATCCAACCTGGCCTTGGACACTTCCAGGGGTGGGGCAGCCACAGCTTCTCTGGGCATCCTGTGCCAGCGACCCAGTGACCACGACTTTCAAATTGTTGCCTACAAGGCAGTTAAGGATAATCTTACCACACAATTTCAGCAGCTGGGGTGGTTTGCAGTAAAGCTTTGTTAGACTTAGCAGAAACACAACTGATGACAGGGCTTACGCTGAAGGTGAACAAAGAAATGGGAAGTTTCTTGGGAAGTGAATGGGGAGTTGAATAGATCATACGTGACTCAGAAACACCCCAGTGCACCCTTCCTGCATGGGCTGTGCTCTGTACTGACACTGAACCCTGTGTGTTATCAAGGGGCTGAAAGCAGCACAGCCAGGAGAAGATTCCCAATCCATCAGGAACCAATAAGAACATAAATGTACACCCTCCCATAACAGCCTCCTCTGAAATCACTGAGGAATCTTAACCAAATGAGAGACTTTTCAGGCCACATCCAACTGATCAGAGATATCAAAGCTGTTACACTCAGGTATTTGGGGACTGTTCTCAAGATCTGTTCATTTTCTGCAGATGTCCCAAGCCAAGACACATAACTCAGGAGGGTTTAGTCAAGGCTCCAGTTGAATGATTTCCCAGCTCGGTTTGCAGTCTGACAACAGACTCCTGGCTGTGCCATCCAGGCAGTCAGACTGGAGGAGGACGTGCTGACGGGCCCTCTTGACAGTGTTTTTTCGTGTCAAACCAGCCTTCAGGTCAGAAAGGCAACAAAGTGGACTTGATTTAATGGGAAAAAACAAAAAATATTAAAAAAGAAAGACAAAACAAAACTGAAAAAAACCGTCCCATATTCCAAAGCTTCCAAAATATGTAACACATTTGCATTCATGCAAATATTTTTTCCTTTGAAGGAAGTTTATTGTCACTGTTACCCTCACTAGGCAGTAAGTGACAGTGTGGCACAGCAGTGAATGGCAGCGTTGCTCAAGGACTGAATACACTGGCCCATCAAGAAGTTCCTCCTGACTGAAGGAAAGCAGCAGCTGCCATGTGTGTACTTCTTTTTTCAGGTCTGTGGGCTCCAGCCTGACAGATATCAGGCAGAGATGTTTGTTAAGTGAGGGAGCATTGACTTTAGATCACATTAAATTTTTTTTTTCACACAGTTATTTTTAGATATAAAAAGTCCAGTGAAAGTGGAAGTGGAAAAGTGAAAGCTAAGTAGCACCAAGGTCTAAGTCTGGATGAGCATTGGTCTAAAAAGAAAGTCTGAGGAAGTTTCAAGTTTGACACAGTAGGACATTGATCTGTTCTGAGGAAGCCACCAAGTTAATTAGAGGGATGGAGCACCTCTGCTAACAGGAAAGGCTGAGACAATTGGGACTGTTCAGACTGGAAAAGAGAAGGGCTTGTGGTGACCTAAATGCAGCCTTCAAGTACCTGAAAGGAGCCTGCAAGAAAGATGGAGAGACTATTTACAAGAGCCTGGAGTGACAGGAAAGGGGGAATGGATTAAACTAAAATAGAGTAGGTTTAGTAGGAAGAAATTCTTCCCTGTTAGGGTGGTGGAACACTCGCACAGGGTGCCCAGAGAAACTGTGGCTGCCCCATCCCCGGAAGTGTCCAAGACCAGGCTGCACAGGGCTTGGAACACCCTGGGATAGTGGAAGGCATCCATGCCCATGGCAGAGGGTTGGAACTGGTTGATCTTTAAGGTCCTTTCCAACCCAAACTGTCCTACAATTCCATGACTCTTTCAGCCAGTGAGATTTGCTGTGCAAAGACAGATTTGTCTATATTTGTTCTGGACAAAGAGGTAGAGAACTGGTAAATTCCTTCCCGTGTTTCTGTTCTTGCAGTGTTAAAACACGTGGCTACTATGTGAGCTTGGGATCTTTTCCCATTTTAGGGAGTTGGGAGGTTACAGATACAGAAAGCTTGGTTCCAAAACTGCTCAAAAGAGTCAGAAACGTGACACTTTTAAAAGAGTAAAATGTTTTCACAACAATGTGGGTCTTTCTTCGTGGCTTTGAGAAACGTGATGGAACTGCAAACAGTGAGAGAAGTGGTGAAATTTGAATTAGAGCAGCTTAGATGAGGGATGTAGGTTTTGAGTGTTATTCTGGCATAACTGCTATGGTTACACACACAGGTAGCATGGAAAAACAGCTCTTCTAAAACACAGAACAGCATTTCCTTTTGCCATGGGCAAAAAAAAACCTCAAACCATTAGCTCCTATCCAGGTCATCTTTATTCTCAGTTACAAGACAAACAGAAGCCTAACAGAAGTGGACAAACATGCACTTGCTTTCATCAGTTTGCAATATAAATATTGGCAGCTGTGTTGTTGATACTTTCTTCAGAGGAACTGGGGATTTAAGGATTTTCTTCCCTGTAACACCAGTCACAAAACTGATTCCATGGAAGTTTGCCTACGTATCCTAGTACAGCCAGTCAAAATACAAGCTCGCACATCTAAAATAAAGATGTTCAGTGTGAAGTACTGGGAATGTTTCAGACTACTGGGGAGCTTACAGCTCAGTTGAGTGGCCATCTATCTATGAGTATGGAAGGGAGTGATGGTTGCTGTTGCAATCACCTCCAACATAAATTACTTCTCACAGTGCCAAGCATCCTTGGATGCTTTGGCTGCAGAATCCTTCTGCTACCGTGACAGTAAAGTTTAGTGGAGGAGAACCTCTTCTGGCCATCTGGAGATCTTGCCATTTGTACATCAGATCCCCAAAGTCGTCCTTAATGCACGCCAGAACCTCCTGGAATATTTGTGCCCTCCTGTGCTGTCCTTTCAGGTGATACTGGGGTGGTTGAAATCCCCCATGAGGACCAGAGCCTGCAAAGGTGAGGCTGTTCCTGTCTGTCTGCAAAGGGCCTCATCCCCTTTGCCTGTCCTCTTTTTAATCCTGACCCATAAACTTTCCATCAGCTTCTCATCCATCCCCTGGCAGCATCCCATGGACTCCAGCTGCTCTCTCACATAAGGGGCAGCTCTTCCTCCTCATTTTCCTACCCTGCCCTTCCTAAAGAGCCTGTGTCCCTCCAAGGCAACAATTCTTCGTGAGAGCCAACCCACCACATCTCCATGATCCCAACAAAACTGGAGCCCTGCAACTTCACCCAGATCTCTAATCTTCAGGTTTATTCCTTGTACTTTTAGCACCCCAGAATGTTCAGTTCCTCTAGAGGATTTGGGATATTTGACCATGATGGTGGTGCCTGGTAGGCACTTCCCAGCTCACTTCCAGGTCTGAAGGTGACCCTGCCCACACCCCATTTTCATGACGTTGGGAACCCTTCCTGCCACCTCAGCCCGTGTCCTTTTCTCAGCAACCCTGTCCTCTGCTCCCACGGGACTGCTGGTCACACCCTCCCTCCCTCACCATTACTAAAGTCCCCCTCATGTAATGTAATTATCCCATCTCTCCCAAGCAGCTGCAAATCTACAAACAGGGTTCCACTGAACTCAAAACCATGTCACCAACACCAATTCTACAGCCAATTATTGTTTTCTCCTATAAGTGTCCTCCTCCTTGCCCTCTTTCCCCTCACCAGCAGCCTGTGATGAAGCTGCACTGGGATGGTTTTGCCGAGAGCTCCTGCAGAATTGTGTTGGGAAGACTCTGCTGATTCCCAGCTAACCCAGGCCATTGGCTTGTTTCGGTTTCAAAGGCTTGGGCTCACTGATATGATAATACATAACTAAATATTTGTATCAAAGAGAAGCCATGACCAGGAACTTGGGCACAGGGCTCATTTGCAGAAGACATAAAATAGCAGAGATAACCTCTCCCAAGCTGGCATTGTATTTCTTCCCTGCGTGACAGAAACTGCTCTCTCCCCTGGGGAGCGTTATCAAGGTGTTCATTAAGGAACTGGCCCAAATGCCAGAAAAACTCCTTTTAGGTTTTTGTAAGAAGCAAGGGTTGCTCTGCTGTGCCATGCACAGGCCAGACAAACTCTCCCCGCAATTCTCCCCAGCTCAGGTGAACCAGAAAGGGGATTTCTCTGGGAGCATTTTGCTGAGGGGCTCACCTCATATTCCCCATTTTGTATTTTCCCTGTGTTTCCTAAACAAGCACACAAAGAGCTTTCATTCCATGCATGTCAGAGGAACGGACTAAAAAAAAATAAAACAAGTACCAAGAGAGCTGCGTCTTGTCATCATGGGATTTTCACTGTGCAGGTTTCAACATCCCTTGCCTCCTGATTCTTCATCTCACTTACTTTTGTGTAATATGAATGTTAAAAGATAAACAGTGGGACTCCAACAACTGGTTGGGAAGATACCTTGATTGGCTGTCAGGATTAAAAGATGGTCAAAAAAACCTGTTAAAAATCTGCTGCAGTGTAAGAGGAAGAAAAAGAACAACAAAAAAAAACCCACAAAAACCTTATGCTGGCTCAAAACCAAAATGTCCTACTTAGTCTAACAGCCTCTCACAGGGAAGCTAATACTGGGATGGCTTCTTTGCATGGGTAATATCTTAAAATAATAAATATTGCCTTAAGAAAAGGGGTTGTGAGGATCTTGAAGCAAGCTGATGTATGTTGTCACGTCCCTCAAGGCATTAGCATCTGATGTGCTTTTAGAGATGAATCAGGCTCCAAAGTTATCCATGTACAAAAATAAGCTTTCAAAGAAACATTAAGAGAAAAAGGGGGGAAAAAAGAAAAGGGAAAGAAGACGAAGAAAAAAAGAAAATATACTAAAAACTCATTTTACATCTAATTTAGATTTCTTTTCCTGCCCCTGTGAACCTGAGCGATGTTTCTCAGAGGGGTGTAGTTCTGTCATTTCAGTGTGAAAGGAAGCATCTTATGCTAATGGAAATTAGCAAAGGTATGAACTTGGCAAAGAAATCCAGAGTGATTAACAAGCAGCAGAGAAGGGTTTCTGCTTTTAAAATCTACATATGGCTGTCTCAGGATTTGCTCCTGCTCCCAGGAGCACCAGTGAGAACTCCAGCTGAGCCTCCAGGTGAGAAATATCCCCACCAATCTTGCTCCTCTGGTGTTTAGGTCTCCCAACGAGCCTTTAGGACTATTAGCTCTCAAATATGGAAGTGGGCAGTTTCAGAAGTACCATGTATTATTATTGTGCATACACAAAGTAAAAGACAGTGAAAAAAAAGTCAGATTTTAATTCATCAGAAAAGAGCAGTGGCAAAGACAAAGGTCAGAGGGAGCTGATCTAATGTGTCTTATCTCTCTGTTCACAAAACGTGGTGGTTCTCAGGGATGGGCCGCTCCTAAAGATAGGACTAGGGGTTACTCTCATCTCTTTTCCCAGTTTTCTCCACCTAGTTTTTGTCCTAGTCGTTGGTAGCTGGGGAACAAGAGGAGATCAACTAATGGGCAGAAACTTCAGACTGTCTATGAGCACATCTTGATGTCAGGATTCTGTAAATTTAATTAGACATACACTGCTATGTGGAATGAAAATTCTATTTGGAAACAAAAAGCTGTTTATTTTTGTCTAATTTCATCAATACACATAATAATAATTACCATTACTATTGTTTTTTAATTACAGTTCCAGGTAGAAAGGAAGAATTGGTTCCCTTTCCAGTTAATGTTATATATTTTCCAGCTTCCTTTTTGCAGTCGAAATGGAACGGATTCATCTCCCAGAGAATTCTATTTTATGCTAAATATACCAGCAAACTGTCCATAACATGAGAACCTTATTGCACAAGGCAGCTTGTCAGATCAAAACATCTCTGGATGTACAAAAAGCTCAAAACACAGGGAAAATAATCACAGCATCCACAGAGGGCTGCTCATGAGGGACAAGATCACGTTGGAATGGTGGAAGAGGGTAATAAAGCCCATAATTTTCATGTGACACCTACCTATTGTGTCTCCTTGCTCGTGCACCATGGAGGCCAGGTCTTTGATGATCTGGTTCACATCCAACATGTCACTCTGAAAAGACAGAAATCTGAATATTAAGGAGGAATGGGGAATATCCAAGTATAAAAGGCACGTTCCACAGTCCAGCTTGGCAAGAAAAAACACAGACCCAGAAATCTTCACCGGTGTAGAGGTAAAAGGGAAAGTTGTAATGCTCCCACAGTAAATTAAAAACTCCCTCAGAGCCATGGTTTGCTGGATCTAAGTCAGCCAGCTGACTCAAGCTTTGTGAGAGAAACAAGTGGAATGATCAGATTTTATGGCTGCTTTTCAGAATTGTGGAGGACTAAGGAAAAACAACAATAAAAACAACAGCGGCAAACCCTTCTCTTTCTAAAAAAGTTATTGGTGACGCAGGCCATTCATCCCAGACTGTTTTCTCCCACACAGAAAAAGGCCATCTCTCAGCACAGCATCCATCTGATGCTATTCATAAACTGATGGAGATACAATCAAAAACTTCCTATTGGTAGGGCAATAAGGAAAGAGCTGTTTGATGAACAGATTCATTTATATGTTTTCAAGTAGGAAAAAAAAAAAAGTAACTCCATTCAGCTCTGAAATTTTCTCTGTGAAAACACAGCAAATTACCCATGAGTTTGTTTCCTTCATTTCTGAACACTTACCATATAAAAGAGCAAATGTGAGCATATGTTGACATCATATGACACTGTCTCTTGTAAAAAGAATTATTTAGCAATAATAGACATGATAATATAGACATTGCTAAATGCACTACCAGAGCAACATTACCAGAGCAGGAAAAAAGACACTAAAACAGGATGTATTTGTTTTTTCAGCTGTACCACTCAGAGAAATTGGCAGGAACCTCTGGGAATTATTTAGCCCAAGAGCCCTTCTCAGAGCAGACAATTAAAGTAGGTTGCTCAGGGCCGTGGTTTTGTCTGCCTCCAAGGATGGAGATTCCACAGACTGCCTGGCAAACTGCAAGTCCATGGAACTCTGTGTGTTTGACCACGGCTGGATGCCAGGCACCCACCAAATCTGCTCTCCCACTCCCCTCCATAAGTGGACAGAGGAGAGAAAATATAACAAAGAGTTCATGAGTTGAGATAAGGACCTGAAGACCTCACCCTCCAAATATCATCATGGGCAAAACAGACAGTTATTAATTGAATTGATTACTAGCAAACTGAGAGCAGGGTAATGAGCAGTTTCAGAACTGTCTGGACACAATCCTGTGCCGTGTGCTCTGGGGTGGCTCGAGCAGGGAGGTGGCACCAGATGACCCCACGGTGGTCCCTTCCAGCCTGACCCACTCTGTGATTCCACGCTCATCCCAAAGGATCCAGATGCTGCCACCACACTTTTTAAAGAACTCCATTTCTCTATTAGCAAGTTTTGAAAATGGTGCAAAATGAATCCATGTCCTCCTCCTGAAGTTTGCTATGAGAATATAACTGGCATAACACTTGGACACGTAATGCAATAGAACTGCATCAATTTAAAATGAGGTCTGGGAGTCTCACTGTGAGTGCTAGAATACACCAAGTTGTTGAATAACTGAAGACATAGGAAAATCAAAAGATTGAAAAAGCTGTGAGAAATCATAATAAAGCTCCCCCAATCAAAGCCTGGGTAAGGCACCACAAAATGCACTTCATCCCTTCCCTTATCAAGCATAATGAAGCTTTAATTATGGATGGTATTATTCCTAACTTGTAAATACTGCAGAATATTTTGCAAAACAATAAAGTTTAAGTAATTTGAGATTGTACTTGAGCACTGTGTTAGTAAATCATTGCTGGGAAATGAGAAGAAATTAGTAGTGTTTTTGTTTTTGTTTTTATTTTTTTTGGTTTTTTTTTTTTGAATAGGGAAGTTTTCTGAGTTTTTTGTAAAAGTATTTCAAAGGAGAAAACTAAAGTCTAGCAAAATGTGAAGAATTATGAATTAGCTTTAATGTGTTGTTCTGCTCTTGTTTAACTGCTTTGTAAAAGATGATTAAGGAAAATACAACAAGTCCAGAATGCTGATTTTTCTCTCTTGGCTAAATTGTTACTGACATATTTTTTGATTTCTGTTCCTTGCAATATAAACACAATCACTTCTGCACTTCAATCTGCTTTATTTTGTTGTGCTTCTTTTTCAGCACTTTAAGTGAAGGTGCCTTAAAACTCACAAATATGGTTTTGCATGTACTTTTGGTTAGACAGAGCTTATTGCAATATATGGGATTACACACAGCCTCCACCCACCCCAAGCATTTCCACTGGAATAAAACAGATGACACACTGACTTCTTATAGGGCCCTTCCCAGCTAATTTAGCCATGAGCTAAATTTAGCTAATTTAGCTGTCCTGATCCCCAGGTATTACGTGAGGCAGGGAAGGGTGAGAAAGGAAATTCAACTCTGTGCGAACGGTGCTGGTTCAGCTTTGCCATTTGTATCCAGGCACTTGGGAAGAACCAGCCATCTGCAGCTGCAGAGCAGAGATCCTTCCCATAATGTTGCAATAACACTTAAAATTACTGTTTAGCAAATATGCATCAGTGAGAGCCAGCGCTGAGTTGTGAGGAAGGAGAAGCTGCGACTACTGCACTTAAGGAAAAGCAAACAGGGGTGAGTTTTAAAGCACAGAGAACAAAAACAATCTGACCTGAAGCAAGAAATCTGTTGAATAATTTAACCCGGCAATGTGAAGTTTCAAAGTCCTTGACATATGTAAGGAAAACAAAGGAAAAAATAGAAGAAAGAAAAATACCCAGAAATAAAGACCTTCCATAGTGGACTATATCTTGGAGCTACTCCCCTGCTCCTCCTTGCCAGGTCTGCTCCATCCCCAAGTACCTCTGAACTTGCCAGGCAGCAGAGTTTGTTGGGAAAACCAGATTGCCTTGGGTTTCCCCAAGTGTTTGCATCCACTTTGCAGAATTCCCAGTGAAATACAGCTCCCCATAAATCTCTGACTCCACAGAACCCAGGAGGGCAGCAGCCACCACCATTCCCAAAATTCTGTCTCCCTGCCAGCTAACTAGGCTGGGGCTCTCTGGGTTTTAATTAACACCAGCCTTTCCTGTCTGGCAGCAATTCACTCAGTATATTCTGCAGTAAGAGGGAGACAGGTTTAAACTGTTCCATGTAAATCCTCTTTTCTATTTTTTTTTCCCCCAGAAGGAGAAATCCATTGTTCAGATTAGTAGACAGGATTTAATATCATCCATTCTGGAACAAAAAGAATTAAACTAGTCAACAATAAAATGAAATGGCAGTAGCTAAAGATGGCCAAAAAAGCAGAGAAGTGGTAGATGAGAAAAGCAGAGATGTGAAAGAATTCGAGGCCCCTAAGTTCTGGAGGATTAACTCTCATGAGGGAAAATTAGTTTGGGAAGTTCTTAACAAAAAGTACTGGGTTAAAACCGCAGGACTATTTGAGTAATTTAACCTGACTCAATAAGTGAATAATGTCACTGCATAGTACTGAGATTTTGGGAAAAAAATTAAATTTCTAAACCTGACACAAAAATGGTTGGAAATATGATTTTGCAGATAAACCAGAGATTTCAATTTCCCATTTTTTGTTTTAACAAAATAAAAATTTCAACATTTTTGAAATTAATTTGTGAGCAAGTTGGGTTATAAAACCAATGTTAATGTTCCCAATGTGGGAACAATAAATCCCAGCAGCTTATTTCCCCACGTAATGAGCATTTCTGGAGTATTTCCAAGACAGCAAATAAGCAAACCTCTTCTCTCTTCCACTCTCATTCTTTGGGGTGAAGATGTACTCACACTGAAAACTTCCAACATAACCCTGCCCTTAATGCTATCCTAAGGACTTTGCTCTATTCCAGCCATGGGAATGGTGTTAAATAACCCAGAGAGGGGAACAGGCTCTCCTCAGAAGGACACAGAACAAATCTGTGTAGTCAATAATTCCTCTCTCACATGGAGCCAGATCCCAGCCTCCTCTATCAGTGTCAGCTCAGGTCCTCAAGGGAAGAGTCACACTCATTTCTAGGAATGTTTGCTTTAGGTTTGTATAAAAATGGGATCAAAAGTATCAGTGGTCTATCCTACTTAGCACCTGTGCTTTTGTGTTCACTCAGAAACCAGACACCCACTTTTTTAAAGGACTATAAATTAGCATTTAAATAATTGCTGCCTCAGTATTCAGGAGCTGCTGAATTTTTACAAGCAAGGTCACATTCTGACCCATCATCTACTCTGCAGCAAGCAGCCAGGAGAGCTATAAAAGAAACCTCAAGGAGATCCTGAAAGATGTCCTATAAGGCCCAGGTGTGTATTTCTGCACATGGAAGCGCTCCAAAACACAATAAAGGAAAACAAAACCCTTGCGCTTGTTATCTTTGGGGGAAAAAATAAAGAAACAAGAAAAAAAAATCAACCAACAGCTCTTTGTAGTGTCTGTCATGTTTTACCAAAGAGATGCTGAGATGTTCCTTGTGTGTTGTCCCACCTGCAACACCTTTGGGGCATCTCCTACCCTGTGGTCCACCATGTATGGACATGGAAAGACAACTCAGAGCATGGTGTTTGTCCTCACTCCTTCCTGAGAGACAGAGGAAGGAAAGGGAAAAATAATATAAAACGTGAGCAAGCTTCTGATGCAAGATGGGCAGAAACTAAATCTTGCTGCAACAGCCTTTCAACAAATATTTTTCTCTTGTCTATGGCTGGGGAGAAAAAAGTGACATTCAATAAATCAACCTGATTCAGCCTAAGCAACAACAGACCAGCTGAAAATTGTTTTGAGGGCAGAAGCTATCCAGAACAGCAATTACAGACTGAGTTAGACCTCCTCTGGGACTCAACAACAGCCAGACTGTGGAGTTTCTCTCTCTCTCCCTTGCCTGTGCGCGTTTCCTCTCTCTTTTGCTGTCTTAGAGGTCTGTGTCATCTCAGGGAGTGTAGAACTGTGCTGCATAATTAAAGTAGTCGTGCTGAGCTTTGGGATGGCAGCCCAGCCCCTACCTGGGGACACCAGCTCAAGAAACACAACAGGAAGGGGGCTCCTGTCCACCGAAAGCCAAAAGGGGAGGCTGTGGGAGGTGAGATGCCTCGAGCTCATCAGAAAGAGCTGAGGCCAGTGCAGAGGGCACCTCACCAGGGACGAGTACAGAGATCCTGCAAGCTACCAGCTACTCTTTTATTCATTCTGCCCTTGGCTGGGTGCCACGTGCCCACCAAAGCTGCTCCGTCACTCCTCTCCTCAGCTGGACAGGGGAGAGAAAATATAAAAGGCTTGTGGGGTGAGATAAGGACAGGAAGAGATCAGTTGTCAGTTCCTGTCACGGGCAAAATAGGCTTGATTTGGGGAAATCAGTTTTGTGTATTACCAATCAAAATCAGAGGAGGGTAATGAAAAGTAAAACCAAATCTTAAAACACTTCTCCCCACCCTTCCCTTGTTCCTGGACTGAACTCCCATGTTCTCTGCTTCCTCCCCTGTTGTGGCACAGGGGAAGAGGGAATGGGGGCTGTGGTCAGTTCATCACACATTTCTTTCTTCTCCCACTGATCCCCAGCTCCATTGTGGGGTCCCTCTCATGGCACAGTCCCGCACACACTGCTCTAACCTGGGTTCCTCCCATGGGCTGCAGTTCTTCAAGTGGAGCCCCCACAGGGTCACAAATCCTTCCAGCTGCATCTTCATGGAATCAGAATCATCAAACCACAGAATGGTTTGGGTTGAAAAGACCTCAAAGATCATCCAGTTCCACTCCCTGCCATGGGCAGGGACACTTTCCACTACCCCAGGTTGCTCCAAGCCCCATCCAACCTGGCCTTGGACACTTCCAGGGATGGGGCAGCCACAGCTTCTCTGGGCAATCTGTGCCAGGGCCTCACCACCCTCACAGGGAAGAATTTCTTCCTAATATCCAATCCAAACCTGCCTTCTACTGGTTTAATGTCATTCCCCCTTGTCAGGCTTGCCTAAGGGAAATATAATAATACAAACATAGCAAGAGGCAGCTTGTCCTTTTTTAAAACCCTTTGGATCTGGAAACAGGAGATATGTTAATGGAGGAGGTCATCAATAATTCTGCTTTTTAAGTAGATATCTTCACTTTGTATTTGGGAAATATAATAAAGCATCAAAGATCACATAAAGCATTCTTTTTACTAACTTTTATTCTGATCTTCAAATAATTAATACCCCAAATTTCATTTAAATTTGTCAGTTTGTAAAGGTGTGTGAATTCCCATATGTATGTATATAAGAGTATTTATACAGGCACATAAACATGTGTATTCCCACGTACCACAAACACTCCCACCTGTATAAACAGCCACTGGATATAGAGAGACACTAATAATTTTAAGATTAACTTGCCCTGAACATATACCAGGTGTTAAATGAACATTTGAGGCTTAGCAGATTGCAGAGATATAAACACAGCTTATTTCTGTCTACAGTAGCAGAAAACAGACCTTAAATCTCAGGCTTCTTTTTCCTGGCTAGACACTCTGGTGTAAAATAAGCATGAGCACTGATATGATCTGATAACAGGCAAGTAAACAAAAAAATAAAAGAAAAGAAAAATTTGTTTGCCTTGCTTAGTTTTAATCAAAAAACAACAACAAAAAAAGAGCTGTGTTGACTCCATTTCGTCTTCAAGTTAATGCTGTGATAGTTTTGATATCAGGGAGAGCAGGAGTGATGTGAGCAGGAATGGGTCACATCAGAAAACTGAGATGCAACAGTTGTGTCAGAATCATAAAGTCACAGAATGGTTTGGGTTTGAAGGGACCTCAAAGATCATCCAATTCCACGCCCCTGCCGTGGGCAGGGACACCTCCCACTGTCCCAGGTTGCTCAAAGCTCCATCCAACCTGGCCTTGGACACTCCAGAGCTGGGATCAGTGCTCCAGGTGGGGCTTCATGAGAGTGAAGAGGGGCAGAGGGGTGTGGAGAATGAAGGAATTACGCTAAAAATTCGAGGTGCAAAGCAAATGGAGAATGTTTCAAAAATCATCACCAGGGAGAAGAGCATGTGAATTTACATATTTTGCAGTGTCCTGCCCTTCCTTCAATCCCCACCACTCTCCTCTTCCACCAGACACTCATAAAGTCCACAAAGAGCGCAAGAGGGGGGAGATCCACAAACTAAGGAAATGAAGAGGGAAGTGATTTCATTACTCTCCAGAGTGACCACCAGCTCTGCTCTCCAGATGGGAATGTGCTGCAATTTTATTTCTCTTTACTGAATGTCTGATGTTCCTGTACCTTGTTAGCACAGCTTGAACAAGTTTCTAGGGTGCTACAATGCATATTTGGGAAAAATAACCCTGAACAACCTGATCCATGGCAGAGGGGGTTGGAACTGGGTGATCTCTGAGGTCCCAAACCAAACCATTCCATGATTCTGTGATTTATTTTCTCAAGGATGCAGAAGAAAGTTTCTGCACCCGCAGTACAAATCCAAACTTTTGCTCTCCTACAGCCAAGTTTCTATCTACTTTACCACTAAAGAAAGATTAATATCCTTGCTTTTCCAACAAACCCTTGGGCTGGATATGAAAGAGACTCACGGATCAGAAATATTGCTTCTGTTTTCTGATATGCTAGGAAGGTTCTTGTGGGATTTAGTGCCTTCTCACCTGTCCCAGCTCCCCAGAGCTGAATTAGGAAGTCCATTCTGAGTTAATTCATAGATGTATATAGGCTAATCAAATGGCACAAAAGTAATTGCATGAAAGACCCCAAGTGAGCAGAGATAATGAAATGCCTGACATTGTGGCCTTTGTAGACCAGGAACAAAAATACTCAGTGAAGATGAAGATTGTCCCAATAGAGAATATCCATTTGTATTTCAAACACAGGTTGTAGCTTAGGGTTTGTGAAATTTTCTGGCTTGACACCCCGAAAGCAAAAATTAAATACAATACAAAAGGCAAACATAAAAGCCATGCAAACCAGAGCAGAATTGCCCACCCACAGTAATCCACAGCCTTGTTCAAGAAAAGGCTTTCATGAGCAACAGATCCTTTTTCTTTCTGCAAGAGCTGGGCAATAGCCACAGTGATTTGATGCAATTGTCACGGAGTGTTTCGTGTGGTAGGTACCTGTCCAACAGGAACTATTTGTCTGTACTGCACATTTATTTTGCTCTCCAACAGCTCCAAGGAGCCACTGGTCTCTACAGCAGCAAACTGCAAAAAGTGAGATATAGGAGTTCTTACAGCAACCTATGAAAAAAAAGTCATTATTTTTTTATATGCAATAAGAATGCTTGTTGGGAAAACTTAGTCTTTTTAAAATAAGAAAATAAAATGCATTTAATATTTACAAGTACACTTTTTTGCTGCTCAGAAGAAGAAGGTTTCCTAAATACCAAGTCACCAAAAATTTGGAAATCCATAAGCAACTCCAAACTCGGTTTGTTCCTCGTTGCCTTTTCCTTCAGCATCTCCTGCTTCCTGCCCCAGGCTGCAATGTATAAACTAATAGCAGTAGTGAGGGAAGTAGTTGTAATCTATCACCCTGACTGATACCAGCCCCAGGAAAGGCAGTTTATTGCAGGTGGTATGTTATCTTCAAAAATAGAAACCGTGCAAAGATTATGACAAAAACTTCAACACTTTCTACACTTTGTTTGCAGCACTATTAATTCTCCACTCTGGATTTATTTCCATGAGGGTCATACAGCCAGAAAAAAATACAATGGAGGAATTCATTTTCTTTTTAGGAGTGTTCTGGGAAGCCAAGCAATTAGAGCAATCTTAAGCTGTCATGTATTATCAATTGCTGCTCAGTTATTTTACTTAAATAAAATACTGATTGCAGAGTCTGATCTGCAGCTATCAACAGGGTGATTCATTTAGGTGCACTATTTATTCATGACAAATTAAAAAAGAACATCTAACTTTAACTGAAAGGAGAAAGACAAAGGGACAAGGGAAATACACAGCACCTTTTTACAATTCACTGCTACGCTGCCAATTCTGTGTTTAGAAATGGCTGAAACTGCTGTACCTTGTACAGAGTTTGGAGACAACTCAGTCCTCATTAAAAATTGAGTTCATGGGTTTGGTGCAAGAGAAGAAGGAAGTCACAGCCTCTTACAGAGGTCACTGAAGGTTGGAATCATAAAATCATAAAAGGGTTTGGGCTGGAAGGGACCTTGAAGATCATCTGGTTCCAACCTCCTGCCATCCATGAGCATGGCACCTTCCACTAGACCAGGCTAATCAAAGCCCAGTCCAGCCGGACCTTGAGTGCCTCCATGGGTGGAGAATTCAAAACTTCTCTGGACAACCTCTTCCAGTGCCTCACCGCTCTCGTAGGAAGGAATTTTCTCCCAATATGTAAACTAAACCTACTCTCCTTCAGCTTATTTCCCCTTGTCCTGTCACTCCATCCCTTGTCCAAAGTCCCTCTCCAGCTCTCTTGGAGACACTTTAGGCATTGGAAGGGGCTCTAAGCTCTCCCTGGAGCTTTCTCTTCCCCAGGCTGAACACCCCCAGCTCCCCCAGCCTGTCTCCATGGCAGAGGTTCTTCAGCCCTTTGATCAGCTCAGTGGCCTCCTCTGGACTTGTTTGAAGAGGTAAACGCCTCTCTTGTGTTGGAGGTCCCAGAGCTCCAGGTGGGGTCTCTCAAGAGGAGAGATCTTGTCCTCTTTCTTCAGGAGACTGAAGAGGCACAGCCAAAAAAAGGGGTACGGCTGTCCAGGCCACCAAGGGCTCCACAGGGCACCAGCTCCATGAGTAACTCCAGACCCAAGGTCTGCCCAAGGTTCACCTTCTCCTCAGTGGTGCAAATTGGGCAAAAAGAAGATACATGTTCCATACAGTTAATAAAAACCCCTCTCTGCTCTGCATTTCCCTGTGCATTTCAAAGCCAAATGCTACGGTCTTCGTAGGCTCTTCCAGATTTTGGCTCTGTGGACTGCAGATAACGCTGTTGACACTTCTCTGACATATTTTCAGTCAATAATGCAGGTTACCTAGAAGGCATAAATGCTGAGTAAAAGTGTCTAAGGGCAAATTAATTATACCTGCAGCTAAAAGGCTCAGAAAAGAAAGGTTGATGGGTGTCACCTCCTGCAAGTTGACTCTCCCAAACACCCTCACATGGTTTTATTCTCCATTCTATGCACAAGAGACTGTCTATTTAAAAAATATCCATTATATCCAAAATGATTCATCTCATTGTTCAAGGATTTTTTTCTTAAAATTTAATTTATTTCTCTCTGTCCTTAGTTACTACTTGGTAATTTGTTACTACCTTCAACCTTAATATTTTAAATTATTCTACCCTTTTTTCAATGCTATTACACATCAAGTATTTCTACACAGTCATCATGGCTCAACTAATCACTGCTGCACTTTCTGAGCCTGCAATTGGTAAATTCCTGTAATCTCTCTTCATAAATTATACTTAATACTTCTTCCTCATTTATTTCCTTCTGGATCACCTCCAAATTTCTAATAGAAAAAGGAGGCCAAAATGCTCTCATTTCTCACACCCCTTCTTATCATATACAAGGTGCCAATGTCTAAGGCAGACACTAAAGCCTGTGTGACAATTCACTTCATTTTCCAACTGTCTGTGCTCAGTATCCAGTTCAAAATTTTCAGTTTCTGGCTAAAACTATCCAGCAGGTCCAGTGGCACAGCTTCTTTAGTTGGCTCACTCACCAGTTGTGTCAGGAATTTATCCTCTACACACTTCAGGAACATCCTGGGCTTTTTCCTCGTTGCTGTGTTGTATTTCCAGCAGACACCTGGTTAAATTGAATTCCTCCATGGGAACAAAGGCCAGGGATCATGAGGCTTCTCCCAGACACTTCTAGAACAATTTATCCATCTCTTCATCCTGGCTGGGTGGTCTATAACAAAATCCCACCAGGATATCTGCCTTGCTGGCCTTCCCCGTGATTCTGACCCATAAACACTCAGCCCTACTGACACAAGGGTTACCCCATTGCCTCTCCTCCCTTGTCTGTCCCTTCTGAAGAGTTTACAGCCATCCACTGCAGCACTCTGGTTGTGCGAGTCATCCCACCCTGTTTCCAGTCACAGTTTTCCAGTGGCACAATGGCTTCCAGCTCCTTCTTTTTGTTGCCCATGCTGTGGGCACTGGAGCTGTTATGTTTGCAGAAACAGTGCAATACCAGCTGGTGTCTGCCACCCCAAATCCAGAAATCTCGTGTTCATTCTCAGATCAAAATTGTGAATTGCAGTTCTATCCAGTAATTAAAATTACAGTTCTGAACAACAAGCAGCTCGCCCTCTGATCAAAGGAGATATCATTCAAACAATTAACCCCTGATTTTACTTGGACTTGCTTATGTGTCACTGGCAGATGGGGAAGATGCTCTCACAGAACAAAGTTTGGGTCATTTTGATCTCTAGAGGAAGGAGGAATTGTTTATAGTGCAGAGCTGGTGAATTATATGTTGATGTTTTCTACATTTACTGCTCAGCAACTTGCCCTGGCTCCCTTCAGAGTCAATGGGAAGCCAACACTGAGCTTGAGGAGCTCAGATTAAGGGTGAGGTATTTTCAAACTGTCTGGGACTCATAAATACTAAGGTGAAATTTTTAGAGAAATATTGAGACAACCTCAGAGCTGTAAACTGAAAATTCATGGGGAATCAACTGAATTTCCAGAAGAGAGAAATGAGAGAAAAGAGAGTGTCTGAACGGTGCAAAATCCAAAAGTCTGGGAATTTGAGGGCAGAGAGCTTAATGCCAGCCCTGTGCAGCCCCAGTTGTACAGATGATGGGAGAAATAATCCAATGTATGATTTTCTGATGCAAGAAACACAGCAGGAAAGTGAGCAGCAAGAAGTGTGCATTTGTCAAAAGTTACCTGGTACCTTTCTAGGACAGGCATCACCTGAGAAGGCGGAAAAGCAGCAGATGACAAATACACAAGTAAAGCAAAAAAAGTCTGGATGAAAATATTGTAAAAATTGGCCCAGAAATCATAGTTTAAAACTATTTGTCCATCGGTAAATTCTCTTTGGTAATGGACTGCAAGGATGCATGGAAAGGACTTCAACATCACAAAGTTCAACAAGGACAAATGCAAGGCTCTGCTCCTGGACTGGGACAATCCCCAGAATCCAAACAAACTGGGTGATGGAATGGAAAAAGTCTTGCAGAGAACGAGGTGGGAATAGTTGGTGGATGAAAAATTGGGCATGAGTTGGCCATGTGCACCTGGAGCCAAGAAAGCCACCCGTGTCCTGGGCTGCATCAAAAACAGAGTGGGCAGCAGGTGAGGAGGGGATTTTACCACACCCTTAGTTCTTGTGGTTTTCCTGGATCCAGGACTAACCAATATTTTTCAGGAATGGTTTAGGTGATGGCGTAGAAAGGACAGTTCATAAATAAGAAGGTGCAGTGAAGCTCAGAAATATTTTAAGACTGTCAGAAGATATGATTAGAATTCAAAGGGATCTTGTTAAAATGGGGAAACACTGTGAGAAAAAAGGGTGAAGCCAAACAAAGAAAACACAAAGTTCTACAGTTAGACATAAGGAATAGGAGACAATTTCCCAGGCAAAAGTCCTCAAAAAGGAAATAAACAAACAAGCAAAGGTGCTGAGAGGTGCTGGGGACAAAGCTAGCACTTGTGAGATAAAATATTGTGCCCAATTTTGAGCATTAAATCTCAGGGGGACCACCTGGAGACAGCTCAGAGAAAAGCCATGGGAATGATCAAAGGTGTTAGAAAAACAGGAATTAGTGTGGTTTTAATGTAGGAAGAGCAGGGTGGGTGGGGTTGGAGGGGTGGGGGGAGCACAACAGATGTGATAATGCTTTACTGACAAGTGGAACTGCTGCAAATAGGAAGGGAATAACCTGTTCTCCATATTCCCCATCCGTATGACAGAAATTCATGGACTGAAACTGCAACAGGAGACATCTATATAAGAAGTTAATGATTTGGGTTGTTGATCCCGTCTTAGAGCTGAGAAGAGGATTTGATGATGTTTAAAGATTGCTCTTAACTCCACTTGTCTAATATTCAATGCAATCAATACAAACCCTGGAAATCAGAGAGGGAGGGACTATTTCACACTGCAGCCACAAACTTCCCATCAGCTCCAGTCACTAAACTGATTAAATCACACACCTCTCCCTCAGCCTTTCCAAGCTAAGACAAATTCAGCAAATCTCTGCTCCGTTAAACATCCCCGTCCACAAAAACGAAAGGTGAAGCTCAATAAGCTTTAACCAACTTATCAATAGGCACAAAGACACTTTCTGTCATTAAACAGCAGCAGATAACAATCAGACAGCAGCGTCTCCCCTTCGGCAAGGAACAATGGCATCTGCAGCAGGGAATCCTGACAACAGTGTGCCATCTATCAGCTGCGTGTGACAACAAACCACAGCCAGCCCCTGTCCCGAGGGCTGCATTTAGAAACCATCGAGCGCATCTACAGTGACAGAGCAGATACTCCTGCACTTATAAACCCACCAGTCACTTAGCAGAGAGGTGAGTTATCCTGCTTTCCTTCCCACCTGCACTGCCCCCTCCCCGAGGAAATGCTAATTTGGAAGAATTTGGATCCTGCTCTCCAGTTTATTAGGAAGTTTTAAGCATTTATATTCAATCATGCTCAGTTTGTGCTCCCTGAGTTCAGATTAGCTTTCAATGGACTATTTTAATTTTGTTTTAATTTGCAAATGAGGCAGGTGAGAGTCTAGACTCAAATGGGGGATGGCTCAGCTCATTCCCAGCCACACACTGGTGTCTCTGGCTCAAAGGATGAAGCACTGGGAAAGCTGGATGGATCTAGGGGTGTGGGGAGAGAACTGGAGGAACTGGGGAGTTGCTTTCAGACTGAATGCACCTTGAAAAGGCTGCTGTTTACTGTTAACACTCAGATAATTCGTTGCTTTTTCCATTCAAGGCAGATTGGAAAAATAAATAATTTTCCAGCATGGAGGACTTTAGACTACACCTATCATACCTCATGTTATGATATGTCATAGAGTATGATACAGAATCATAGAATCTTTAAGGCTGGAAAAGACTTCCAAGATCATCAAGTTCAATCTTTGACCAAATACCACCATGTCCCCTAAACCATACCATGAAATGCCACATTTGAACACTTCCAGGGATGGTGACTCCATCACTTCCCTGGCAAGTTTGTTCCAATGTCTGACCACTCTTTCACTGAAGAAAGTGTCCTAATATCCAACCTGAACCTCCCCTGGCACAACTTGAGGCCACATATATATTTGACTTCTTATTAATACTAAGTAATATCTAAATACTTTTATCAGGCCTTAATGAACAACACTGAAAAGTCACTGAATTAGTTCAAGCACTTCTAAAGGCAAAAGGAAACAGCCTTTTTTAGGTTTTTGGCTGCTGATAATAAGTTCTCACTGTTTGATGACTCTTTGGGATAAATTGATGGGTTTTCCTCTCTGTCCAGCCATTACCAACCACAACTGCAGCATTTCTTTAGTTGATAATATGAGAAGGCAATTTAGAACAGAAACTGAACAAAGTTTTAGCTTCCATAACCAAACCCAAAAAAGATAGAATCACAGAATCATAGAATCATAGAATCATAGAATATCCTGAGTTGGAAGGGACCCATCAGGATCCTTGAAGTCCAACCCCTGGACCTGCTCAGGACAGCCCCAAGAGTGACACCACATGCCTGAGAGCATTGTCCAAAAGCGCCTTGATCCTTTAAATTTGGGCCACCTTCATGAGCAGCTCCAGCCTCAGCTCAGCAGAAAACTGAGCTGACATCCCCTTGCACACTGTGCCCATGAAAGACCCCAAGCCATGCCCATAGAGTGGCTCCTGCCTTTGCAAACTGTGAAATATCAGGAACCAGCCCCCACCTTCCTCAGCCTCATCACACAGTGCCGCACTTTGATTTATTGGGCTCTCAAAATGGTTTATTACAGGAGAGTGTTTCTGCCCTGATTCCCACCCTCACATGTGCACTGAACCCTCACCTCTGTCTGAAGCCTCTCTGAGTTTAGGTTTGTATCTTTTCACTGTGTTCCTTTTTTTTTTTTTTTTTTTTTTTACAGAAAATAGATTGCCATAAATTTTGCCCTTTCAAGTGTTTAGTGACAGAGTGGAGTTGCCCTCAGTCACATCTGTTTATCCTGGTAAGCACATTTATAAAGTGATTTCCCATCCTCGTTATTCTGTCAATGGCATTTCACACTGCAGCTACTTTAATGCAGCATTTTATCACTTGTCCTGAGGGCTGCTGACAGCTGCCAATTTCAAGGCTTCGTTCCAATCTTAATTTTCTTCATTTCCTTTTCTTTGCCCTCACTCCCTTTCCCTATCACCTCCTTTATTTTCAGAAGAAAGGGGAGTTAGATGAGTGCAACGAACGCCGAGGATTTCCTCTCCCCTTTAACACAGAGACACTATAATCCCATAATAATCCCATAATGTGAAGTGAGTTAGCGAGGAAGAGTTAAAATTCAGGAGAGTGCAGCTGAATTTCAGTTGAATATTGGACTTCTTTTTTATGATTAATTCTCCATTAATGCTTCTGGGTTAAAATTTCCCTGCTCCCTTGCTAGGCAGAAATTGGACTGTTCATCTTCCAGGGAAGGGACTTTGTACTCTTGCTTGCTGTGATGCTCCTGCCAGCCAGAATTACCTAAATCAGACCAGAATAGGCTACAATGCAGATCAAAGCACAGGAGGACAGAAATTTTACCCAAGGAATGCTTTTTAGAGCACTTTGAGAAAGTTCCCTTCTTGCCACAACACTTGTTTTTCATAAAACCATAGAACCATTTAGGAGGGAAAAGACCTTTAAGATCACTGAGGCCAACCATTAACCCAGCACTGCCAAATCCACCACTAAAACACGTCCCCAAGTCCCACATCAACACATATTTTAATACCTCGAGGAATGGTGACTCAACCACTTCCCTGTTCCAGTGCTTGGCAACCCCTGATATCTGATCTAAACCTCCCCTGGCACAGCTTGAGGCCATTTCCTCTTCTTCATTTGTTCCTTTGGAGGAGAGACCAACCCCCACACTGGTCTATCCATGACCATCCAAGGAAATTTTTCATCATCTCGGGCTGAGTTTGCTCATGCCTTAAGGGTAATTCCTATTCTGCTCAGTGTTTCAGCAAGGAGACTTTTACATAGCAAGAAAACTTCAGAGGAGCCTGTTCCAGTGCCCAACCACCCTCTGGGGGAAGAACCTTTTTCTAATATCCAACCTAAACCTCCCTGGAGACAACTTCAGGCCATTTCAAGTCCCATGACTGATCACCAGAGAGGAGAGATCAGTGCCTGCCCCTCCTCTTTCCCGCACAAGAAAGCTGCAGACTGCAATGAAGTCTCCCCTCCGTTTCCTCCAGGGTGAACAGACCAAGTTGCCTCAGCCTCTTCTTGTATGGCTTCCCCTCTAGAACAAAAATAATGTTTTGCCAGCACCAGAAATGTTGGCCTGGTTCGAGATACTGTCCCTGGTTTGTGAGCTCATATCAAAGTGGGTCTTGCATCACTCTCCAAGACCAAAAGAAAAATTCCATCTTGACATGGGCCAACCATTCTCTTAGTCACATTTTCACTCAGTTTTCCAAAATAGTAAAAACTATTTTATTCTTCTGATCTGCAATTAACATAAGATTCAATTACTGGGATTTTCTTCCAATGGAATCGATTTTTTTCTCCATTTTGTTGCTGGAATGTACAGTCACGTTGGTGAAAAAGGGCAACGTGCCAGAATATTACTTAGATAACCCTAGCATGCTTAAATGGAAGGCTTTTCGTTTGTTCAATTAAAAGTACACATCAAAATCAGGACATTGTTTTTCTTTGATTTCATTATCCAGACTGATGGCTTATAAATGCATTTACTCATGGGATCATCAGTCTGTGGTTATCAAGAGAATTGAATCATAGAATGGGTTGGGTTGGAAGTCACCCTAAAAGCCACCCAGTCATGCCATACTCTGAAGAGGAAGCAGCAAACAAGTAGGTCAAGAGTGGTCTCTGAAAAAAAAAAAAAAAAAAAAAAAAAATCCTTGGTATTCCCTTGAATACTCCCAGGGATGCCCCATCTCTGGAACTGTTCCAGGACAGGTTGGACAGGGCTCTGAGTAACTCGGTCTAGTGGGTGGCATCCTTACTGAGGGCAGGGGGCTTGGAATTAAATGATCTTTAAGGTCCCTTCCAACCCAGGCTTTTCTATGATTCTATTATTTTTATGATTTTATAGGTGCAAGTTCAGCTTCCGAAAACTTCAGGTGACAAAAATCTGCTCAGCTTAGACAGAAAGAGAAGAAGTGCTCTAAGAAATCAGGGTGACAGAAGCTGGGATGCAGCACTGCCACTCAAGGAAAATTCTAAAAAACCCACAAAACAGTATTTTGTCAAACAGTCTGGTGAAGGAGCAGACTACAAGTATCATTGATTATGGATGTATGTTTGAGCTTTTGATATAAACAACAGGAGATGTTGTAGAGCAAATTAAGAGAAAAAGGGTGGTTGTGGGTCAGCTCGTGATAGAACAGATGTCTAAAATATTAGTGGATGAACTGTGTTCTAAAAGTGTGTTTTCATAGATTGTATTGAGACCTTAAAGTCAGGCAGGGACCTCTACACCCTGGAAACCTCCAGTTATGGAAAAAGTACCTTGCTCTGGGTGACAAGAAATCCTAATGACCCACAGAATCCCCCAGACTTGCTAACAGGAACATCTAAGCCCTGTTTAGGAACAAGCCCTGTTGCAGATTGCCAGTTACAAACAACTGAGCTTTACAGAAAGTCTTGCCTGTTTGAATGATGAATAGAGTAATAAAACCCTACACGTCATGGTAAAATGGCTAAAACAGAACAAAACAACAAAGCACATGCAAGGCTCTGACAGCCTGGTCCTTGTAAGGAAAACCACAGCTCGCTTATCCCTTGCAATTCTTTAAACAAGTCAATAACTCAGTGGAAATGAAAAAGAAAGTGCAAACCAGTTGCTTTAATTCCTTTTCAGGTTACAGAGGCCTGTGATGTTGTCACTCCTCAGGTGACTATAGAAGGTAACTACCATGGAGAGAGGTACAAAGCAGTGTCAAATGCAAAAGCAGGTCAGGAGAAAGAAGAAAGAAAAAAAAAATAAAAACCAATCAAAAAACCAACCCCAAATTAAAAGTAGGTCAGTTTTCATCCTGACAAAAGGTTAACAGCCAGCTTCCTCTAGGCATTTTGCTGGATGCCACATTGTTAAATGTATTTATAAGTGATCCAGGAAGGTGAATCAGTGGTGGAGAGAGGGAAGAAAAGAAAAAGAAATCCCAAAAATAAGTGAAAAAAAATCTCAATCTGTCATAATGATAATCCTGCAAATTCCATGCTAACAAGAAAGCTCTATTCAAGTGCAGAAGACTGTAACCTTTGGCGACCACCCTTGGGTCAGAAATTGGGTACAGAACTATCAACAAACCCAGGACCACTTGAACAGTCTCATCTGGAGGCTACAGAGGTGAAGCAGACACAGTTATTCAAGGACACAGGGGTTACAAGTAGAGCCAAAATCTCCAGGCAAGTCTTGAGACTGAAGGATGGAAAAACCTGCCAGAAAAAATGGAGCATGGAGCTGAGTCTGGCCGCCTGGTGAGAAGCAGAGTGTCTCCAAAACCTAGGGAGGACCTGGCTAAACATTACCAGATCTCAAAATACCCTAAGAAGTGCCCAAATCCAACAAGACTGAATTTGAGCAGCTGATCTTGGGCCCTGTGGGATGTGCCAGCTGGATGTTAGTGCCAGCTGGATGTTAATGCCAGACTGCATCCAGAGCAGTGCCCAGGGTGCAGGGCAGTGAGAGGACTTTGTCTGGAATCAGTGCAATAATGAAGAGCATAGACTCGGTGCACAAAAGATGTAGAAGAGGATGCCTGGGAGCAATCACAGGGCAGAACCAGACTGTATTTCTGTAGTCAGGCTTGTCAAGACTGGACAGGGATGTTGCAAACATCAGAAGGTGCTAAGCACTTTCAGTAATATGACAGTGAATGATGTTCAACCCTGATGAATGCGAGTGTGACAGGGGGAAATGGAAATGGCTCCTGCAGCTCCTGTGACTCCACTTTTGGCACACAAGGCCAGCAGAGAGACACGAGCAGCCCAAGGAAAACCACTGCTTAATGCACTGGTGCCTTCCAGAGCAGCAAACAAGGTATGAGGACACACAGTGAACCGGGCAATAAATAACACAAGGTTGGCAGTCTGGCACCACTTCCCAGCTCCAGCCTGAGGAGGAGAGGATTAATTTATCCCCGTGCTAATGCAACACCACCAGAGAGTGCCAGCACCTCGGTGGCTGACAGGAACAATGTGGCTGAGGCAGGTGGCTCTTCAGTGGCACTCCTGACCCCGGATCTCAGAGGAGGGGGTCCTGCCTCACCTCGTTTGAAGGTCACCAAGCATCAGAGTGCCTTCAGTACAAAGCCATCTGCTCAGCCACCCACTCGACTCCACCCACCACCAGCGGGGCCGTCCCGACGCCTACGGAGCAAACCCACCTGGGAAACAAGCGCTGGTTCCTCACGGCTCCTCCAAAGCTGTTGTGGCAGCCTGCTTGATGGCACACAACAATAGGTGCTCTACCTCCATAGGCATCGGGAGAAAATGAATAGCAAGAGGTATTTATATAATAGTCTTTAACCCAAACCTCACCGCTCCCACACAGAGTGCTGCAAAATTAATCAACCCCAGTTTCAGGGGGAGTGGAGGGATGGAGAAGAAGGAAAGAGAAAATGTGACTGAGCTAGATTTGAAGCCTCGACTGTTCCCCATGGTGTAACAACGGCATGGGCTTGGTGGGGATGTACTGGTGCCCTGGGGACATCAGAGCTGTCAAAACTCCTGATGTGGCCTGTCCCCACTTAGGAGGTGATGGTGCTACTGTGATATTGCAGATACTCATCCTGCCCCTCAGCCTGCTCCAGACCTGCTCTGTGTTGCACAGATTCCAGCCCCAAGAATCTTCTGGCCTGCCCTCTGCCTGCAGCAAGGATGGTGATCCCATGAGGTCCTCTCAGCCCTAGGAACACACGGCAGGAAGGAATCCTAAAAATATTCCTTCTGACTGCTTCCCACCCTCCAGCAAAGGTCCAGGGTAAAGACTGGGACAACAGGGAAGAACCACTGCACCCTGAGATTTAGGGGATAACGTGGTACCTTGAGGGAAGGACAAGGACAGAAAAAACATTGAAAGATGATCTAGCGTGGCAGAGTCTGTTTGAGTATGGCTGTAAAACACCTTGTGCTCCTGCAAAAACACCCAGGGGAGAGGAAAGCTGTGCATGACAGAAATGCTGTTCATGCTTTTCTGTGGAAGAGTTTGAAAGTCATTCCAAATGAGACACCAGTTCATTGACAGCATGGAAGTCAGCAGACCTATAGCAACTTCCCATAGCTGGGGATCTACCCTATAGGCAAATTCACCCACTCACCAAATCCCTGATGTTTATTTAGGGAAGACCACCTATATTTAAAATCCACTCTTTTACGAGAGACTCTCCTTGGGTCTCTCCTATGAGGTGACTCAGATGAAGCAATAATCTTCCTCCTGCGGTCCAAATAAAAGGAAGGAAGTTCCTCTAAATCTTAATAGGTGAGCTATAAAAAGTTGTGACATTCAGCAGCAACCTGGAGTTGAATGGGAAGACGCAGGACTAAAAGACGCAGAGTCCTTAATCCTCAGGCAGGGAGACAGGTGACTGGTGGAGAAATGCACAGCCAGTTCCCTGTTTGCATTTAAAGCTCTTTATTCCCTGGCTCAGCAATTCTGCTGCGGCATTTATTTTTAATGCTTTATTTTTGCAATTTGACTTTCTAATGGCAACACCTGAAGTCACCTTCCTTAACCCTTTGCAGTGATTTAAATTAGAAAGCACATCAGGGGGAAACAACTGAGGGAACATGACTTAGCCCTGTCAGACTTTAGGAGGTGACTCCCTCCTAAGCAATCAGCACCAACGTGCAAAGGTGCAGGATTTCCTTTTTTTTTCCTCCAGATGCACTCAGGATAGAAGGACCTAATTCCAAAAGTCTTTGCATCCCAATGCTGACACCTTTATTTACAAACATGAGCTGAAATCAGGGAGACAGAGAAATCATGGGGTTTGCTCTTAATTTCCTTCCCCCCACCCCCGTCTCATCCCCACTTTACATTTTTTGGATGCATATAGCAAGGAAAAAAAGGGGTGAAATCCCTTGTGTGACAACTGAAATGCTCCAGAAAGTTCATTTTTAAGGGCTATTTTATAGGATCATGCCAAATACAGGGGCTGATGCTTACGTAGTGATTTTTGGGTCCCTGCTGCTGGCAGCACTCAGTAATCAAACCAGGCTGAAGGACTGAAATTTGAGGCAGAATGTTTATAGGGACTGTCAAAACGGGACTAAATATGAAATTCTGTGGAATCACTGCTGATCAAGACATCCTTCACTTTGCCTCTTTACCAGTCTCCCACTCCCCACTGCCCCCACCCCATGTAAAAAATACCAAATATAAAGAGAGACTTCTGCTCTCACCTGAGTTTTATTGAGAAAGACACAAATCCCTGGAAACCATAAGGAGGGAGACTCTCCAGGAGCAGTTGCTGAGCATGTTTTGGGCAGTGGGGAGAGCACACGGGTTACTTTTTGCAGCCCCCTACAGATGCAATGATTGGGTACAGGCACTTTCTTGTCTGAGACTGATCCACCAAATTAATTCCATCCCTGTTGAAGTGAAGTTTTCTGAAGGCACTTTGGTTCACCAGCAGCCTGCTTGGTACAGATGACAGAGCAGCTGAAAAGATTCCATTCTGAAGGGCACAAAAGGCCCCATGTCCAGCCAGACCAGACCCACTTCTTAGGGCAGTCTGCTGCCTCCCCAGGGTCTGGGTTAAAGAAGTGAAGAGAAAACTTCCTATCCTGCTACAACCCTCAGATTATTGTCCATTATATGTTTTGGTGGGGTTTTTTTGTTTGTTTGTTTGTTTTTGGTTTTTTTTTGGTTTTTTGGGTTTTTTTGAGTTTTTTTGGTTTTTTGGTTTTTTGGTGTTTTTTTTGGTTTTTTTTGCTATGTAGCAATGAAGTTGCAACAAAAAGAAAAATCAAGAGAGTTCAAGGGCTTGGGATGACTGATTAAGGGATCAGGAGCACAAACTGTTGTTCTCTACCCTCCCAGGAGGCTGCAGTGAGGTGGGATTTGGTTTCTTCTCCCAGGTAACAAGCAATGGACAACAGGAAATGGCCTCGAGTTGCACCAGGAGAGGTTTAGGTTGGATACTGGGGAAAATTTTTTCCCCAAAAGGGTTGTCAAGTCCTGGCACGGGCTGCCCAAGACAGTGGTGGAGACATCATCCCTGGGAGATTTAAAAATGTGTAGATGTGGCCCTTGCGCACATGGTGGAGTGGTGAGTTTGGGCAGCCAGATCAACAGTTTGGATGACCTTAAAGGTCTTTTCCAATCTAAACAGTTCTATGATATTATAATTCCTCAAAATCACTGGATTTATGGCCAATTCCTAAAACTGATCAGGCAAAGAGACAGTAGCTTCTACCTTCAAACACTGGTCTTGCAGACGAAGTCGAGTTCTCTCCTACATGAGGAAATAGCAGCCTTTGCAAAGAGCGTGTAAGAGCTCTCAGAGCTCTATGAGATTTAAAGTTGCTCCTCCTCAACGCTAACAGGTATCTGGGCTCTCATCCCTTCCAGGAGAGAAAAGGCTCTGCCAAGAATGTGAGAGGAGCAAAATGAGCACAGACTCCTTTTGCAGCCAGCAATAAAGCATCGTTCAGAAAATCAGCACGTGCTAATCGAAGTCTCCAGCACTCAGCTCTGAGCACTGAATCCCTTCTGCTCATCTGTCTCAGGCCCACCACACCCAGAAACTCATCTCAAATCCCTCAGCACCACGTTGTCTGACGTAGCTGACATTCACCTGCAGGCTTTCCCCAGGTGTGTTTTATGTGTACAAGCACAGAGCAGATCATTCCCCCCCTGCCCTCACTCCTGCAGCCTCATCTCCACATCTGAAGATTCTTCAGAGGGAAAGAAGTTCTCTGTCTCTGACAGAGCAATCAGTGCTTTCAGAGAGACAGGATGATGTTCAGCATCTCCTGATAAAGTTGTGATATCATGAGTGAAACTTCAGATCCCAGCAAGCCTCCCCTGCAGGGAAGCTCTGCCTTCAGCTACAAATGATGATCAGTATTTTTCTTGAGCTTCATCCAAGCTGAATGGAAAACAGGGTGTTTTCTGAACAGGAGAACGTTCCTTCTGCCTCACAATTCAAATACGGGGAGAAAAATTAGAAGCTAAATATGCCAGATCTTGTATTCGGATCTCTCATCCCAGCACAGTCTGAAGAGAATTGGGTACGGAAGTACAGAACAAGCAGCATTTTAATCCTGGCACCGATCCTGACTCTTTCCCAGGTCTTAAGCAAGGCATTTACATTTCTATGGAGCTCCACTGATGGAGAAACAATCCATAATGTCTCTGTTTCTCCAGCTGTGAAATGGGAATAGGAACACGGTAAGAAATCTGTGGTAGCTTTCATCCTTCGTGGAAGAACTGACAAGGAAAGATGAAACTCGGGAACATTTATTCCAAAAAACCACCAGCTCCAAAGGTAGAGTTAAAAATAAGCAGATGTTTATTGCTGTAGGTACAGCATGGGATGGTTTTGGTTGTAAAAGACCTTAAAGCTCATCCAGTTCCAAGCCATGGGCAGGGACACCTTCCACTATCCCAGGCTCCTCCAATCCCTGTCTAATCGGCCATGAACACTTCCAGGGATGGGGCACCCACAACTTATTTGGGCACCCTGTGCCAGGGCCTTCCCACCCTCACAGGGAAGACATTTTTCTTAATGTCTAATATAAACCTGCTCTCTTTCAGTTTAAAGCCATGCAACAGTTTAAAACCTGGAGAGAAGGAAGTCTTACACATTCCCAGGAACACTTAAGAAGAATCCTTTTAGTCCTGACAGGTTACTAAAAGATGTTGAGAGTAAAATTACAAACAACTCTCTGGACATGTTTTGATCTTTGATATAAAATCCCACCACACATCCTTCAACAGCAATACCTTAGCCTTAAATTAGAAGATATTTCAACTTTTTTTTTTTTTAATATCAACAAGAGTCCACATTTTCAAAAAATGCAGGTTTTAATGCCAACGTGAGCAAACCACAACTGCATTCCAGTTGTTGCTGGACAAGAGAGATCTGAATTCTTCTGAAACATGACTCTGGTTGTATCCCTGCATCAAAATCACGGAATTGTTTGGGTTGGATGGGACCTTAAAAATCATCTTGTTCCAATCCCCCACCATGAGCAGGGACACTTCCCACTATCCCAGGTTGCTCCAAGCCCTGTCCAACCTGGTCCTGGGCACTTCCAGGGATGGGGCAGCCACAGCTTCTCTGGGCAACCCCACTGATGGAACACGGACCCACTGGGCACAGGGTCACCTCAAAGGACTTCTCTTCCAGGGACACCCATCTTTCTGATGGGTAAAATATCCTAATTATTACTCCAAATAAATGACAAATGTGCTATGAACAGAGGAGAAAACCAAGAAATCCTTCCTGCGGTGACAATGGATGGAAGAGGGAGAATGAGGCTGGCTTGGGAGCTCACGCAGGCAGGAAACAGAGATGTTCTGGCTTTAGTTTGAAGCAAGATTAACACATGAACTTTTGGTAGCCCTCAGTGGTGCAGTCAGAGGAGATGGAGCGATAACGGGATCATGAGATCACGGGATAATTCAGGTTTGAAAAGGCCACAGGAGAGCTCAAGTCCAGCCTCTCACTCACAGCAGGACCAGCTCTGAGGTCAGATAAGGTTGCTCAGGAGTCTAGCTAAAAAGTTGCACTGATGGAAATATATTAAAATACTAAAATTTGCATTTCTCCACAGTTCCTAGGTGAGTCTTAACAGTCTTTCTGCCTCAAGTGAGCTGTCTGAGAGCCTCAATACAGAGGGGAAGAGGTGACTTCAGTGCAGAGAAGGAAATGACAACCAGAGGAGACACTGGGTAGATGAATGGTGAACAGGGTGGTGGGGAAAGACAGTTCTGTAACATCCATCCTCTTTCATAAAGGAGCAATTAAAAGTATTAAAGAACACTGAATTAAATGAGCCTGTATAAAGCAGAGGGCATAAACTAATACTGTCTTTGTCATCCGCCTCTAAAATTTGACATTCATTGTTAACAATGTTAAGAATGTGATTTTCAGTCTAATTTCTGCGAGGATGTGGGAGAATATTCCTGTCAAGGATAATTTATAAAGGACCAGGCACCTTTTGGTAAATAGGAGGAAATGGGAACTGGTCTTGCTGTGAAATGTGGATTTCATTATCCTTCTCAGTCATCTCTTCCCTTGTTACCTCTGTGGGGTCTTTTCAGTATCCTTGGTTCACTTCCCTCTCTGCTGAGCTCTGATGAGGGAGGGCTGGCTCAGTCTCCAGTGGGTTCTTGAGATGCTCCAGGGCTTTGCCAACAGGAACTTTTATATTTCCATGACTTAAGACTCACCTGTGGCTATTTCCCCCATCTTGACTAGGGAAAATTTTGATTTCCCTACCCCAAAAAAATTAAAAAAGAAAGAACAGCACTCAATCCAGGAAGCTAGGAAGCCAAACCTGCTGGGACAGCTCTTTTGAGCTCTGCTAGAGGATCTCAGCTGGTTGACGGGCTACTGATGTCCATTGTTATTAATTAGCATCAGAGAATTAGAGAGTGAACTGCTCTAACCTAAGTGATGGGTGAGAGGGGTAATTCCCCTTTGGGGCAGCAAATCACAGCCACAAAAATTGCTCTATTGATGTTTGTACACTCTGTGCTAACAGAAATAGGGGTGAGTTATTACCTTTGTTGAGACAATCATCATCTGGTGGCAAAAACTTAGGCAAAAGTGCAGTAAAAGGAGGAGGAAAGTAAAATATTCTTTTCACAAAAGAAATATTAACACTTAAGCAGGAGGATTTGCAGAAGCTAAACAGTATTTCAGCACCAGCACTGGAGATCTCTCTCTTTCCAGCTCTCTGCCTTATCAATGAACATTGACAGGTCACACACGAGACTTTAACTCAGCTCAGTTTCTGTGGATATAAATATGCAGATGTGCCTCGCTAAAATTTGGATTGTTAGCAAATTATGTGTGTCTCAGCACTATTTTCTCCTTCTGCAGAGGAAATACTTCACTTTTAGTAGGTTCGAAAGTCCATCCCTATTCAGCAAAGCTGTTAAGATGCACATAAGGGATTTGCTGAATCCAGGCTTTCATTACTGCCTTCTTCATGCAAGCTCACTGAAGGAATAGTGCATGAAGGAAAAGGTTTAGGGCAAGGCTCCCTGACACTAACAGCCTTTGGATAAGGCACTGGGAATGGAAGTGAGAAAAGGAAAATTATCTCTAGCCCACAATGGAAACCTCTCCAATTTAGTTAAAAACACTTCACTACACACAGTTTAGTCATAAGGTTACACCTGAGACATGAGAAATTGCCTAGGGCTAAAAAAGATTTGTGATATATTCCTGAAACCTCTCTGTCCTGTAAAGGGATATCTAAGGCTGTACACGTACCCCTGGGAAGACACTGACTGCAAAAATACACAAGCTTTAATCATTTCCATGAGGAGAGGAAGAAATACAGTTTCAGCCAGGCAAGAAGAAAAAGTTTGGATTTTTGCATGTAGTCATAACAAAAGTGATGTGTGAGCAGAAAGGAGATGATGAGAGAATCCCCACAGTGCGTTACCCAGAGGTATTCCATGTCTTACCTCTCTGTCTGGATGCACTGGGATTACAGGACAGATGGATGTGTATTGATGTATTTATAACAGCAGCACTTAATAAAGAGTGGGAAAACAGAAAGAGAAGGAAATTCAGCATGTGATGTGCTTGCTGTTTTAGTGATAGAACCCAAGGGAACGGCCTACAGCTGTGTCAGGGGAGGTTTAGGTTGGATATCAGGAAAAGGTTTTTCCCTCAGAGGGTGGTTGGACACTGGCACAGCTCCCCAGGGCAGTGGTCACTGCCCCAGGCCTGACAGAGCTCGAGAAGCATTTGGGAAAAGCTCTCAGGGACATGGTGTGATTCTTGGGGTGTCCTGTGCAGGGCAAAGAGCTGGACTCAGTGACCCTTGTGGGTCCCTTCCACCTCAGGATATTCTGTGATCCTCATGGAGCCTCTGAAACCTCACTTACTGAAACTTTTCAGTGCAGCCTGGCATGACAGGGGCAGTTTGAGAGCCACATGCTAAAGATGTGCAGATTGAGTGTGAGTGGTTTTGACATGAGGGGAGGTCCCTTATAGCAATGCAGGAGTGTTGGAGGCCACATGGGAACAGAGAGGGAGGCACAGTAAAATCAATATTCAATGGAAATGGCCACTGCAGGATTCCACCGGGATAGGCTGCTCTTTGTTCTCCAGACTTGCTAAGGCTTCTCCACATTTTCAAAGAGGCCAGCTGCTATTTTTCACATACACCTCATTTCGCCCTCAGGCTTGAAGAGTTTACCACAAAATTCACCCTTAATTCACCTTGCTCTTCCTCTTCCTTAAACACCAGTGAGGACTAGAGGAAATTTTTGTGATCAATTCATAAATCAATAGGGCTGCAGCTGCACAAGGACATGGGAGATGCCTGTTCTCAGGCACTGAAGCTGCACTTTATTGCATCCACATCAGTAAGTCCCCTTACCCTCTGAACAGGGTGACTGCACCAAAACTGCTTCCAAAAAACATGTTACCTCTCAAACTGTGTCAATAACTGAGTAAGCACTGGCTAATCTGGGTCAAAAGTGTGTCAGGACATGCTTAACAATTAAAAAATGTAATGAGCAGGTTCTAGTGTCTTTGGTGAGTTTAATTTACTAGTGCAGAAATTATCTAGAAATTTTCCATCAGCACTTGTAAGCTCTGAATTGGATCCACACATTTCTTCTGTTCAGCTCTGGTACAACACCAAAATCCCATCTATAGTCTGCTGCTGCAGGAGCAAAGAACTAACAAATGGGAAATAATTGAGAAGAGAGCACTGAAGTGACTGAAAAGCCAGGGAGACCAACTTGTGAAGAGGAGGATAACTGCTAGCATTTGAGGAGTTTAAAAGCTAAAGGGGAAGAAGAATTATTTGCAGGGTCCAGCAGAGTTTCACTAGGTGTAAAAAGCCGAGAATGAGAAAGGGATCTTTAGCAAGAACAGAGGGAAGCATTTCATCAACACCGAAGCCTGCTGGACCGTGAAATAGTCTCCCAAAATAAATGGTGGCAGCCCTGCAGCTCGGGTCATTTTAAATTAGACTGGGCAGGATACTGGAGCTGGTTCTTTAGGGAACAACTCAATATCAGTCCCAGGGATGGCCATGTCAACCTGGCAGGCAGCTCTGCAGCTCAGGATAATTAGGCTCCCCAACGCTGTCATGAGAAGGGTTTGACACTCACACGGTGCCAGATTGTTCACGGACGCTGCTTGTCATGATCTTGTGTTATTTATACATTACTCTGAGTCAAAAAGCCTCTGTGAAGAGACAGGCAGAGCCCCCATAAGTCAAAGCCGTGCATTGTTGAAGCTGATGAAATGTATAAAATAGCTTGTGCTAAACCCTCTAAACTGCAACCATCGGTGAGAGATTTTACCGAAAACACCCCTCTGCAAGAAATGATACGTAGTAATGAGGGAACAAGGAACATGTTTGAACTAACAAACACGCTCTGCCAGACTCTGTGGGGCTTTCTTTTGTTTTATTTTTATTGTGTTTCATTTCCTGTCTGCCTACAAAGGCTTGAGTGACAGGCGTGGAGGCTGGCATCTATCACTTCTCTTCAAAACAGATAGGGAACAAACATCAACACTTCTCAACAACGACCCAGAGGGAACAACCTCTCCTAAAAATAACAGCAGTTTCCTCACACCTGTTGCTCCAACCAATCCATCTCTCCTTCTTTTTTGCCAAGAGACGCATCAACTAAAATGCAGTCTCTGTGATGTGTTTTGCTTTCTTCAGGATATCATGGAATCACAGAGTGGTTTGGGTTGGAAGGGAGGCTAAAGATCATCTTGTTCCAACCCCTGTGCCATGGGAAGGGACACCTCCCACTCTTCAAGGCTGGAGGATGCCCACTCTGTGGAAGCAGAGGATGGGGATGGGAAACTGCTATGAGAGAGGAAAAGCGTTGGTAGACCATCTTGGAGGAGTTTTTCCTCATTTTCCTTTCTCATCACCTCTGGGGAAGCTGTCTGCCTGGGGAGGATCACAGGAGACTTTCTGAATCAATACAACATTTAGAATCTTTTTTTTTAATAGGTCTTTCCAGTCACCAGCTGAAATTCTGTGAAGTTCCTCATTCAGTGCTTATCCATTTCCTCTCAGACTTTTATCACCTCCCGTTTTTCAGATGACCACAGGTGCAAATGAAAGGCACGGGATGGTAAATGATATGTATTATATATATATTTGCTGTGACAGAGCTTGTGCCAGCACTGAGCACTGACAATGCACATTACAGTTCAGCTCATGTATTTCTGATGGCACATTTTACAGTGCTATATATAAAGTTGTTATGGCATCTATTATTCACTGCCAATACAGTTCAAGTTAAAATAGGTTTTATATAACAGTTCAAAGCAATATTTTAAGAAATAACACTTGTGTCAAGGCTGCTGTGTCCTACCAGATTTTGACATTTCCAAGCAATAAAGATCTTTATCCAAAATGTAAGGTTTTGGCGAGACATCTCCCTTGCAGACGTCTCTGGTTTTAATCTGCAAGCAATAGCAAAAGGAGCACATTTAAATAAAATGAACAGCCAGGTGAACTTTTGACTTGGCTGTTATCTGTCTAGGTGGAAACTGTGAAGGCTGCAAAGTGCCTCGAGGGATGTTCCTGACAGAGAACAATGTCCCATTAACCCGAACCTCTGAAGAGATTCTGAAGATGTGGAAAACACAAAAGTGGGAAAAAGTCATTGGAACATTAAGAAAATGTCTATTATGGGCACAATTTTGTGCCTGTTTTTCAGGACACAAGATGGGAAGAGAATTTATTTCCTTATTTCTTCAGCAACAAGAAAGGTTTTATACCTGTTCTTGCAAAAAGGGCAAATTCAAGTCTCTTTAAAAAAAGCCCCATGACTGGTACCAGCAGCATGAGCTTCTCCAAACTTGTGTGTAATCAGAAGATGTGATGTTCTTTCAATGTCTCCTGTGCTGCTCAAGATCTCTGTGCTTCTGGAAATCCCAGTGAGACCAATCTACTTGCACAAGACAAGTTTTGCACAGCTCTATTCTTCATTCTGGTCCCCAAAGAACAAAGGACAACAAATGCTACACATCAATTCGGCAATAAATTTAGTTTATTAGTTGTTTTTGACAGGAATAATGTGTCATTTTAACCTTCTTGGCTATTCACTGGTTATGAAAATATACTGGAAAAAAGTTGTTATGGTGACTGTGAGCTCAGGGAATCCCCTGTGTACCCATAATTTCTACTGAAAACAGGGAAGTTTTAACGTGCAAGATGAGTCCTTTCACAAGAAATATGCTCATGTGGGTCAACACACAGAAGAACAAAACACAGTGAAAATTATTTAAAAGCACCATCTGCTTGTTCAAATACAGCTGGGGAGAGAAACAATGCTGTCAAAAAAACCCTCATTTTCATTATATTTCTTTCAAAAGAGATGTTAAACAAAATACCATCGGTCCTAAATGTTTTCCTCCTGAGGAGAAATGTTTAAGCTACATTTGAAATAATGTTTGTGGAATGCAGCCCTCCTTAGAGGATGAACAGGGATCTTGGAGAGGAAAGCAAAACAGATAGAGGAGATGGCAAAAAAACAGGTAAAAAGAAAGTGCATACATTTTCAGGAAGCAAAAGCCTAAACAGCATAAACTGCTTAAGCTGACTAAATCATTAATTGCATAAACTAAGCTATTCAGAGGTAAAATCATATTAGGCAGAAAGGTATCCAGGAACAAATCTATAGATGCAAACCCTGCACAATACATGAATGTAGATTTTTTAACAAAAAGTTATTTGGGATTGTGATTGGGTTCACTTCACCCCCCTCAATTGCCCCACCATGGCCACACGGTCCTGTGCAACTTGGTGGAGAGACATCAGACTGTGGCACAGAAATGGGATTTAACCAGCAAAATAAAGATCTCTCCAAGGAGACACAACTGCACATCTTGACTTTCCAAAGCTGGTGTGCTTGAGGCTGCCTTGGGGCTTGTCATTCCCCACTGCCTAATGGGAAAATATTAAATGTGTTGGTTTGGTTTTTTTCCCTGGGGAGGACAGGGGCAATGTAAAGACAAAATAAAAAAGGCTCTGGCTATATTTCAAACCAAAAGGATCACAAAATCACGGAACCACAGAATGGCTGAGGCACCACAGTGGGGTTCTCTGGTTCAACATCCTTGCTCAAGCAGGGTCATCCCAGAGAACACGGCACAAGATTCTACTCAGACTGTTCTTAAATATCCCCAGTGAGCTGGTGGTGCTGTTCCCAAGATCTTTTCAGAAATACATTTGCTACCATCCTTCTTGAACATCAAAGTGCAGGAACAGCCCAAAACATGCATTTTCTTTGCAACAAAGTTCCCTACAGTTTGTCCTGCTGGATGCACTGAGATCCCTCAAGTGCCAAATGACAATTCACAGACAAAGAGACTCCGTGTGAGAATATTCTTTGACAGTTTCACCCCTAGTAATGGACACAAGTCCACTAAGCTCATTCATCTCTGCTCAGTGAACCATAACAGAAATTAGACAAACACTGACCTCGACCCACTCCTGTAAAACTGTCAACATTTTCGACTCAGAGAGTTGAGTCATATGTGGCCATCACTGTTTGCAAACAGAGGTCCCAACCTCAAAGCACCAGCCCCCAGCAGGAACTTTTGTCCCCTTTTTGCACTCTTAACTCAATCATAATTCCTGCTGTACTGCAACCAAAATCTATCCTGATAAAATTAGCCCAATCCAATTAAAGGACAAAGTAGAGCCCTAAATTAAATGTTCTGATTATTCTGAAGTCCTCTTTTTTTGGTTCATTTTGAGTTTAGGTCTGTAAAAGCACACAAATTAGAAAGGTTTAACGTGTTCTTGTTTTACCCATTTATCGCTTAAATTTAACTAACAAGAGTTTCCCAAAAGCATAAAAAGAAGTATAAAAAGAAAAATGTGGGATGCTTGACTTATGCATGCCTCTTTTTGTTCCTATTATTTCATATTTTTCCAGCGCTTTTGAAAAAAAACAAAAGGAATAAAAATAGTATATCCTCTTTTAACTACATCAAGAATGTCCAAATACTTTGATAAAGCAAAATATTGAATAATTTGAAAAGGTTAACAAGTTGTTTCCTTTTGTCTACCTATTATTCTCACTAATGGTAAAGCTGAGTATTTTTTTGCCTGTGACAAATTCCAGTTTCAAGCTTGTGTGCAATGAGGAAGTTGCTTTGCTGCAGAACCCAGCTCAATTAAACCACCTCACTACAGACTCTGCTGTGGAAGGCTCTGTGGGGAGAACCCAGCCATCAGCCCATGACCATTAATTAACTCTTGTCATTTTCATTACAAGTCATATGGATTTCCCACTTTTCCTTCTGTCACTGATTCCCATGTTTAGAAACACTTGATAATCTCCCCTGTTTTTAGGGATGCTGTACCGACAGCAGTGTAAATCAGCATTTCCTTCATCGTGTTGAACAAGGCACAGGGCAAGGATTCTGCACTTCCAGCTCACAAAACCATGGTGGGAGGAGGTTACTGACCTCAATCTGCTGAATGGCCTCTTCCCGCTGGCGGATGGCTTCCAGATCCTCCTCCGTGATTTCCGAGAGCAAGGCTTGGTCCTGGCCCTGGCTCTGCCACACGCCATCGCCTCCGTTAAAGATCTTCTCGTCGTCAGGCAGGTCAGAGAAGGGGGTCTTGGGACTTGGCTGAGGTGGGAGAATGGAGAGAAAGCAAAGGAAGTGTAAATGTTTTCCAGTTTCACACAGCTTTAGTGTGGGAAAAGAAAGTATTCAAAGATGGAGCAAACGGTGGTGAAAAGACGAAGAGGAGAAAAGTAAATTGCATGAGAGGAAAGATTTCAAGTCTCAAAGGAAATGTTGGGACCTGAAGTCAGATCTCCCGAGCTGCTTTTGGGCTCCAGCAAGCAACTTCAGTTGTCCACAGTTCTGACAGAACGAAGCATTTGTGTGCAGCTGAAAAATAACATATTTACCTTGTTTAATATCCCTGCAAATTCTTCCTGAATTAGACACTTTCTCAGGCACACAGAAATCCTATTCATTCATCTTGAAGAATTTACGACCCAACATTCAAAATACAAAGGTTCCAGTTCTGTCCATTTATGACATAAACAGCACAGTTTATAAAAGAGGATATCATTGCAGTGATGTGAGTGCAGAGTGATCAGCCTGAGCAACTCCCAGGTTTGTGGTGTTCACTCTGTGGAGTTGACCTGGTTTTGCTGACACATCAGATCTCAGCCACTGAACCACAGAATGGTTTGGGTTGAAAGGATCTCAAAAACCATCTAATTCTAGCCCTCTGCCATGGGCAGGGACACCTTCCATTATCCCAGGGTGCTCCAAGCCACGTCAAACCTGGCCTGGAACACTTCCAGGGTTGGGGCAGCCACAGCATCTCTGGGCAACTCATCCCAGCACCTCACCACCCTCTGAGGAAAGAAATTCTTCCTAATATCTAATCTAAATATCTCCTCTTTCCGTTTAAAACCATCCCCTCACGTCCTATCTGTCTGTTTAATAAGTTTTTTTCCCTCTTTTTTAAAAGCCCTTAACTTGTTTTATAGGCCCCAAGATACCATTTTCTACTATTTCGGGAGCTGTGCTTATATTCATACCCAGATTTTAAAACCTTGTTCGAGAACCAGTTGGATCTACACAAGAAGTAGGGGCAGAGGTTTAACAAGGTCTTCTCCACCCAGCCTTTAGGTTCTGTGCCTTTCAGTCCTGACTGGACTTGGAGAATGAACTGGCTCAGGGTAGGTTTGGAGGCTGAGCTCAAGTTCTAACTCAAGTTCTAACCTAAGAGGTGCTGATGAAGGCTCCAACCTTACAACTGCATGAGGATTTCACTTCAAGCAATGTTCATGGTCCTCTAACTTGGTCTGGAGCTGAGCTTTGACTCCTAACCAAAAGTTACAATGAAAAAGCCAACCAAGTGCTTCAGATGCTCTGAAGTTGAAAGAAGAAATGGAGTGGCCACAGCACATCCTTGACCTAAATGTCCCCAAAGCCTCTGAAAGCTACAGGAGAGAACAAGCACAAGGACTCAGGGGGGTGCTCAGTTCTCTGAATCTGGGTTTATCTGAAGCACAAACACTAAGAGCTTGTGCCTGAAAAATAAAAGCCTTTGCTGTCTTGCTGTGGCTACATCTTCGAAAATATAAATGCCCCTGAATTCCCACAGAGTGAACAGGAAACGAGGCCATGGGGCAGTTTGATGGAAGGGCACAGCACTGCAGAAGTGGAAGGAGTGGGAGGACTTGAGTCTAGAAATGTTTATTTAACTCTCTAACTCTTCTTAAACTCTTTAAAAAGTATATAATTCCTGTATTTAGAAACAAAAGAATTTTTGCTTTTGCCTAAACTTAGATTTTGGCTTATGAAATTAATTATTATTATTATTACCACACCTAATTGGAGACAAGGAAAATAACACCACACGATGAAGGAAGTGGGGTGATGGAAGAAGTAGCAAGAAATAGGAAAATCAGCAGCAAACAATCTTGTATCTTTCAAAATATGAACAGAAGATGAAAATCTTTGACATTAATGTCTTATTTTGTTTCAGCTTCTGCTTTCCAGAGATCTACTGAGAAAGGGGGTGTTACCGGAAGAAAACCATCATTTAAAATTGGGTTAAAGATTAATTTACACTTTAAAAGACATATTTTAATAGGATTAAGACATTCTGGGGGTATTTTATTCACTAATTATTATGTGCCTTGAACACTAACTCCCCTGGTAGAGTGTTTCAGTGCCAAAAGAGTGCATTAATGGACTCAGGAAAAAACCCTTGGGGTATTCTAATGCTTCATTTAGTGACAGAGGTGTCCTCTCACCTTCACCAGTGGGCTAAGATGAGCAGAAGCAAACTGGACAGGGCCAAGTGAGCTGGAAGATCCCAAGAATCTGCCCAATGGAGACTCAGGAAAAGTGCCCTAATGAAATTCGTGCACTCTGGTCACAGCAAAGACTCTGCACCAAGGACCTCGATGCCCATGAGTGGACACTCAAAGCCATGCTCGTCCTATTCAGGTCTGAATTTCAGTGGAAGACAACAAATTTGCAAGTGTTCAAATGTTCCCTGTTTTGATTTGGGAGCACAGGGATAACAGGAGAGCCAGCAACCAGCTCTTCAAATTAGATTAGTCCGTGGAATAACACAGTTGTACCACAAATATGCTTTATCTTGGCCTGTGTCAACTTTATTTGTCATCCTCACTAGCTGGGCCCGGGATCTGTAAACAACACATCCCCTCTGCAAATTACTCAGATAATGCATTGCATGGGCTGCTGCTCAGTCATCTCTTTAAAAAAAAATCAGCTACTCCTGTGTTTAAATAGGTAAAGGTCTAGACACAGATCATTTTCTCTAAACAAAGTAGTGACCTAAGTTAATTTCAGAGCTGCTGAAGGCAATTATATGTGTTTGTATCCTTAACATCTTCCGAAAAAATCCAACCATGGCTGCTGAATGAGTAAATCAGTAGAAAAACAGGATGCAGGGGGGCTGATATTTCCTTCCAGACATAAAAATGGCTCCATAATAATGTTAAATACAGTCACCATGACCTGCTATCAGAGCCTGTATGCTGTGCTAACAAATAAAAGTGATTTTGTGCTGTCGATGGTACAGAGCCCCTCATTTCTGTGATAAAGTGAACAAATCTTAAATCTGAAACTGTGAAGAAATCTAATCACTTCTAATGTTTCTGATTGAAAGCTGCATATAGCTTGGCTTATCAGTGCTCTTCATTCCCTTTTGAGTTATGTCCATTGCCATGTCTGACAAAACATTTTATTTATAGCAAGAAAAGATCAGATGGAGGGCACTTACTGAGCCTCCACAGATAAAGTTCCCTTTGACACTGCTCTGGAAGGGGCCATAACTCCCTGTACAGGCATTTCCACAATAAACTTGATTTAGTGCCAAATCTTATGCCCTGTGAATCTCTGTGTAATTTTCTGTCGGATTTCCTTTTTATAAATTGTTAATTGGATGTGTTTGAAGTTGTTCTTTTGTTGAAATTTGCCTCTGGCAGATTTTTGTCAAGATGTATCTATAAACTGAACTCTGCCAATGAAAAAAGAAAAATGATAGCAGAGAAAAAGTTGAGTATATCTGATATGCTCAGTAGTTCTTTTAAAACTAAATCCTTAGCACTGAGGGTCATACCATGCTGTTGTTCATCATATCTGAAAAATTATGCCCAGGCATGACATTTTTCCTGTTGGATAAAATCTTTTCACCAGGATAAAATCGTTGCTGCTTACAACTACATTTTTTTATCAGATTTATTCTACCAGTGGGGAGATGCTATATGCAGCTGCTGATAGAGGGGAAAAAAAAAAGAAAAAAAGGTTTTATCTGGATGGTGACAGCTTCTGTCAGTGCCTGTACTTTATCAGCAGCAAAATCTTTGCCTCAGAAGTTGCATGTCTGAGACCCTCCAAAAATAACCCCCTCCCAACCTTGGTCCTTTGTCCATCAGAAGGGACAGAATATCACGAGTTTGACAACTCATGTCACCCAAAATCACCAAGCAAGGGGTTGAAATATCCTCTCTTCTAGCTCCCATATGGTCCTTATTCCACAGAGAAGCAGAAACCCAAGGGGAACTCCAGCTAATGCAACACCGACCAGCTCATCAACCCCACAGCTCATCTCCAGAGAGCTGGGAGTCTCCTGCAGCAGTGAGAGTGTCCTGGTACCTCCCAGTCCTGCAGCTCTTTTCTACATCACTGGCTTCAACGATGACATTCCTGATGCCGGTTACAAGACCACAAACTCAGGGGATGAAATGTTGACTGGAGATGGATGAGAAAGGGCTTTTACTTCCAGTGAAATGTTTAGCAATTTCAAAGGAAAATTTCCTCTTCAGCCCTCCCTAAAACCTGAAGATACAGAGAAAAATGATACAGCAGAGAGAAACAGGGAGACACCCACACTCCCTCCAGCTCAGGTTAGTACAAGACAGACAGTGAAGGTGAGAAATAAGATGGGCCTCTCACAGTCTTGCCAAAAAAGAACCGCAAGAGTTGATGTAAATAACCAAGATTTATTGAAGTTGGATTTACAGACTGTCCACCAGGTGAGTGATGCCACAAGGACAGGAGAACGAAGGGCTGAGGAAGACATTCACAACCTTCTACTTTCAACCTCAGCATGAAGATAGTTGAGAAGGGAACTTGATTAAGCCTGGAATGAGACAACATGAACCCATTTCTACACCACCTCCTTCCACTCCAAACTCCACCAGGACTTGTGTCCTGGGGAGGAGGGTTTAATTTCTGTGTGTGAAAGTTTGGGAAGAGGATACAAACACAGCATCGTAGGATGGATGTGGCAGAACTGTTATCAGAGTGGGGAAGGGGAGCAAGAGGCTGGAGAGCAGCCCACGGAAAAGGACTTGGGCGTCCTGGTTGACAGCAAGATAAATTTGAGCCAGCAGTCCCCCACCTGGACTGAAAAGCTAATTCTGAAGAATAGGAAGGAACACAAGTTCCTTTTTTTCTGTCAACTACTCCATCCACACGCACATCTCAAGCAGCTGGAGCATCACTGGGCTGTGAGGCCCTGGAGATGCCTTTGACATGCACAGCACCATTCACAAATTCCCTGTTACCTCCCAGTTTATACGAGCACAGGTAAAACCAGTCTCACTTTTCTGAGCTGATTTTGTACTACAGACTGCAGGCAGTTCCAAGGAAATCTTCTGCAACCATGAAAAGAGAGTATTTCAGAGCTTTTATATGACTCAGGGAGTAAACCAAGGAAGGTTGCTCTGTCTTCCCCGATCTCCAGAAGCCTCCTGCACCTCGAGCAGGGATATGGCCAGCTCCAGCAGCAACCACCACACCTCCCACAGCTCCTGCAAACGCTCACATCTCCTTGGGTAACATTTTGGCTCCAGGTTTCAAACAAAATGCAAATGCAGAGATGTTTATCTCTTGCTTTATAGTACATATAGACACATAAACAGCCAGGCAACGCTTTATGAGGATCTCCTATTCTCCAGGCTCAGAGATGCACATTTTATTGCGTGTAGAATAATGAGGCTGGAGTGTCTGCATTAGAGATCAATAAAACACCGTGCATGGAGGGCCACAGTGCAGAGCACTGCTGGAGTTACTCTGCCTGACACATTTTTAATCGCAGGTTGGCACTGCAAAGCTGCCTGGGACAAAAATGACACAGAGCAGCCAGTTTGGCCTGACTATCCCCAAAATACAGCCAGGTTAAGGCTGACAGATAAATTGGATTAGATGATCTCCCTCAAACCATCCTTCCAAAACAACTAACCTTGCAGGCTCAATGAGATTTAGAGCTGTACCACGCCAAGCTAAAGCCCAAAGCAATTACAGGTAGAAAGGCCTCAGGCAGGCACAGAACAAGCAGCCTGGGACTTCTAAATCTTTTAGAGGAGAGAAATAGTGATATTACAATTTTGCATTATCTTTCACACAGAAGATCACAGCAGTGATTGGTAATCTAAGCTCTGTTGTCTTAGGAGAGGAGCTTCCTACAACAACTGGGAAAGAAATGCATCACAAGACATCACAAATTAACCACTGCCTGCTCTTCCTTTTCACTCAAAAAAGGCCAAATTTAAAACTAACTCAACAAGGACAACTTTCAAGTGAAATGTGTTGAATCCTTCCTGCATGCATCACTGACACGGGCAAATACAGAAGTGGATTCAGCATTTTCTTCAGCTTATGCAAATTTGATTACTCTGCACCAATGTAGCACGAGAAAAACCAGGATGGGGAAATTAGCATAAAGGAAAGGGTTGAAGTGCATTTTTATTTAAATTAACTAGAATCCTTCATGTGTTTCTGTCTTTACTCTTGATCAAGGTGTTTACTTTTGATTGAAAGGAATGTGAAACTGAGCAAGAAAACCACCCTTTCTACCAGTTTCCTACTACAGAATCTGCAAGAAATTACTAATTTTAGGGACTGTATTAACAGAATCTATTTTGCTAGTTTGCTTTTCACCATTTTTAAATTCACTTGCTCTGGTCTCTGCAGTTATGAGGGCTGAGAAAATCTTTTCAGTTTCCTGGAACTGGAAGAGACTTAGTAGCAGAGTACCTAGTTCATACTTCCTACTGTTTTCTTCTTCTTTAGTTTGCCTTCAAGACTTTATTACTTCACCAAATTCATTCTAAGCAATCCTGACCTCATCACCCAGGGCTGCTTGAGTTCAGAGTCAATCTTACTGTACTCAGGGTGGGAGAATTAAATGACCTGTCTGTGGTAGATGAAGAAAAAGGAAATAAGCCAGGGGCCCAAGGTTTAGCTCTCTGATAACTGATGCGCTTTTAAGAAGCACAGCACATTTTCTCCCCACAGTGAAGACCAAATTTAGGAGGAATGCCCTTCCTACCAGGCTTAGATGGTGGGGCTGACACTGATATTTTGCTCATGGAGATCATCAGCTTCTAGGTCAAACCTCAGTTGATCTGGAGGGCTACGTTTTGCCATATACTTTCACCCTGTCTGACTGAAGCAAGGAGCAGCCTGTTCTGTTCCTGTTTCCAGTCCTTCTCCTTTTTTTTTTTTCCTCTTGATTTGGCAACTTCATCTACCGTGCAAATCGACGGTCCCACAGTGATGGGAGTGAAACAAAACAGCACCAGCGAAGAGAGACACAGATCTCCCCTCTCTGTCATCCAACGTGCTCTGCTTTTCAAACCCATTTCACTGAATGACTTCAGCCTGACTGCACCCATCCTTCCCAGAGCCACCTTCCTGGGCTGCCACCACCTTCAGGTGGCACCTCCGTACGGGCAGAGCAAGTGGATAAACATTCCTTTAAGATTGTCAGGAGGGAGAGCATTCACCGGTGTTTTTATAGCATCACAACACATTCCTAAAGCTGTTCCTGCCCTTTCCGAGCTGCCAGTGTTGTATCCTCAGCATTCTCTGTCTCCACACTTCTCTGCTGGCACCACATTTTGGCTGGCAGTGCTGTCTGAGAGCTGAGCTCTGCGTTTTCCCTGGATCCTGATGCAAGGCAGAGACTCCCTCGCTGAGCAGCTGAAACCCCAGCATTTGTGTAAACGGCCCATGCTTGAAAGAGCTCACAGACACATCAAGTTTGTCGAGAAAGGATTGTGTTGTCTCTGCCTCCCAACATATGTGCTGCACAGCTGGTGAGCAGGTTCCTGCTAGAAAGGCAGACAAGAGGGAGAATGAGTCACTGGCTCGCCCGTTAACACCCATCTAGTACCAAAAAAAAAAAATCAAAATAGTGAGGAGCCCTTTTTTCTGGGTTCACACGGAGTCAAGAACCAAATTCAGCTTGATTTCCTGCAGCAGAGACAACCCCAGCACGGGCACAGTGCCACTCTGAAGCAGTGGAGAAGTAGGAAAATGCTGGAAATAAAAAGTATGTCTCTATCTTTCAAAAAATAGACTGCTTTTGCATTTTGTATTTTGTTTTTGGACTTCTCAGCCACTCGCATTTTTAGAAACGTTTGACTCCCACAAAACTTCATGGGCATCAATTTTTGAATCTCTCTTTGTTCCTGACCTTTGGCAGGGTTTCAGTGGACTGCTCAGTGTCCAAGCAAATGTTCAGAGCCTGAGATTGAGAATCACTCTCATTTAGTGACCCTTTATAAAAAGTACCTGCCCATTTTACAGCCCTGCACTCTGCATTCAGGATGCTTCTGTTACTGTCCAAAAGCCTGACCCCAAATAAGGACAAAAATCAGAGGAATCTTGTCACCACCCACCTGGAAGAGCCTCGTAGGGGTGGGTGGTCAGTTGAAGGGAATGGGGCTGGGGACACAAGACAAGGTTCCTGTCCCTCTGGGAGAGGTTCCCCCTTTGTGGGAGAGACATTTGCCAGTAGGAGCAGAGCTTTGAGCAGGATGGCACAACACCTCGTCATCCCACCACAACTTTTAGCACCATCCACAAAAGAGTCTCATTCTCAGTAATCATAGAACCAGGGTAAGGTTTGGGTTGAAAGGTACCTTAAAGATCATCTCATTCCAATCTCTCTGACACAGGCAGGGCAGGGACACCTTCCACTATCCCAGGTTGCTCCAAGCCCCATCCAAACTGGCCTTGGACACAGGAATGGGGCAGCCACAGCTTCTCTGGGCACCCTGTGCCAGGGCCTCAACATCTTCATATGAAATAATTTATTTTTAATACCGAATCTAAATCTCCCCTACTCCAGTTTGAATGCATTTGCCCTTGTCCTGGCTCTCCAGCCCCTTGTCCCCAGTCCCTCTCCAGCTCTCCTGGAGCCCCTTTAGGCCCTGGAAGGGGCTCTGAGGTCTCCCGGGATCCTTCTCTTCTCCAGGTGAACACCCCCAGTTCTCCCAGCCTGGCTCCAGAGCAGAGGGGCTCCAGCTTCCTGAACATCTTCATGGCCTCCTCTGCACTCACTACAAATGATCCCTGTCCTTACTGCACTGGGGGGACAGAGAACTGATTTCCTGTTATAATCTCCCCACTCAACATCTTCAGATGTTTCAGCTCACAGGACACAATCATCCAAGTGGCAATACTGGGATGAAATAAAGATGCTTGGAAATTAAAATTTGATTACAGTGTTGTCTTTTTAAGTGTACAGTTATGGCAGAGCACTGCACAGCAGAGCCCAGTTAGACAGGACCTTTTACAATCAAAACATTCTGTAGCATTTTATCCCAAAGATACCTTCAGTGAAACAGAGATCACATTTTCAACTAAATCGGTGAAATGGCTTCTGGCCCTCTAAGTGTTCCCAATAAAGCCCCAAAACATCACTGGAGACTTTCCCAGTGCCCACTTGTCCATGCAGGAGGGGTCGATGGTTCTTTCTCCTGGCCAGTGATAATTCCCACCTAACTCAGTCTAATCTACCCACCTGTAAACAACCTTAAAATATCAGTTTAACTGAAGGGAATGAAATGCTTGCCCTGATTTCTGTGTGCTCTGACAGCAAGGGCTAACATGGACAAGAGGACATTGTTTTGCTGGAAATACTTAACAACAGTCAACTTTATTCAGAGGATGTGAGCTTCAATCTCCAGAAAAATGAAGAGTGACAACTTGAATTTCAAGTCAAATCAGGTCAGGATATTTACTGGTTTAGAGAAAAACACAAGAACAGCAGAAAGAAAATTATATTCTTCCTCAAGAATAGTGATAGAGTTATTACAGATCTAGGCAATGTCTCAAGGAAGAGAAACTAACGCTATTAGGGAAATTTAGACACAGAGGTGTATTTGGCACCAAAGTGCCTGCAAAGTGAAATAATGAAAATAGGAAGAGTAAACATTGCTAAAGGGAATGAAATCTTGCTTCTGAGTTAGTTTTCCAGGGAGAATGAAATAGGGAGAGTTTGCCAGTTTGCTAATTTATCCTGTATGAGCCCTTTACAGGGCAGGATGAAGTGAATTTAACCTTCCAAACAGTGACAAGAAATAGGAAGTTTCGGGAAGGGAAGCAGTGCAGAGCAGCTTTATTATCCTCAGGTGCTCCGTGCTGTCTCAGTGATATACACTCACAGAGATGTTAACCTTTCCTCACTCAGTCCCACACCACCCCATTAGCATACAGGCTTTCATGAGGATTGAAAAGCTACCTAAAGTGTTTCCAAAATAAAGCATTCAGCCAAAGGATTAAGATAAAAAAATGCTGAAAGGTTTTCAGCCCAGCGGCTCCGGAACGTGACATGTAACAAAATCATCCATAATCTGCCCATTTTTCCAGTTAATATCAGGACAATGTCTTAACTGTGTCAGAGGCAGGAAAGGCCACAGATAAACATTCAGATAATTTCTACCACAGATTTTTATTGCACTATCATTATTATTTATTTTACTTCTGTTTTAACTGTGCTATTGACTTTGCAAACTGATGGGGTTTTAACCATCCACACGAGTGTTCTTTATTAGTTTTAGCACTTAACCTACATGTTTCTTCCCTAACATCAGGCTATTCTGGCTTCTATCATTTAACTCCGTGAATAATTCACCTGGTCTTCATTTGTATTTTCACCTTGAAAGTATTTATAGACTGTAATCATGTCTCTATTGATACTTTCTCCAAGACTATTTAATTTAGCTCCCTCATTTTCTCATCTGATGTTTATAGACTATATACCTCACGTTATTTCACTTGCCCTGTTCGTGTTCTTTTTTATTCTCTCTGTGTACACCAATGCCCTTCCCAAGCCATAAACTCCAAGATTTCATTGCTTGTGCCATAAAAATATATTTCTGTTGGAAACTTCCACCCAAACATGGGAGAAATTTTGTCACATGTTAAAGTCCACTCTCAAAAATGCTGCATGGGGCTTTGATTGGTTGACTTGTTGCAACTTGATAATTTTCCTAACTATTTGACCTAGTCCCAAAGGACTCAAATCTGATCATTTTCCACTCCTACGGTAATAAAGAAGTAATGAACTGATTCTGAAAGGCTGGGACACAGTCACTGAATTAAAATCATATTTCACTCCCTGAAAGAGACCTGTGACTGCAAACCCACAGTGGAACAGGATTCTCTCTGTGGAAAGAGGACAGTTTTCTGCTGTTCCTCTGAACGTTTGTGTGCATGAAAATGAGATTTTTGTCAAATAAACGCAGATTTTCACTGCCCAAGAAGCCCCTCACTAACACAAATGTGTGCAGACACTGGCACTGAACCCATGAATTCTGTGGGGACAAAGGGATCACAGTGAACTGCAGAAAGGATGTTTGCAGGGAATTTATTTCCTTCTTATCCCTGTCTGCTCAAAACAGTGAAGTGTGTTTCTCCAGCACGAGATTCAACCGGGCACCCTGTGCATTTTTTTTGCCTTTTCTCCAAACTGGCAATAGAAACAAAGAGCTTTATAAATCCTGTAACCAGAGCTGCCACTTTGTCCCATCAGATATCAAGTGTCATTGAGAGAAGGAGGGATAAATCAGGCAGAGGCAGGTTCAGGACTAGTGGTATTGACATGTAAGTGGGATCCCTCTTAACACCAATTTGAGATGTTTGCACAGTGGATATCTTTGTTTGAATTGATCAGGCAAATTGAACTGCCAGAAATCCACCTCTCCAAGCTTTACATACCCACAGTGGAGGCACTGACCTCCGAGCTCCTGATTAAGACTCCCACTATAATCAATGGAGACATGGTCAATAAAGTCAGTGGAGATAAGAGCCCTATTCTCCAGATTAAACAGATTGACAGCTACTTAACATGAGATTGTGTCATAGACTATAAAGGGAGCCTTGAATGTCAGGCTCAGAAGTAGAGACTTACATTACACATGCCCAGCTGTGGCCAAGGGAGATGGGAAAAAAAGAACAAACAAACCAAAACAACACAAAAAAAACCCCTGACCAAAAACCACAGAGATTTTTTTTTTTTTTCATGGAAAACAATATATCCTACTTAGCTCATCTGAGTACACTAAAGTACACTAAGATGTGTTTGTTTCTCCCAGTTACCTGTAGAAAGAGTCTTGCTGCCTTCAGAGATAGAAATCTACACTGTGGAGGAATTAACAGAGATTCCTTTGGCATGCATGGTTTGAGTAGATCTGTCAGGGACTACATGAGGACAGAGAGGCAAGACAGGTCTGGGGTGATGCCCTAGAACCTGCCTCCTGGATTCCCTCTTCATGGAGATATCTTATTTTCCTCCACACGGCACATGTAAGAGTAGAAAACGTGTTTGCAATTACCTGGCCAGTGTGACAAAGAAGTGACAAAACCACCTCTGTGTTACTGATGTGCAGTTTGTTGATTCATCTGTCACACAGAATGACCTTCTGTCTCACCACACAGAAGGCAGGATCACCTGAAATGTTCAACTTCTTTCGACGAGTTTCCCTCAGCTGGTGAGGACGGGGGGCAACCAGCATCTCCCTCCCAGACCAGGTCTTTAATGGACTTACCACCATGAGAATATGAAGTGATCTAAGCTGTATATTCACACTGTGTGAGATCACGCTGCATCAAAACTGTGATAGATGCCTCTGCTGTTTGCTCATCCTTAAGGAGCAATGACCCGGACATTAGCACGTCTAGTAAATTGTTCTAATGTGTGGTGAAAGGGGACTAATGGATACAGTAATTGATTGTTTGATGGATAGCTGGGGAGCCCTCTGATTATGAGTTTTTGCTACGGTCCAAGACATTTTCATTCTCCAGTTAACCCAGAGCTGATTGCTTGCATGAATTATCTCCTTCTCTGACTGCAAATATCATTCACTTAATAAATATTTCATTAGAAACAAACCAGTGGTGGGGAGAGAGGAGGAAGCAGATGCTCAGTGCTGTGTCTGTTGAAGACATTACAGAGTTTACAGAACAGACTCAGAGATTATCCATGAAATGTGCTCAGGTCAGACAAGAGGTCTTTGCTTCCCCAGGATTTAGTGCTCAGAAGCAAGAAGAAGCCTGGAGGTCAATTTAAATCAATCAAGGGAGGCCCAGTGTGGACCAAGAAGGATGTACTGCAGTGCTGAAGCCACTGGGCAGAAGTTGGCTTCCTCACAAATCCCACCCTCCTCTCTGCTGAGCTTTCATGTCACAAAGAGGGATCCTGACCAAGAAATAGAGTATCACCAAGAAAACAGTGATAATTCCTGGGATTTAGGTGGTGAGGGCGGAATTTTGAACCCAGGGAAGGTTACAGCAAAATTTTCCTGCATATTAATGCAGTGGGTTTTGATCCTTTATTTTCCCATGATGTCTCTTCAAAAGTTATTCCCATCTTTATTTGCCATTTGATATTTAATTATTCAGTGGCACCTGTACTGCATGTTTGTCTCATTTCAGATGGTTCCTTTCCAGCATGACACTGTACTTCTGAGTTACGAAGATCACTGCTCTTCTCTCCAAGGAGGCTGCTCCGTTCCCCTAAAGGGCAGTGCAGAAATCAGGCAGAAACTGACTTTTTTTACCACTCAAATTCCCAAACCTGGATCAACCCTGTTTCACATCTCTTCAAGTTTTCAAATAAGAAAAGAGCAATATTTGCTGAGGACACTTTGGGCTTCCACAGGCTCCAGTGAGATGAGGAACTTCGCAAACTAAGCTTGAGTCACAAGGAGTTTGTTACAACATAGAGTCACTACAAAAGCTAATCCCAATTCACCTCACACTCTTAACATACTGAAAACTGCAGCAGTTTTTAAATCCTCTTTCATTGAAAAATTGTTGATGAGCAAAATACATAATGTTCCCTATTACCTTCCACCTTGTGTACGTCCCCTGGGCATTGAGACTCTCTTATCTTGTTTTCCTAGCTGTTCCTCCAGCCTATTTATATTGTTAGTCTCACAATGGGTATCATTATGTCAATAAGCACAATTTAAATATTAATCCTATGGTTATGGGCAGAAATGTAACTGATCATATCATATGCTATAAAAGGGGGATTTCCATCACAAGGAAATGGCTTCAGTGCTGTTTGCTCTCAAATGCTTTTTCAAGAATTTTACAGGGGAGAATGACGTGAACAGAGTAAGGGGGGAAAGCAGAGATGGTGACAAAGAAAGAGGGACAACCAAACAAAAGAGAGCAGGGACTGAGCAAGAGTGAAAGAAGAACACAGAAGGTGCTCAGAAAGGGGACCTTTTAAAGATTAAAGAAAGCATGGAAGTGAATCAAAAGGAAGCCAAAGACAGATCCAGGTTACCTTCAAAATGCACAGATCTCCCACTCAGGTATAACAGGGGCTGAGATAGGACCCTCACAAGGACTGGAACCCTCACTGGTGCTGATATATTTCAGCAGGAAGGGTAAGAGAAGGAAGGCAGAGAATCTTTCCAAAACCAGAGTAGCCATTATGAAAATCTACACATTCCTGTTGTTTCTCCTTCATTGCCATACACAGAGCAAATATTGGGGAACAGGAAATCACATTTATAGGCAAAAATATCTCTCTTCTCTTGAAGAAATATTTGTCACTAATTTCTGAACATAAACCAACATTCTGCCCACATTCTGGAAAAGAATCTTTCTTGCTTGAATGAGAGTCCCTGCTCTCATTTGTTTGGTTGTCCCTCTTCCTTTGTCACCATCTCTGCCACAGGGTACTTCCAATAATAGAGAAAAAATTGGGTAGAAAAAAAGAATTGTAAAAAACTGCTTTTCTGGATAAATACTAAACTCTGTATTTATCTGAGATCAGAGTGAGTGAAGAAATTGTTGGCACAGTTAGAGTTGGACATATATTTTCCACACCAAATTGTGGAAGGTGACTGAGTCCACAATATCCCTGCATATTTTATCATAATCATGAGGCTGCACACCGGCTCTCTCCATGGGAAGCTCTCCCTGAACCAGTGACACTGCCTGCTGAGGGAGGTGACACTTTCCATCAGCAAAGGAGCATCGATCTGGCTCAGCATTTTAAAGTCCCTGATGAGTTTACATTACCTTCCTGCTGGAGTCCTTCTATTTGCATCCACTGCCTGTGCTCTTACCCCTGCTGCTGCGCAGCTCAAACACAGCTGTGCTAACACACCAAAGCCACACAGCTAATCCATACTCCTAGGATCTATTTTCAGGTCTCAGCTGGCAAACGGAAGGGGGTGAGACCAGTGGGAACACAGAGAAGAGACAAGCCCTTGAGGTGTGTTCTGGGCCAGTCTCCCAAGGACGCTGATATGGGCTTAAGTTTTGTAAGAATTACAGAATCACTGGGGTTGCAAAAGACCTCCAAGGTCATTGAGTCCAACTTTTAAATAATCAAAAGTCCTTGTCAGCTGGACCAGAGCACTGAGTGCCACGTTCAGTCGCTTCTTAAACACTTCCAGGGCTGGTGAGTCCACCACGTCCCTGGGCAGCCCCTCCCAATGCTTAATCATCCTTTATGTGAAGAAATTCTTCCTGATGTCCAACCTGAGCCTCCCTTGGCACAGCCTGAGGCCATGTCCTCTCATCCTGTCCCTCGTTCCCTAGGAAAAGGGACCAACCCTGCCCTGGCTACAACCTCCTGTCAGGGAATTGTAGAGAGCAAGAAGGTCCCTCCTGAGCCTCCTTTTCTCCAGGCCAAGCCCCTCCAGCTCCCTCAGCCTCTCCTCACAGGATTGACTCTCTAAAACCTTTCCCAGCTCCACTGACCTTCCCTGGACACACTCCAGCCCCTCTTGACCTGAGGGGCCCAGAACTGGACACAGCACTTGAGGTGTGGCCTCACCAGTGCTGAGTACAGAGGAACAAACACTGCCCTGGTCAAAAAAAGAAACTGCACTTGTCTGAGTTTTACAAAAGGTTCTGAGCATTGCCCACATCCTGAAGTCCCAGGTATTTTTCCAAGAGGAGCTATGATAGCTCAGTTGTCCTGGATAAGTGTTGTCATTGATAGCTGGGTCCTGCCAACCAAAACATGTGGGTTGTGGGGATGGAGATATTCTTCTCCTCCAGTCTCACCCTGTCATGCAGTGACAGTGCCCAGTCCAACACTCCTCAGAAGAACTTGGTTTTCCCTGAAAGAAATGTGAGCCCTTCCACCTCAACTTATTTTAAATATGCCTGGTAGGTCTTATGAGTAATGTACTTACACAAAGAGATCTCAGAAAACGTACAGATCGTGCAGGAACATAAATTTTGACTGAGCAAGTGATGAATAGAATGCAGAGCAACATCCTCAGATTTTGGGCAAAGAATATATAATCATTCAGTGGTGTTTGCGAAACATGTCAGGCTCTGTCAGGAAGAAGGGTTATAAATAAATGTGAGGGAGATACTTTAATAATGCTATTTCATATACACTCAATAATGAACTTTAATTATTTCTTTGGGTTTCTTTCTTCTTTCACTGTATCAGATGAGTCAAGCCCAGATGTGTAATGAAACTGATACTGGCATCACAGCATTTTCTTTAGAGGTGGCTGAAAGAGCTCTATGGATCAGCTGTCAAATCATTTCTCCTCCTGTGGGGTTTCCTTCATGTGTCTCACCCAGAATTTAATTCCTCCACATATGGCATGAGTGAATCATAGCGCAAGGAATTTTCTTGATGGAAAAGATTTTGCAGACAAGCGGTCTTCTCACATCACTTGTCCTGAAATGAAGCCAAAGTCATCTTTATCATAGGCAGTGCAGCAACCTGCCAAGAGGAACCAGTTTCCATGGTATGTAAGGCTATAGCATCTATAACTTTGCATTCTGAAACTATGAAAACTAATTTAGAGCTTATCAGTAACCTTATCACCAAATATTTGCAGCAGGGAACGAGGAGATTGATTTGTTTCCTGCTGTGATGCTGGGAATTAACAGAGGATATCGAGAGGAAAGCTCCGAGGTGTTAAATGTAATGATGTGGATAAATATGAAATATCTCACCCATTCCTTGGCTTTTCAGTAGAAACTCAGGGAAATGAACAGAGGAAGGTGTCACATCACTCCTTTTGCAAAATGACTTCCTGTAAGCATCTGCAATAGCTGCACAACTTTCTTGAAGAGGAAATCACATGTGATGAATCTCACTGAAATACTTTCATTCTCCCTTCCATCTTTCCTGCTCTGTAAGCAAGGAAAATAACAACACAACCCTACTGAAAGGAACAGGATGTTCTCCAAATCCCCTCACCATGAAGACACCGTGGCCTGATTCCTCTGCTCTCAGAGACAGGAGCTTTCACTGAGGGGCCACACAAAAAATTCTGACTTCACTCGCCAGGTCTGCTTCCATTTTCACACCCAGTATTTCATGATAAAGAGTGGATAAACAAACCCAGGAAACACATCAATGCTGCAGACCCTGCATGCAAAAAATCCTTGCACTTGATAGATTACTCAACCTATTCCTCTCTATAAACACATCAGGACCCACCAGTTTCCATTTCCTCTCGAGAATCATGAAAAAAACCAGAACAAAAGAAGCAGAACAAAAACCCTAAGACATAGCAAAGCAGAGAACCCTGGCAGGACCTGTGGGCTTGTGGGGAGATGAGCCTGTGCTGGAGCAGTTTTGTTGGTGGGACTTGCGACCCTGTGGAAGGGCCCCACTCTGGAGCAGGGTGAGGAGGAAAGAGGAGCAGAGACAACTTGTGATAAACTGGCCCCATTTCCCATCCCCCTGTGATGCTGGTGGGGAGGAGGCAGAGAATTCAGGAGTGAGTTTTCCCTGGGAAGACAGGAGGGGTATGGGAGAGATGTTTTATGATTCGGTTTTATTTCTCATTATCCTACTCTGATTTAATTGGTAAGAAATTAAACTAATTTCTCCAAATCGAGCCTGTTTTGCCTGGGACAGTAACTGCTGAGTGACTTCTCCTTGTCCTTATCTTGACCCACAAGCCTTTCACTACATTTTGTCTCCCCTGATCAGCTGAGGGAGGTGACAATGTAGCTTTGGTGGGCACTGGTGTCCAGCCAGGGGCCACACACCACAAATGGGGATGGGTTCTTCCCCACTATGGAGCAGAAACATCTCAGTTTGCAAAATGTTTGTGATCTGCAGGGACATCTCCTAACATTCAGCACTGGAAGGTTTCCCAACTCACCTCCTATTTCGTAACAACTCTCATATACAATCATCAGTTTGTAAACAAAGAAGCAGTTCCAAATGAAGCAGTTCCAAATAAAGCAGTTCCAAAAATAGCCCACAAAGCTCCATACCACACATTTTAAAACATTTTTTTTCGTGGTCAGTTAATAATTTGCAATGTTTTCCTTCTCCTCACAGCTTAGAAGGGCAAAAAGCAGCACTGGTGAGCTCCGAGACTGAGGAGGGCACAAAGGGAGAGTCAAGAAGGCAAAAGGGTGATTAAAGGGATTTTGTGTGAACTCAAGTCTACAACGGGTCAGTGCCTGTAGGCTTGGAAGCAACAAGCAATGTTAGGAGGAGAAAAAGGTTTCATGACACTGGGTATCATCAAGCTCAAAATAAAATGTATCTCAAGAGAAACAGGGTTGGCGTAGGACAAGAAAACAAATGACATCCCACATGCAAAGAGTGCATCTCTGTAAAATGAGTCTCTTTATATGGGGAACAAAAGATATAAAAACAAACAAAAAAAAAAGGCAGACACCAAAATATTTAAACAAGAAATATGATTCTCTATAAATAAAAATCCCTTTCCCCCTTTTTGTGCAAAACACTCCCTCATACCCCACTTTTTCCCAGTCTGGGAGTGCCTGGCAGCTCTAATCAGGCAGGCAGGTGTCCAACAGGTGAACACCATTTGCTATCACCACTACCTGTTCTCACACCCATGAGCTGAGGTTTCTTGCTCATTTAAAAATCTTGGATCCTTTCAAACTCAAAAATAGCAAATTACCACTACCCCATGCCACACCAGAAATGTGTCACCATGCCACCTTCTGCCACTTATCAGATGGCCCTCTAGGCCTTACTGTGCCTAAGCCAGATGTGCTGATGAGCAAGACCTCTGCTCACCTTTGGGTGCCAAAATTATGTGAACTGGGTAGGGAGAGGACCTGCACAGCCCTGTGGACTTTAGTAAAGGTGAGAACCAGACCAGCTGAGGCTAAAAACTGCCAAACTCCCAGCAGATGTGAACTAAAGCTCAAATTCCTCCCCGCTAGGAACCCCAGAAGTCATATATTTATACACAAAATCATTAATATTATCCTTATTTAAACCCTGTTTAATATGTGTGTTCTCTTTAGTACAGAGAGGGGACATGGAGCAGATCTCCACAATCGAGCACGGGATGCTGTCTTCAACAGACACACAAAACCTCCTGTTTCACCCCAGCTCTTTACAGAGTTTATTCTCATCTCGGTGATTCATCAGGGCTTCCCTGACACCGTTTTCATCCGAGCACTGTAAAACCAGGCTCCTGTATCCGACCGAGTCCTGTGCCAGCAGATGGCACTCCGAAGTGTGCAGCATCCACAGCTTCCCTCACCCCACTCCCAGCAACTGCTGTGAGAGGTTTTTTTTTACTGTGCCTGGCTCTTCAGTGTGCTTTTAATCACGCTTAAATATAGGGGTCAACAAAGGAGCTCCCACCGCAGGGCCATCAAACTTCCCAGTGCTCAGCTTCCAGAAGAGGTCACTATGTCCTGCTGCACATAAAAGCCACATTCCCATTCTCTTTCCTTAAATCACCTAACCAGTTACAAACTGCTGGGCACAGAAAGGGAGAAAACACCTTCCTCACTCACCAGAAATCAGTTGTGATTGCAAGAGGATGTTTTGATTTTTAAATTTTTGTTTGCTGCTTTGTTGGGTTTTTTTTAGGGCAATCATCTTTGTTTCTCAGCACATCCCTGCTGAGCTCTTCATGTGAATGTAACCCAACACAGGAAGGAGAAGGGGAAGAGGAAAGGAAAATCCTTCTGAAAGCAAGAAACGTAGCAGATCAAGAGATTCAATTGTGTCAAGTGTAATATTGAGTTAAGGTTCTAGGAACCATCTCAAGAGTTTTATTACATTCAGGACTTTACAGACTCAGTGAAGGTACTAAATAAAACACTGAAGCTTTTCATTTCATACAAGTGAGGAGTGCAAACCACAGCTCACAAAAAACCCCAGGGCTTGCACGGATTGGAAGCAGGATCTTCAGCTTTGCCCCATGGCAAACTGGGTTCATGGAAATAAACATTTGTGATTTCATCCAGTTTCTCCATACAGCCACCTTGGGATTCTCCGTGGCACGGTCTCTGTGTGCCAAGGAGGACCTTGGGGACCTCTTGTCTGGGAGTTTGGCTTCGGGAAGTTGCACAAAAAGGGACAGAAGATCAACTTTCATTTCTCATGAGGAAGAACCTTCCTTGCTCTACCACTCCCAGCTCCCTTCCAGCATCCGGAGAAGACAGTGGGACCAGAGGTGAGACGGAGACCTTAACTGGTTTAGGAACCAGGAAAAAGTCCTCTTGCACCAAATCCAAACAATCCAAGGCCACAGCAGTGACCTAATGCTCATCCCAGGGTATCACGAGGCAGCACAGCTTTAATTAAATCACGTTAATGAAGGGGACACCGCAAAGCTTTACTGCGTTTTACTGCAGGGACACAGTAAGATGCAGTGCTGTCACCTCGCTGCTGAAGTGACAAACTGCCCATTTGAACACCCACAAGAGAAGAAGATCTGTGATGGCTTGGCTGCATCACTTCCCCCAGGATTCAGAGTTTACAGGGATGAGCAGGGACAAGGGTGATGCTCAGCAGGTACCAACCACACAGCTCTGATTTGTTCCCGACAGTGGCAGTGATGAGCAACTCAGGGCTCAGTTTTTTCATTCATAGAAATCACAGAATAACTCAAATTAGAAAGGGGCCATGAGGACCATCAAGTCCAAGTCCTTTCCATTCTTATCTATGGAAGCATATCCTGGAATTTTCATCAGGGTTTGCCCATGGTGTAGGCTCTGAACCACCACCTACTTCATATTTGGGACAACTGAATGAAAAATTCTCTTAAACTTAAGGAATTTTTTGCTTCAGAGGCACCCTCTCAAATCAACAAGTTTGTGAGATTGCAGTGGAGAACCTCCATCTGTGTTTAGGTGAACACATTTATTTTATTTATCACACAGACTGTTGCTATCAGTTCAAAAATAACTACTTGAAACGTTATCTGCACCACATGCCTTATCCTACAGAACCTGTTGTGCTTTATAATGACACTGCATATAAATTACCTCTCTGATATATGTCCAGCTTTATGAACTAACTCCAAAGGAATTTCAGCATCCTGGATTACCACTAGAAGCGAGGATGAAACTCTGTAACAAATCAGTAAATCAGAGGAAGTTTAACTTGGCAAAAACAACAGTTTTTGGGTTACAGTGTTCAGCTGGGCACCAGAACTAAGGAACAAAATAAAGAATCAGAATTCTATGTGTGATGCTGCGTTTCCTCGTGTTTTGATTAAATCAGAAATAATTGTGACCAGTTGAAAGGGCCTGAACAACCTGGTCTAGTGGATGGTGTCTCTATCCATGGCAGAAAGTTGGGACCTTCCAACTCAAATCATTCCATGATTCTATGATTTCATAGGTGAGATGCAGAATAGGGGAGGTAACAGCACTGCCTTGTACACAGGATTGAAAGAGATTAAATGTTTTAAAGTTTCATGGTGGAAATAACACTGGTTATTTAGACCTTGAAAACAAATAAGAGGTGCCCTAAAAAGGTAAATAAATATTATTTTTGTCTTCACCGTGGTGCAGCAAGGGTTAACATATTTCCAAACACATTTTTTAGTGGGGAAATACCATTGCTGTCCCCATTTAATCATGTGATAAATGCAGCCATCAAAGTGGGTTTAGAAGAATACAATTTCCTTCCTTTCAATAATTCATCTCCGCAGGGGGGTTTAAATGTATTAAATAACACTGCATTCACTTTGGAGCAAGGTGACACACTCAGTAAGGTTTCACATTTGTTACTCCAGTTGCTACACGTGATCTTTGCCAGGGCAAAAGTCAATTTAGACTCTTGCAGTGCCACTTAAGGAAGGTGAGGTTGAAGGACGAGAGGTGGACGGGGTCGTATGAGCAGCCCCCTCACACCAGCAGAAACCACTTCCACTAGGCAGAAACACTCACTGTATAATTATGCTTCTGAAAAAAAAAGGAACATACAGGGGAGTCAAGCCCATAAAGTGAACAAAATTCAAGCTTTAAATTCTTTTTTTTTTTTAATAATTATAGTTCTGCCGTTGTGGCCACGCACGTCCTACAGACCCAGCCTACATTCCATCAGCTCTGGGATCTTGGCCTGTGTTTGCTCTCCTCTTCAGCTGCTGTCACACGGATCTGACAGTGCTGCCAGAGGTGACCCTCACTGCCCAGAAAAGCCACATGCAAGGACAAAGCTCTCTGAGCAAGGTGAGTGTCCATCCAGCTGCCACTGTGTTTATAGTTATATTTAATTTTATTTTTATTTGTATTTATTTACACTGATGTAGGTATAGATATCTACAGATGCACATATATATTTATAGATAAACAAATCTGTGCCAGCAGTGCTGACTGGAACCATGAACTGCCCACACTCACTGGGTAAAAAGCGACACTCAGGAGGAAAGAGGATTCAGAATTCCTTGAGACCATGTTTGGATCTCATATAACAGGTGAGAAATGCTTTTCTCATCTACATGGGTGCGGCAACCCCCTCCATGAACGAACCTGATGTGGCAGGAAGATGTGCATTTGCAATATCCTTTAAATTTAGGAGCTGGCAGTACCTAAGGGGGTAGAAAGGCTGTAGAGGGATTTTTTGCCAAGGCATGGAGTGATAGGACAAGGGGAATGGCTTTAAGCTGAAGGAGAGTAGATTTTGATTGGATATTTTGCAGAAATTCCTCCCTGTGGGGGTGCTGAGGCCCTGGCACAGGTTGCCCAGAGAAGCTGTGGCTGCCCCATCCCTGGAAGTGCTCCAGGCCAGGTTGGACGGGGCTTGGAGCAACCTGGGATAGTGGAAGGTGTCCCTGCCCATGGCAGGGGGTTTTAACAAGATGATTTTTAATGCTTCTTCCAACCCAAACCGTTCCGTGATTCCACAAGACAGAAGCACAGCAACGACCCAGGCAGCCACCACAAGCAGTGAGGAAAAATTGTTCGCAGAGCTGTCTCTGGCTATAGAAGAACAATAACGTGGACACCAGCTGAGTGATCTGCCCCAGCCTCTGGGCACAATATAGATTTTTCCCTGTCAAAGTGCTCTGTCCCATTAGCAAGGCTGATTCTTGGCAGTGTTTCATCCCGTGGCCTCAAACGCCTCCACGCGACCCCGGTGTCACCATTCCCCGGGCACAGCCCTCCTGGCAGGGTCCGTGCCAGCACGGGGTGAGAGGAAAGTGTCTCCCAGGATTTGGGAGCATAAAAGCAAGTGGTTGCAGAGCTGGGGGCGAGGCTGGCACATTCCAGACACAACAACTGCGGCTCCAGCAGTGACTCAGAGCTGGGGTAGAGGAGCCAGCGGAGCTGCTCTGGAGGAGGCTTGGTACAAAAGAAACCTTTCCCTCTCCTTCATCCTCTGCCCACACAGAAAACTCTGTCCTGTCTCACTCATTCCAAAGGAAAAACAAAAAAAAAGAAAAAAGAAAAAAGAAAAACACACAAGGGAACAAACAAAATGAAAAAAAACCCCTTAACTAACCAACACCCAGCTAGTGAAAACTCAATTCTTTGCCTTGGTGCTGGTAGAGGCAGCTGCAGTTTCATCAGCAGACACGGGCAAAGTGGGCTCATCCCTTTTCATGCACGTGACAGTGCATTGCCAAGGAAAATCCACAATGGTCAAGTTTGGGCAGTTTAGGAAATGGCAAGTTCCCCCCAAACCTGGTGATACACATTCCTTTTTTTAATACAAGTTTGGCATTTTCTTACTTTTCTTCTCTTGTAGGATAAGGAGATTGGAAATGTTTTTGGAAGCTCATACCTCCAGCTTTTGAAAATTCCCTGAATGAAACACAAAGTAGCATTAGGGGTGTTTCTTGGATGTTTTCACTGAAGCCCAGAGCACTCCTGGTGTCCCATAAAACCTGCCACCAGGAGTGTTGGAATCCGGGTGTTTTCCCAAGGGCTCTGGGGCAGGATTCTTCATTTAAAGTTTTACAGCTGAAAAATTCCTGACATCCCTGACAAAGGGGAGTTTAATGTTTACTTAGGGAACTTCTGTGCCTATAAAGCCCCCTGGAACTTTTTTTCAAGATCGTGGGCATGCTGAGAAGAAAAGGCCTTCCCTTCCCAGGCACGCTGGAAGCAGAGCAAGAAGAGTACTTTGGGACATTCAGAATAGATTCCACCTCCCTTGAAAATACAAGGAACAAATTAAAAGATTAGGTGTGAATCTATTTCCATCCACTTAATAAATCCCTTTATGAGAATGTATTTCTCTACCCCCAAAGAGGGAGAAAAAGAAAAGAAAATATTTAAATTTTCTTAAGAAAATTGCTTTAATGACTGCCTTAAAAAAAACCCAAACCCTTTAAAAACCAAACAAAAGCCCACACTTGAGTAAAGTCAAGAAAAAATAACTGTGTGATTTAAATGCTCCATATTGACAACCCTAGGAACAGGGGAGTGGGTTGATTACAATATGGCTTTTAATGGATGCACAGTCATTTAAAACAAAGTTGACATTATTGAAATAACACTTTTTACAGAAGTAGCTGCATCCCAAACGACCTTGAAAAGACACAGCAATTACTACCGCATATGCAAGATGAATTATCACCAAAGCTGAGGCTTGATTTCCTGAGATACAGCAGCCAGACTGGAACATTAGGAACTGGGATGAGTTCTGAGATAAGATGGTAGAGTCAATAAGACAAATGTGTAAATAAAAGGCTCCATTTGCCGGGGTAAAAGCTGTATTTTGATTGTGAGAAATTAAATGTTGCATTTCAGGAAAATAGGCACCATGTCCTCTCACAAATGTGGAAGCTGGTTTCAAACACAAGGAGCATGAAGAGCACCCATTGCTTCAAAAACTCATCATTAATTATTGTTCAAAACGAGCTGTTGGTGTTGGCTTAGCCTGTGAGGTCCTCAGGGTGGCACAATCTCAAAGCTGTGCTTATACAACAACTACCATGACAAGGGCTGCTAAAAATAGAAGTCCAAATAACCAAAGTCATTACACACACACATCCATAGATGCAGTTTATGCAGACATTATTGCCAAAAAAAAGTTATTCTCCCATAAAGCCAAGGACTGGATCATGCTGCCCCCAAAATGAGAATTTTACTCTAATCACATAAAAATAACAACTTCAAACACACAGGAAGAAAGGGAGAAGTGATGCTTCCTGTGGGAAGGAAGTCCATTTAAATCAAGAATAAACTGATACTGTCAGGAAAAAAAAAAAAAAAGCTTGTATATGCAAATAGATGTTTATTACCCATCTTTGTGCTCCTAAGAAATACAATTTACTGACCTTTGAGAGACAGGTCAAGTAGGCCCATAGAAAAAGAAACAAAGGCATCTTTCTGGCAACTGCCATATTCCAGAGCAGTAATTATCCTTTCTTCTCCCCATGAGCAGCAGGAAATGAAGAGGGATGCCATTACACCATGACAATTACTGTAATTTTAATTTCTAAATATTGCTAGGAAAGTTTCCTTCAAAGAAAAAAAAAAAAAAGTCTGTTCAGATTTTTGATGTGGTTTTAGATAAAAACTCATTCCTCAGCTAAAACAGAGTTGTGCTTCCCCTTCTCCCACTCCCTTGGGGGAACCACCCACAAAGTCTGCATGGTGAGAAAAACCCACCTGCCTCGCCACTGGCGGAGAAGAGAGAATTTCAGAGAATCACAGAATGGTTTGGGTTGGAAGGGGCCTTCGAAATCGTTTTGTTCCAACCCCCCTGTCACGAGCAGGGCCACCTTCCCCTAGCCCAGGTTGCTCCAAGCCCCATCACTTGAACTCATTCAACCATGGGCACAACAACAGGTTCTTTCTGTCGGAAGCAGATGAAGTTGGGTGCACAGTAATTATAAAGAATTAAGAAGACGGATTCTTCTCATCTCCTGTGCTCAGAGACATCACTGGCTCTCTTGTGGATTTTCCACAGTCTACCATCATTTATTTTAATATTATGGATAATCTATCCTGTGCTCTTAGAACACGGATGTCACCCAGGAGGGCACATCTGCTCGGCTGTCCAGCCTCTCCTGCCACTGACCACAGTGTCCCAGGCTCCAGGGGACACCTGAAACACTCCCACTCCTACACTGGACTCTGCCTGGGAGAGGGAGTTTACACCTTGGTGTGTCTGCTCAGGGGGAGAAGTAGGATTTGAAGCCCATCTGCCCCAAAAATAATCAGGAGCAGAGAGGACTATCCCCAGATCCTGTCTCTGCTGTGGGCTGCACCAGCAATTCCCATAAACTGGAAACTACCTCCCAAAATTCCCTTTAAAGAGTCTTTTGAGGTCTTATTTTGGCCAGTAGGTGAATATTTAAAAATACTTTCACAGATTCAAGGGAAAGGGTTTGGTTTTGTTTTTTTTTTTTTTTAATTGTTGCCACAAGGCACGTTCAACAATGATCATTTAGTGTAGTAAAAAGTTGTGTTTTTCAATATATGCACCTATAGAACTCCATCGATTTGTCTATACACAAACACATTCCTACAAACACATATTTGATTAAGAACTTATATAACTTCAGGCTTCAAGGAATTTTGGATCAATGCCTTTGTTTTGCCTTTATAAACAAATAAACTCAATTAAAGAGTACTTACAACAAACCACAACGGGCAGGAAACTAATTTTCCCAAGGCTTCCTATGGCAATTTTTACTTGTTACATGGGTCTCGGGAATCAATTACTCCCTAAAGGGAAATTATTAGGGCTTGTGTTACCCAACATCTCACCTTTCCCACTCACTATTGGCGAGAACTATAGGGACAGGCATCCAGAAAAATAAGCATTCTTCAGACCTCTTACAATTTGCTGTAATAAATTAAAGTATAAATAAAAGAGAACAAAGCCCTGCAGGCGAGCAGTGTTTGAATCAGGGCTGGATCTGCACCAAGTCACTGTGAAGCTCCACAAGGCCCATAAATCAGGTTTCCTGAACATGTATAGTATTTTGCATTAGTGTATAGGATGTTAACTTTAATGCCTTAATATATTCACACAGTGGTCAGGTTACAGTTCCTGTGGGAACCATAAATTTGCATGTCCTGGCCAATCTGCTGCTGGAAAAATAATAATAATAAGTTAAAACTAACCACACCACCACATTGCCTTCAGCAGGTTTTATACCTTTAATTTTTCTCTTTTCTTGAGAGAGGAAGAGGAGGAGATGTGTGAAGCTGCAAGTGTACAGGGAGGATGAAGCAGATGTGATTAATTTCCATCCTTTTCTTGCATGAAGACTCGTGAGTCCCCAGCCCAAGCAAGGGTCACTGCATGAAAAAGGTTTGCTCTTGGGTGTGATTAAGCCTCTTTCTGAGTCAGAACCATCTCACCAAGGACATGCTACAGCCTCCTTTTTTGTAATCCACCCAAACCACTTCATTTCACCTGCAAGCGACGGCTACAAGGAGAAGCAGCCTGAGCTGATCCAGTTTAACCCAATTTCTGCTGATGCTGCCTGACTCACACCAAACTGATCCTGCTGCAGTCTCCCATTTGTTGGATTCCTACCTGGTTTAGGACAAAGGGGTTTGTCTGTCCCATGCTTCCTCCAGCCTCCTTTTGCTTCCAACCCCACTATTACTCACTTCAAGATCTGAGTATTTTTGTCTGACATCTTATTTGCTTCCCATATTAAGACTCTGTATACTTCAAAGGAAGGTTGTTTTTGGAGTCATCAACCATTTTGAACATACCAAATAAAGCTGGTTTCACCCAGGCTTGCTCCCAGTGCCAGCAATTCGCAGTAATTAGCAGTCTTCATTCTATTTGCACTGGTTAATGGCCAGCAGAATCCCACATCCTATGGAACAGCCATGGCCATGCCACCCCGTGGTAGTCCAGGTAAGAGCAGAGCTGTTCCCTCCTCTGCAACCCACTCCCCCAACAGTAGTCAAACAAAATTGGTTAAAAGCCCAAGAAGTGATGCAATACAGAGGGCGTGAAAACAGATCACAGTAAATTTGCACGAAATGACCCAAGAAATATTTGATGTATGTTGGATTTGACCACAGTTAAAGGATATGTTATTTATGCCCCTGTTCAACACAGACCACCAGCTGGTGGACAAAAACAAACCGTTAATTTTTATAAACTCAGAGCTGAAAAGTAACATCTGTGCCCAATTGCCCCAAAGGTGGCAGTAGGAATCCTCAGTCAAGATTAAGGAATTCATCAGCCCTTTGGCACCTTAATTTCACTTCAGTGACACCTAAACCAACTAAGCAACAAGGTCTAAGGCAGAATTGTAATTGCTTGAAAGTCAGTTAATATTAAAGCTTTGGTCCATTGATCTGCACTAATGGTGGGGTCTTCAGTGGCATCATTCCACTCTTTTTTACAGAGAATCATCAGTTCAAAGTAACAAAGTACAACTATTTCTTACATTAAGGAGGTTGTAGGAAATCAGGTGTCACAGCAAGGTGGGGAGAGAAAAGTCATTAGGAAAGCAGAAAACCTGCTGACTGCCCCTCAAATGAAAAAAGCATCAAAAATATCAGAAATAATCACTGAAATTAGGCATAGAGTTCTGGGTTTTGGTGGCACAGTATCAGCTGCAAATGCCTGCCTGTTTCTTATCACGTAGGATTTAAGAGACCAACCTAATCTCTGCTGGACCCTTACTGCAGCCAAAGGATCTCTTGGCATCAAGCCTCTCTTGGAAATCTTTGGAGATTTTTTAAGCGCACACACACACATACAGACATTAAATCTATAGTATTTTGCATTAATATTTGTGAAAGAATGCACACACATGCATATATACACATATAGATCTACACAAACATATCTTTATGCTGTTAATAATTTGCATATGTTCACTGGCACACATGCATATAATTATATTTTATATATACATTCACATGCATGTACATACAAAACTCAATATATGCATCATATATGGAGTAATCGGAGCGTGTATGAATATGTATCCACAAATCAGAATAAATATATATATTCTGATTACATATAGCATTTATGCATTGAAAAAGTTCCTAATATGGGCTAAAAGAGAATAAAAAGGCTCAATTTGCATATGTATATAATAGTTGCACACAGTGCAATGTAGTCAAAGGAAGCAGAATTCATAATCCCTCCTAAAACTGGGGACAGGTTTGATAAAAACTCCTCTCAATTCCTTCCACGAAATTGCCCTTGGAATGTGATTTCACTGCGCCTACAAGCCCTGTTTCCAGGAAAAGGGGGTGTAGGACTGCTTTTTGATATATTTCATAGCAGACAAAACTCCCATCAAGAATGAAAAAACAGCCCCATGAGGACAGAAAAGCAGAGAATAATTACACAGGTCTTATATAAGTCTTTCTTTCCCAAGTCCTGTTATCTTCCACCTCCAAAGACGTCACGCATCTCTACTGGAAAAACACCTCGCTGGCTTCAATGTAGGCAGTGGAGGAGCTCCAAGCTCTTCAGCATCATTAGTGGGGTTAGAAAAGAGCTTTATTTTAGCACTGTACTTACTGCCACACACAGAGACACACGTGAACTTACCTGTTTGGTGCTTCTCTGCCCAGTAGGGAGCAAAGCTTTGGATTTCTCTGCTATTTTCTGTTAAAAGGAAAAGAAAAAAAAAAATTAGAGGGAAAATGGCTGAGAAAACAGAGTCCAAATATTTAGGGAAGGAGTCATACCAATCTATTTTCTTCTGCTTTCTAAAGAAAAGGACATAGAGAAAACTCTTACTCTTTAGAAAAAACAAGGGACTATAAAAGCATTGAAAAGTTCAGTCTTGCAGGCATTAAAAGTCTTCAAAGCTTCCAGAATGACAAGGTTATCAAAACTGAAACAGGCATTTAAGGAATGACAGCTAGGACGTGGATAAGTAGCAATTTATCACTCAGATTGGTTTCCTGACGCAGCCGGGCATTCACAAACTGCAGTGGTTAATTTTGGCACTTCTGAATTGATGACAGCTTTTCAAATAAAAGAAATTCAACCTAGATATACAGTTCAGATGGACTGTACTCATGAAAGAAAGAGGAAAAACAGCATGAAAAAGATGTGTGTGTGTGTGTGTGTATGGGGGTGGAGCTCAACCCAAATCATTTCAACTTCTTATTTAACACAAAAAATAATTTCATTTAAAGACCCCACACTCAGTTTCTTGAATAGGATAGGTAAATAATTTAAAATATGAGGCAGCACTGGAGATGATGCAATTCTATTACACGACAGACGTGCTGCTGAACTGCAATTTTATGTACATCTCTTTATTTATTTAATTTTTAAGGCATAGGCAGCAAGTGCTGGGAAATCAATCAGTCTAGAGTGTTTCTAATAGAGACACATTATTAAGTGCATGTTGCCAGCCAAATTTCATTACACCTCTATAATTACAATATATTCTTCCCATTGTTGTAGGCATGCGTCAGACCCATTAAAGTGATATAAGGAAGCCACAAACAAGAGTTTGTCCAGGCTGTATTTTGATTAATCAAGATAGATCTCCTAACCTGGACTGCTGGGGAGGGAAGCAGTTTGGGGATGCTAAATTTAAGTCATTACTACAGTGTTTAAAAGCAAAGCAAATCTGCTCATCAGCGGAGCCTCCCCAGGGTAAAGCGGGTGAGCAAGAAGCAAATGAAGGAACTGGAGTTCAGGCTCTGTTTGTTTTATTAAACAGCTTGATCTTGGTGACACATCCAAACCTCAAGACGTGCCTGGAAACTTTCTGGCACAGCCAAATAGCAGAGCAGAGCCAGCAGGTGGGGTAACATTTGAATTATCAGTGCTGCCTGCACATTTTCTGCAAGCAGAAAAGGTGAACTGAACAATCACTTCTCCTTTTCCTGTGAGAGTGAAGATGCACCAAAATAATGTCATGGTTAAGCCAGGGGAAATACAGACTCCCCTGAACTTGGCACTGGGGAGGACACACCTCAAATCCTGGGGTCAGTTTTGGGCCCGTCATGACAAGAAGGACACTGAGGGGCTGGAGCGTGTCCAGAGGAGAGAACGGAGCTGGGGAAGGGTCTGGAGCACAAGGCTGATGAGGAGAGGCTGCAGGGGGTTGGGGGGCTCAGCCTGGAGAAAGGGAGGCTCTGGGGAGACCTCACTCATTACAACTCTCTGACAGGAGGGTGTAGCCAGGTGAGGGTCGATGTCTTCTCCCAGGGAACAAGTGAGAGGACGAGAGGAAATGACCTCAAGCTGCCCCAGGGGAGGTTTAGATTGGATATTAGGAGACATTTCTGCAGAGATAAGCTTGTCAAGCATTTGAACAGGCTGCCCAGGGAAGTGGTGGAGGCACCATCCCTGCAAGTGTTCAGTCAGTGTGTGGATATGGCCCTTAAGGACATGGTTCAGGTGGTGCTGGGTTGATGGTTGGACTTGATGATCTTAAAAGCCTTTCCACCCTCAATTCTATGATGCTGTGATTGCTTGACTGACAAAGAAAGAAAAGAGGGATGAAACTGTACATTAGCAGTCCTGTGGAGATGCTCCAGGCTCCCGGGAAACACACTCACACTTAACACATTCCCAAATCCACACACGGGAGAGTGGAAGCAAGATAGACACTCACTTTCTGCACAGCTCCGTATCTCTGGATGGCATCTGACAGCTGATTCTTCAGCCTGTCCAGCTGTAGCCGTTCTTGCTGTTTTGGGGAAAAAAAGAAGGCTGGTTAGCAGGTCTGATAGAGATAAATGCAGCAGCAGGCTCTGCCTGCGACCATGGGAAATTGTCCTGGTGGGAAACACCAAATAAATAAGGTGGGCGCAAATGGTATCCTACAAAAATCAGTCTCACTGGGGCTGCCAGGATGCAACAGTGTTTTATTTTAGGAAACTTGATGCTTTGGTCTTTCAGGTCAAAGTAACCAAAAAAAAAGCCACTTCAGATATTCAAGACAGCATTGGAGAAAATAATTGAAGGGATCCTCCTGTAAAAAGTTCTTTATTCAGATGATAACTTCTGATAGAGTTGATCACCTCATCTGGGAGATTTACTGGACCTGAGAGGTCCATCAGGCATAACATTCCCTCTGCTTGGTCGGCCTGTCAGAAACCAGCTTATCTTCATGTTTTCCAAAACGTGAACCCAAATGTCACTGCTTTCTGCCTGGATCTTGCTCCAGCAAGACTTCAATCTATGGTTAAAAAAAAAAAAAAAGCTCTTGGAAGGAAGAACACAGTCAGCCTGATGTAACTCTCCAACATGCTTCCAAACCTCTGCTCTCAGAGGGAATGACCAAACCCAAACTGTTCTCCTGGAACTGTTCTACACCCCGGATTTCAGATTTCACATGTGCAGGAGCTCACGTGTCCAGATTTTACAGAGGGAAATGCTGCAAGGAAGTGGGATGTTACCTTAAAAAACAGGTGGCAAACGAAACCCGATCTACATTAATGCTACTGAGCAGAAATGTTCATTTTCCAGCCATTTCAGCTGTTTCAGAAAACTGCTTAAGATTACAAAAGTAGATTTTATAAAGGATGGGATAAGCATCTTTAATTTAAATGGCACTATTTTCACACACAGAAGAATATCCCAGTCTTACAGTTCCTCATCTCAAGATTTCAAACCATTTTTAGAGCAGGGCAAGTATAATTATTCCCATTCTATAGATAAAGGTCCATAAACCTTATGTTTGTTCCACATACAAAATAAGATTGTCACTCTGGAAATCTTATGCTCCAGCACTGAGTGTACCAAAAAACGGAATTCCAGATCTACCTCTCCATTTGCATCCTTTGGGGTTAGTTTGGAATGAAGCCCTAAAAGAGCCATTTTCCATCAGTCTCCTGCCTTGTAGCACACTGATCCACTTGGAGCAGCATCTTTGCTCCTGCAATACTATCCATTTGCTCAGCTGGGCACCCTGACTCCCATAGCTCCAGCAGCACTTGGAGATTTATGGGAAGTCAGACAAAGTCCCATATTGCATCTCGCTGGCAGTGCATTACTGGTGGAAAATAAGGAAGAAAAGGGGAAAAAAGCTTTTTTTTTGACTGTGTGTGCATGCAAAGCAATCCACAGAAAAATGGATTGGTAAGGACTAACTATAAAGCTCTGTAAGGCTTTTCATGCTGTGAGTAATTTTATGGGAGGAGAGTTTGCAGTGCTACCCAGATTCCCAAGAGGGACTTACTGACCAGCAGCCAATATCCACCAGAAAAATTTATTCCATATAGGGGACAGGGGCTACAGGATTTCTATCAGAAATTGCAGGTTTAATTACTTAAACTCCACACTGTTAGAAAAGAAGAGTTGAAAAAAATAAAATATGCTAAATTAATTGACCAGTGAGCAGAAAAAAAGTTATATGTGATGTAATAAAGAGCAGCAAGTTTATTCCTCATATTACCAAAACTGTTTGTGAGTCTATTTCCTTCAGCTCTTAAATATTTTCCCTTCAACTTTGTATTTTTCTCCCCATGACAGTAAAACCTTTTCTCCTGAGAGTCCCCATGGGCCACAAGGGCAAATAATGACATTCTTGTGTGGCACTGCAGTTGGGTGTAATGTGACCTTGCCTGATTCCCCTTTGGTCCCAATTTATGTCACAAAGTAGAGCCTGGAGATCAGCACAAAAGAAGCCCAGATCCCCATATCTCCAAGGCAGCAGCTTCTTTTTCATCAAGCTCAAATGTAATTAAGCAAGGAAAAAAGAAAAAAAAAAAACACAAAAAAAACCAAAACCAAAACAAAACAAAAAAAACCAACAGTCCTTGCCATCTATCACTAATCAAAGCAACATGTTAAACATTATCCTTGTACTGAGTTTGATGTCTGCATGTGGAAACAGTCACTCCAGGCTTATCTCCCCATCCTCTGGAGGAGACCATCACCCATTCACTTTTTTTCAGGCAGGCTGAATTGCACATGGTCCTCCACAGGTTACCAAGGTAGCCTGGGGTGAATCAACTTTTAAATCCTTATCTCCTGTGCCTGTTGGCAAGTGCCGTAAATCCAGGCCGTAAAAACCACTTGGTCAGAGATGAGTTGTGTGTTTAGAGCAGTCTTATTTCTAGGTGGAAGGGCAGTGAGTTGAAGTAATACAGGACTTTGGAAAATGGCAGGAAGAGAATGAGAATAAAACATGAATTCAGGAAAGCTTCTGACTTAGAAACCATATGGGTGCTGGAAGCAAGAGTGTAGCAGAAATCCGTTTGGCAGGATCAGGTAGAATCTACTTTATTTTCATTTCAGGTGGTGAATCACCTGTTATGTGGGTGAAACTTCTCCTCAACTCTCACACCAGCTGGAATCTGGTCCCCACAGTCTGCTTTTTTCTTCCCCACGATGCACATCGTGGGCCAAAGTCAGCAGGAACATTTAGGGCATAAAATCATTGTAGGAAGGCCAAAAACCTTCTGTTTGTCCAATCTCTGCACTGGGGAAAAAGGGGTAGGGGTCATTCATACCCTGTGACACTGGTGCTCATATGAGTTGAACCTACAGATGACAGCCCAGTCTGCCCGTAAAACAGATGGGATTTTCTGGGGTAAACTGGAATTCAGAGTGGGGTAAATTCTAATTTAAAATTAGAATTTTAAATTTTAAATTCTAATTCTTCTCTGATCTGGCCACAGCCTGTATTTATCTATCCCCGAAGCTGCCTTTGCACTAGCACACAGCACTGAATCTGTGTCATATCCAGATACATTCCATGGCTTTGGCCTTTCCAGACACTTAACACACTCCCAAACTCACCTGCACCCCCCATGCACCCACAGCTGAGTCTTTAACCAATGCCAAACTCATGTGAAGCCAGATGATTTCTGCAATATTTTCACCCAAACTGAGACCCTGAGATAGATGTGAACTGGCCACAGGCTTTGCTGCTGAGTTCTTGATTTACAATTCCACATGATTCAGTTTTGGGAGGAGAGCTGGTGCCCACAACTGTTTTCCTCTGGGTCATTTATAAGTGAAAACCACACTTGTGTAACAGGAAAGGAAGTTACAGCAAGACACGGAGCTTAACAGCTTTAAAGCACCCACTGCCACTTCTTATTTTCATTATCCCTCCTTCCATAAGACCTATCATTCTCCCCCAACAGCATCTTGACTGACACATACCCTGGATGAGCCTCTGACAACCTCAGACAGCTGCTTGATGGCTTTGGTGCTAGTCGTGATGGTTTTATTAGTCTCCTGCTGGGTGGCATGCCTGCAGAAGAGAAGAGATGATGGGAAATGCAATTGAAATTAATTGCATAATGAGACACTTGGAGAAATTTATCAAACTGCAGAGCAATCGAGACAACACAACAACAGCAGCGCACGGAGGCACAGAAGGGCTACAGGAGTCCTGGGTCTTGTCCAGCAAGGGAAGCCAGAAGGAAATACTGGGAAGGAGGTGCCAAAAATATTCTTTCTGTTATCAGCACAGTGTCTGTGGACCGTTCAAAGGGAAGTGATAAGGTGAAAACAGGGGGTGGACAGGGAACAAGGCCATCACAGATGGTTGGCATTGCAAATTTTCACAGCGGGGTTGTACAGCAAAAGGAGCTGGGACGGGGGAGTTGCCTGGTGGCTTTCCCAGGAAAATATTGTACTCAGGAGGGAAATTTGAAATTGAGCAGGACTAATTTACTTACCCTGGTCATCTACCCCTTAATGACACAGTATCTCCAGGAAAACACTGGGGATGTGAAGGTGCAGAGCTGCTTTACCAGCACTGAAACAGGCAGGAACAGGGCCAAACCCCTCCAGTCATGGGTGTCCCTCACCTTTACACACCAAATTCCTGTACCATTATTCCTTGTAAGCACTGGTTGCTGGCCTTGCTCTTTGGGACCACACAAACGAAGGGGAAGAAACATAAATGACTCCCAAAGGTATTTATCAGCTCAGTCCAGTAGTTCTCAAGCTTTATAAGGTCAACAGAGCACTCTCAGCCTCTAAGCCTCTCCAGAGAGCACTTCATATCCTTTTAGTCAGAAAGGAGTGGTTTTCCAAGAGTTTTTGTTCAAAAACTCAAGAAATACTTGGAAAAGACCTGGAGAAAATGATGGGTTTTCTCCCTTAGAGGACATATATGAGCCACAGTTGTACCACAAAAAAAGACTCACTTGTCAGTGGGGTTTTCTGTTTGCCTTTTTTTTTTTCTTTTCTTTTTTTTTTTTTAATTGGAGGTCTTCTATATGANTTTTTTTTTTTTTTTTGAGTGGTGAGATATGGAATGAATGGAAGTTCTTTGATTTAAAAAACGTCAAGATGTCTATTTATGGTCCCCCAGTCCTGAAGACCCAGAAGTCCTGGCTTGTCCTGACTCTCCAGCTCCTTCCTGCTTCTCTGTCAGTTCTGATGGAGAGCAGCTCTTTTGAGACTTAGGTCACCTCGCCCAGCACCTCCTTTGAGGAGCAAGGCCAGTCTCCAAACAGCTTTTACCAGGCACAACCCTAACTACAAATAAATTGAGACCTCTCTTGCTGAGGTCGTAATCCCAAGTTTGGCAGTTTTTTTCCCCACTTCAATGTTTTTGTGCAAACAGCTCAGTCGGGAAATCTGTCCAGGTTCATGGAATCATGGGATGGCTTGGGTTGAGAGGGACCTTAAAGAACATCTTGTTCCATCCCCTGCCATGGACAGGGACACCTTCCACTAGACCAGGTTGCTCCAAGCCCTGTCCAGCCCCGGAACACTTCCAGGGCTGGGACAGCCACAGCTTCTCTGGGCAACCTGTGCCAGGGCCTCAGCACCCTCCCAGTAAATAAAAGTACACTTGATTTCATACAAGGTACCTACAAGTGAAAGCTTAGTACACCATGAAGACAGCACCTCTTGGCTGCAGAACAGGAACTCAGATGTGTGCCAAGGGTTGAACACTCACACAGAAGGCAAGGACTCCTTTGGCACCATGCAAGAGGGAGAAATAATCCCATATGAAGACGAAAATGTATTCCGTAATGAGTTATTACCTCTGCTTAGTTAAATTAAGATACAATTTCTGTGTTCAGTCATCACAATGCACTTCACTTACTGATGATCCCAGGACTCACTGCACCAGCTGAGCAATTATATCACTTTTAATTTGAGATGGAAAAGATCATATCTACCACAGACAGGTATTCCACACTGCCATTGCAAGAGAGGGAGCTGGGAATTGAATCCTGTCACATTGCTAAAATTGAGGAGTGCACAGTCAGCCCGATCCCCAATCTCTTAATCAAGTAAGTCTTGCCACCAAATGCATGAATTCTGTAAGAAGCAGATTCAAAACTCAGATTTCCATACTTAATTCCTCTTAATGGAAAGCAAGATGCTGGAGTTGAGATCCATTTTGAAGACCTCATTAAATTATCTGCCCACAGAACAACTCAGGGATTTACATACCAGTAATTCCCCATCCCCGAAGTAAAATGGCTTGTTAGGCTCTTGCATCTGATCCTTCCCAATCTCTAAAGTTAAATAAAGTCTTCTTCATTTGCATTGTAATGTAAATTTTATGTTAGATATCTTATGCAATAAATTCGTGCTGGGCACGAACTTTGCTGCAAAATAACTGGGAGCAGGAGTACAAAAGTAGAAGTTCTGCCTTACACCTCTTAATTCAAAACGCACTTTAACCAACATTCTGTTACTTGATTTTGGCACTTCTCACTATGTTGTCAGCACAATTAACTTCTTATTCTTCAGCCTCAGAGATGCACTCAGGAATCAGACAATGATTATATTTAATTTACATTAAATGCTATTAAAATCTTAATTTTTAAAAAAAGCCCTCTTAAAACTCTGCTTCCTGCAGCATTTTATTTTAATTTGTAATGGTAATAAGATATGTTGTTCTTGTTTTTGTTATTGTTTTTATTATTATTATTAGCAGCAGTAGCATTATTAGTAGTATTATCTGTCTTTATATTCTGCTCCCCATGGAGGTGTGGAAGTTAATTAAAGGGGTGTCTCTGATGAATAAAATTTCCTTTTCAAAAGAGTCCTCCACACAACAGTAAGTTAATACTCCACCTGTGGAGCTACCAAGTACACAAAATACAAATGTAGCAAAAGATTTGCCTGTCTACAGCTCTACTCTGAAAACAAGCCCTGGAAGGGTAGAAACCAGAGAGGGCACCTCTTAGGAGGAGTAACATCTCTTGCTGAGCATTTCTGCCTGCACAGACACTGCAAAGACAATGGACTGAATAATCCAGGAGATGCCAAACTGCTGCCCAGGAGTTCCCCACGGCTGCTGTTTCCTTTGCTGCAGGAGCACGGTCCAGTGCATCCGCAATCCCCAGCTGCTCACGGTTTGTTCTTTGAACGATCATCTCTTAATTTATTTATCCAGCTTTAGGAGGAGCACTGCAAGGAGGCAGATGCGGCGGCGGCTGCTCCCTGTCTCCGCAGGGACACCAGGAAGGAGCTCAACTTCTGCCTCTGCTGCTTCCTTGAGACACTGGATGAATGACCAAGTCAATGGAAAAATAATCAGACCCCAAGTGCAGCAGCAAACACCAACAGGGGAAGGAGTTCTCTGTGCCCCACCGTGCCTGCCAATACTTACAATAATCCCAAAGAGCTTTGTGTTCCAGCTCCAGCAGGAAATGGCACTGCCACTTATAAAATAAGATGTAGCTCATTTTATTTTTGTCTGATCCCTAATGGAAGGTCAATAATGGGTTTTTCGGGTACAGATCAAAGATACCTTTGCTGTGGTGGTTTGAACATCATTAGATGTAGAATCCCCTTTGGCACAGGGCAACTGCACAGCAATGGAGTAGTTTTTTGCGCTTAAGAGTGGTCAAGTAGGATTGGCAAGAGTTAAGCCACATAGCTCAGCATAACTCAAAATTTGTCTTTTTCATGGCTGCTATATTATTTACTGCAGTTTTCTTATCCAAAAAGAGGCAAAAATCAAAGCACTTGGAGCAGAGCACTGAGCTGCAGGATCTGTGGCTTAAGCAGATGTAGGCTGAGCAGCTGCATTTACATTTATTCCACTGCTGCTGGAGACAGAAATGAGTAAGGGTGCATCAAATATGCAGAGGGAAATTGTTGGCACCACAGGACATCTCCTCCCTGTCTTACAGATGGATTCTGAGAAGGACTGGTGGCTGTGGGAACTGATAGGCCCCAGCAAACCACAAATACAGGCAGATAAAACTTCATGCATTGCCCACAGGGACAGCAGTAGATCCTGAGGATCCTGTTCCCCTCTCTCCACCTAATAAAGGTGTTTAACTACAGAGAAAATCCAATGGAGATTCTTTGTGACCTGTAGCAGGATGTTCTGCCCCAGAATGTGGTAAAAACCTCAAACAATGCCCTGTTTTTCAACCTATTAGTCGTGGGCTGAGAGGGGCACCATGTGCTGGGTTTTGGTGTTATGTTAAAACCCACCTGGCACACCAATCTCAAACCAATACCCTGGCAGTGAGGCAGAGATTTGGCAGAGGAGCTGCTAAGCTGACCTGGAGGCACATGACTGGCACAGCCCCTGTACACTCTGAAAGCCCAGTCCACTTTCCACAGCCTGGATTCTTTTAACATATTCCTTCTTGGAGTGTGTGTGGAGATTCATCCCTTGGGTAGGAAATGCTCCCCAAGGATGTCCCTCACCCACAGTCATTGGCCTGGGTGAGTTACACCAACCTCTAAGAACTGTTTGTTTTGGTGGCTTTAACATAATTTCTTTAATATTGGTTTAATATAGTGCACAATCCTATCTGATACTATAATAGTAGTTTTAGCTTTTATGCTGCGTGGTAAATAATTCTGATTGAGTTCTTTTTGTCTCATCATTCATCATAATAAATAATCCATTTTTATAGACATGTATCTGATTTGCCATCATTAAAGTCTGAGGGACAAAGTTGTAAAACTCAGACTGTTGATGAAGTTCGGGGATAAGCCAGGATCCAGCTGTCCCAGGCTCCTCTCTGAGCAGCTTAGAAAGCAAAAAGCAAAGGGGTCCCTTCTGCACCTCGTGACTCAACAAGAGCTTCTCTAATAAACTTTGTCTGAAGCTCCCACTTCAACCCACAACAGCACCTCCAAAATGATGTGGAGAATCCACATTTGAGTGGTGACCCACTATTCCAGTGTATCCTACACAACCAGGATGATCTCACAGCAGAATCAGAGAATCAGAGAATATCCTGAGTTGGAAGGGCCCCACGAGGATCATCCAAGCCCAGCTCGTGGCCTTGCACAGGACAATCCCAACAATCCCACCCTGTCCCTGACAGCGTTGTTCAAACGCTCCTTGAGCTCTGACAGGCTTGGGGACGTGACCATTCCTTGAGGAGCCTGTTCCAGTGCTCAGCAACCTTTTGGGGGAAGAATCTTTTCCTAAAATCCAACCTAAGCCTCCCCTGAAACAGCTCCAGACATTCCCTCAGGTCCTGTCCCTGGTCACCAGTGAGAAGAGGTCAGTGCCTGCCCTTCCTCCTCCCCTCATGAGGAAGCTGAAACACTCATCTGTAGGATGGAAACTTTTGATGCCTTAGATGACTGCACTTTACTGCCCACAGAAAGCCCCGAACCTCATTCTCCAGGATGTACAGAAAATCACGCTCTGAAAAGGAGAAAAGAGGAGTCCTGCAATTTTATTCGAATAAAGGGCGAGACTCCACTGGAGCAGATGCCCGCGGGGTTTTCTCTCTCGAGGTTTTGGAGGGCACAGCCTCCTTTTACCCCAACCTCCAGGCTGCACGTTGCCCTTTTCCTTTCCCCATTGCCTGAGGGGCCAGGAAGGTGCAGCCTGTTTGATCTGCCTACTACATATTCCTCCCCTGAACCCGGCATTTTAGCCCACAGTTCAGAAACTCAGGCTTGTGCAGAGCCACTTGCCTGTTTCAGGAGCCAAGCTGTCCGGGCTCTGTTACAGACCTGCTGCTTGAAGTTAACAGAGACAACAAGACCCATTTCAAAGACCGTACCACCTCCTCACCCATGGAATTATTTGTAAAGACATTAACCCACATCCTCCCTATCAAGGACTACTGGCTCTGTTTCTGCGTGACGAATGCCAGGGACACCTCCTCACCTCTAAGCATTTATTGCAAATCTAAACAAAGCTAGAAGAGCTTGTAAGCAAAGCAAGAGGAAGACGAGCTAGGAGGAAAGCGGTTTTTTTGGAATCATAGAATCACAGTCTCACAGGATAGTTTGGGTTGAAAGCAACCTTAAAGATCAAACCCTGTGCCATGGGCAGGGATGCCACCCACCAGATCAGGTTCCTCAGGGCCCCATCCAACCTGGCCTAAGTTGTTTCATTAAGTTTCACCAAGCCCCAAAGTATATTTACTGCGTTGTTACAGTTGTCAAAGGAAGAAAGGTTAAATCTACTTATTCTGGCTTCAAACTGACTTTCTCAGCCTTTTTTCCCCCCACTTTTTCTTCTTCAAGACCTAGTTGTGCATGTTGAGGAATAGTTTACAACAGAGCAAAATAAGAGCTCTAATTCTGATCTGTCAGCAAAGCCCTTTGCATAGGTGTAAATCATCCAGCAGAGTAAAAGTCAGGAGAAATACGGACTGCTGCTTCCAGGATTCAAGCCACACAATATTCTAAAATAAAAGCATCATGGATTTCCAATTTGCCTGTCACTTGAAAGTATTAGGAGACGTGGCACTATTTTTCTTACAGGAGCTTAGGGGATGCTCTGTGGCTGTGTGGGAAAAGAAGGGGAGGTATTTCAAACCCACCTGACATGGGTGAAATACCATCTGTAGAGAGGAACACGGTTAGCAGTTCTGTTGTTCAGTGGTTCTGCATTAAAACAGGAATTTCTGTCAGATAGCAGCCCTCACAAATTTCATCACAGAAGTGCAAACCTTGGCAAAATTTTTCATGGCTTTTTCAATACCTATTTTTAAGTACCTTTTTTATCATGGCTTCTTAAAATTAAATAATCATAAATAAAAAAGCAGTTATTACTGAAAGAAGGAGAATGCTTGCTCCCCTGCAGGATTTGACCAGCTGCAGGCAGCTAGTGACTCACTGACCACTACCAGCAATTCAGATTTGTGTTTTTCAACTAAGTTATCTACAGAACAGTTTATAAGACCCCCCCTTTAACCCTGCATCACCTACAGATTAGTTCAGCATCACCTCAGACTCCATCTGTCAAGTCATTGCTGGCAGCTCTCAAAACAGGACCCCACGGGAAGCAGCTCAGCAATGTCACTGCCATTAGTCACTTCTCACGTTGTTTTTCTTTCTCCCACCCATACTATTCCCAAGTAAGTTTTAATTTTAAAAGTTTCACTTTATTTCCTAATGGGAGAGCCCCTTGAATCCTTTGTAACCGCCCTGCTAGCACTGAAATACATTACACCTCCCTCTCCCTCATTATGCAGTAAGCCTCTTAGCTTATGAGAGGCAGAAATTAATTTAATTTGCCATAATTTCATTTTGATGAACCCTGGTGCCTACTGATCATGATAGTTATATATTTTTTTTTCCCTCCAGGTGCTGATAAACTGCTTATTTCTTTTTAACTCTTCTTGCAACTTCACTTGCGCTGAAGTAAACCATCCTCCTGCACCAGATTTCTGCAAAAAGCAGGCAGATCCCTCCCTTCCCAGCCCAAGGACCTCAGCTGCCCTCCGCGAGCTCTTAATATTCATCCGACTTTCCGGAATTGCCCCGATAATCCTTTTAGCGCCCCGAGACAAATGGCACCAAACTGTGACCGCTCTGATTGCTTTGCCCGGGCTTTCTAATTCTGTCGTGCCTTTCACATTCCCGCATTAACGAGGGGGCCGCGGCCCAACATCTGTCACGGAAAGGTCACCGGGATGTGTTCCCGCAGCAATCCTCAGCGGCAGAGCCGGAGGTGCCCACAGCAATAATAGAAAGCAGCTTGAGCGACACACAACCCACACAGCGCTGTTATCACGCCTTCCTTCCAGGGATTTGCTGCAGTTCCTTGCTGAAGCCTGGATTGGAGCTGTATTTCCAGGTTTTTCAGGGCTGGAGCTCGATGATCGTAAGGGTCGCTTTCAACCCAAGCCGTTCTATGATTTGACGATTTTGCCTCTGCGCAAGGAAAGCTCAGGGTCGCTGTTTTTAGGGCTCTGTAGCAGGATTTAAGTCAACTTGCAGGGAGAGATGGGGAGAACTAAAGACTTTCTGAGTCCTGATTGTAGTCCAGAAACACAGAAAAAAGAAAAAAAATTGCATAGTGTAAAAGAGTGTTAGAAGCTGGTGGAAGGTGTCCCTGCCCATGGCATGGGGGTTGGAGCTACGTGATCTTCAAGGTCCCTTCCAACCCAAACCATTCCATGAGTATGATGAAAATCTCCCCCTTCCCTGGAACGGCAGAGACGTGGATGTCGTCTTAGTTTCATCCTCAAATCTATTTGTGTGTGGACTCCAACACATGCAAACTCCCTCTGACAACGTGCCCATTGCAGAACACGGGCTGGAAGCTACAGACACAAAATCTAAAATATAACAAATCCCAAGGACTTCATGAGGATAAAAATGATGACTGATGTATCTGCTTAAATAAGTTTACTCATAATTTATGCTCCTGTAGAGATTGGCTCGCGTGTTTCAGTGTAGAATCACAGACATTGCTTTGAGGGTGCACAGATGTGCCAGAAAATGTCCTGCACACGCACAGACACGTATGTAGGAAAGACAGGGACAAATGGACAGGAGATAAATGGCACTGCAGATTAATGCAGTCTATTATCCTTCCCACACTCCCTCTCTTGGTTTTAGCATTTAACACGCATTCAATACTCAATAGGGCACTGTGAAAAGCAAAGATGAAGGGTACTTTACTGATGGGAATGAATGATCGATCACTTCAGCTCTCCTTGAGAAATTACAATGGAACCATCGCTAATAAAAGAGCCAGTACTTGGAGGATGAAAAGTTTTGGTGAAAACAGGTGTAGATTTTTTGTTAGGCTTTATTTGGACTTTAAAAGTTGCTTTTGCTGGTTCATGTGTTTTCTTGCCACCAAATTTTTTTAGTGGTGAGAGCACGCAGAGCAAACATCTGCAAAAAGGGAACAAATCACATCAGTTTCTGAGATGTAGGCATTTTCATCCCAGAAAATACATGTTTCATTTAAAAAAAACCCACCAAAAAACCCAACATTGCTTAAACCCAGGCAATTTTAATTGAAAAATGAATCCATTTCACTCAAATGACTGCGATGAGTTTTGTTATTTTGTGAAGTGAGCAAGAAATCAAAGGCAAACAAACAGCTCGAGACACTTTTCAGCTGGCTGTGGTTATTTGTGCATTTCTAGTTAGGGGCATTAAAGCACAAATGCTCCTGTGTGTATGCTTAAATTAAGTGATGTGCCTAAACCCGGTTCCTCCATCAGGATTTAAGTGAGAAGGAAAAAGCATTAGCAGCAATTGTGCCACTGGAATTGTCAATGTGGAGCAAACAGGCTGTCTCATACAGCTGTGAAAAATGTCCACCCTTGGACTAGCAGGAAATCTAAACAGAAAGGCAATGACCAAGCAATTCTTCTGCAGCCCAAAGAGCAAAGCCAGGTGGTTTATCATCTCTGAGAAAGTCAGCTTAAAGAACCAGCAGACAAATATCCAGAGCCCTGCAGCAGGGCACAGACACGGTGGCCTCATGCACAACCCGGGCAGGAATCAGCTGCTGTGGGGTTCAGCAAAGGAAACGCATTTGTTACCCTGATCCCCAATTCCATCCCAGATTATAAATGAAGGAAATTTCACCATAACGTTCACAGACCAAGCTGGAGGAAGGTTTGATTCACACTGGGTTCCTTAATGGAGAATATGAGGACAACGTGTCAAAACAACAGCACTGGGGACACCAGGTTTGCTAGAAATGCACTTTTAGGCATTGTAAAAAAACTTTATAGACCTCCACATTGATGTTAGTAAATATTGCACTGTAAATATCAATTATTTAAGCTGTCTGTGCAATGCAAACGGACTGGTTTTTACAAAAGTGTTGAAGATGATGAAAACTCCACTAACAGTGAAGTAACATGCAAAGAAATCCAATATTTAGCCAACTCCTGCTCTATTTGATTGCTTTGGTACCATCACTGGCAGAGGCAATGGCGTAGCTTTTGGCTTCCAAGACAGATGTGTATGGATCCCACAACTTGGGTTTCTCCTGACGTCTCTTTCTTTTCCATCTGGAAACTCCATTCAGATGGGACAAGATGATTTTGGTTTTATTCAACTAGGATTTAAATGCAACTTTACAAACAAGTCCTGCTTCAAACATGGCTCATCCATAGAGTCCTTATCCCTCTAAACATAAAAGCATCTTTTGGACCTCTCAGGACATGGACAGATCCCCTTCTGTCCCCAAAAAACACAGTCTTAATATGCTTCATTTATGTCCCACGTTTCATCTCTCCAGTCCCAACTCTCTCTCTCATGTCCTACAGAGAAGGAATTAATTTTCCCTCTGTACCATTTCCACACCCCCAACAATATGAACTTCACTAAAACCAACCACCGCCACAAGTTCTCTAATTCCTAAAACAAAAAACCCTAAACAATTTCACACCAAGAGTTTGCTACTATACTTTTTTAATATTAATCTCCTCAAACTCCGATGCCCAATTGCAAATTCATGTGTAAATCTCCTCAGCCCTGGTGAGGCACATCTGGAGTGTCCAGTTCTGGATTCCTCAGTACAGGAGAGACATGGAGCTCCTGGCGTGGGTCTGGTGAAGGGTTACGAGGATGATTTGGGGACTGGAACATCTCTCTGATCAGAAAAGGCTGAGGGAGCTGGGGCTGTTCAGCCTTGAGAAGAGACAACTGAGAGGGGACCCCATCCCTGTCTGTCCCTGCCTGCAGGGAGGGCTCAGAGCAGGGACCAGGCTCTGCGTGGAGGGGCCCAGCAATGGCACAAGAGGAACGGGCAGGAACTGCCCAGGAAGTTCCACCTGGACATGAGGAAAAACGTTCTGAGCACTGGAATAGATCACCCAAAGAGGGTGTGGAGTCTCCCTCACTGGAGATATTCCAGAGCCATCTGGACATAATCCTGTGCCCTGTGCACTGGGATGGCCCTGCTGGAGCAGGGAGGTGGGACCAGATGTTGTTGTGGTCACTTCCAATCTGACTCATTCTGTGATTCTGCATTCCCAACACATTTCCCCAACCACATCACCTGAGCAAGGACACGACCTCCTGCCCCATTACATCTCCACACACTTAGGAACCACGGCCACTCACACCCCTCACCTGTCCAGCTCCAGCAACTGAGGAAAGATTCTCACTCAGGACTTCTCACTCTGGTTCTCTGATCACATTTCCCCTGATAGGGGATGTCCAAACCACTGCCTCACCCACCAAAAAATTCATCCCACGTTTACACCCACTGTCATGTCCTGAGCCAGATCTGAAGCTCTCAGCCTGCCTGGTACAAAAATATTGGGACCAGAATGGGAAGCTGCAAACTGCTGCTGCTTCAGACACAAAAAAATTGCCTCCATGACTCCTGAAGGTGATCACTGCTGCTGAGAACAACTCTGACTGCTCCATGTCCTGTGGGTTGGGGATCACTGCTCTCACCAGTGCCAGTTCTGCTCACACTGAATCTGCTGCACCTCCCTGACCAGCTCCCTCAACTCCACAGCAAGACCAAGCACCAAGTGCTGCACAATTTTGTTTTTCTTTCTCTCCTCCACCTCCTCCTCTGTTGGAAGGGATTTTGGAGTACGGTGCTAGGCAGAGAGGGAGGTTAGCTGGAGGAAAGAGACATTTTAAAGTACAAAGTGAAGTGTAAAAGTTGATGTTGGTAACAGTGCTGGCGCTTTCTGAACACACTCCCTTGAGGCACTTGTGCCACGATCTATTTTTTCNTCTTGTTTTTTTTTTTTTTTTTTTTTTTTTTTTTTTTGAGCAGAAGACAGGAGAACCAAGAAATGTGATCATAATATAAGGCAGGAATCAGCTTTAAAATATGTTTGCTTGAGAGCAGGATTTTTTTTGTTGTGGTTTTATTTGTTTTCATATTGCACTTTGTTCTCAAAAGCACAGAGATGACTGGAAGGAATTGTGCTGGGAAGAGAAATGGATCTCAGCAGCCTACTTACCACCTATTGCTCTATCCTTTATATTTCATGTGCCTCTTTAAATCTGACATCTCTGCAACTTTCTGAACATAAGGGCAAGCTGTGAAGTACAAGGCAAATTAATATATTTATCCCGCACAGAGTGCAACACACTCAAAATATGGAGTCTAAATCTCTACATACTTTTCTTTCTCCTTCACTGTCCTTTCCATTCACCTTACATTTCCCTCAGCCTGGCACTGCTTTTTGAGCAACACTTTAATTTAGCAGGCAGACAGATGTATCTGTCTCTTTTCAGGAATGATTACGTTTCCAAAACAGGCAAAATCTGAAAAGAAATGCCACTGGTGAGACTTGTCCGCTCATCAGCCCCACATTTCATTACTTTAAAGATCCTTCATGCTCTCAGGTGACAATAATGCATAATTTCCAGCGTGCCAGAAGTCTCTCTTCCCCACCACCCTGCAAGTGGCATCAGACCATAAAGCAGACGAGCACTTAGATTACAAAAACACAAGGCACTTTATTGGCCCATAAAACACCCGCTAGAGCGGCCATGTGAATGAAGACCCCATTTTGTGGGGCAATAAATTTTGCACTAGCACCCAGAAGGCACTGCTATTACAGGAGTCGTGCAAATCACCACCCCTGGCCCATGACAAAAACCCTCAGGCTGTGGCCAGGAGGATTTGTGCCTCTACAATAATTAAAATGCACCACTGGCCATCCAAAAAATTAAACTTCAAAGAGATCCTGCCCTAGTGCAAAACAGGTACAAATAGATAATAAAAGGATAAACAAACAGAATAAAAGATCTGAGGAAGTCCATTACAGATCACCAGGCTCTGAGGTTTGTTTCAGGTAAGGCAAGTCTGTCTTTCTGCTGGCAGAAGGCAATGGATGAAGCATTTAATGAACTCAGATACAGCAACTCTCTGTTTACAGGGAGGACCAAGGGAAATATCCAAGTGTTCCAATCCATTCAGATGTGAAAACTGTAAGCCCCGTTATCAGAAACCTCTGCTGCTGACAGCAAATCTGTTCTCTAGGGGGAAAATGGATCCAGCTTAAGAACCACTGTTAAGAGCAGGTGCTTGAAAGAAAATTACCTGATGAAAGATCAATAATGTTTCTCCTCTCCCTGAATCAAGGCTCATGTGCAGAATAAAAAATTCTGGAGACTGATTCTCTACACCTTGCTTCAACATGAGCCATTGCAAACGTAGCCAGGGTAGAAAATTACATATTTAAAATCATGTGGTGAAAATCACTTTGCATTTGTGCAGGTAGGGACCCAAAAAGAGAAGAAAACAGAGGAACTCACACTCAGTGCACCGTAAAAGCAGATGGAGCAACCCAAACATGTTTCCTTGCAGCCTCAGTGCTTAAAAACAGGCTTTCATACAAAATGGTTAAGTGTGCTAAGTTTATGCAACAGCTGCCAAAAAGTTGGGCACATGGATCCAGCTGACAAGTTCCCTAAATGAATTCAGCAGCAATATCCATTAAAGGTCCAAAGCACCACAGGAGAGATGTTACTGAAGCATGTGACTGACCTTTCCTTTTAAAATAAAAGAATTTTACATCAAAACAGGGTCAGGCTGAAATGCAAGAAGCTAAAGGGAGTAATCCTAAATATAATTTTTTCCTTTTCCTTCCTGAATTGACAGAAGAGCTTGTTTAACTAAAAATGGGCTTCTGGAGTACAGTGAAAATCTGGAGACACATGAGATCTTGGGTAAATGGTGATGGCTCAGCTATTATGGAGCAGAAAGAGATTTTTCCCTCCTTGTCAGCTCACTAAAATCTCTCAGCTGGTGTGTGCTGTGGTAGCAACAGGAGGTTCCAAACGTCAGCTCCAAACTTCTGGGCTGCTTTTGAGTGATCTGAGTCAATAATCCCATAACTTTCTAAATAAAGCCACTGAAATTAAAAGTTGGGGATAATTTGTTATGTATAAAGTCCCATCCTTGGGTCACAACAACCCCCTGCAGTGCTCCAGGCTGGGGGCAGAGTGGCTGGAAAGGGATTTGTTAGTATCCAGTGTTAATTCTTTAACTGAGAGAAAATCAGTCAATATCAGACATCCCAACTCCCAAACCAGTTCTTGGTCTGGGTTTTTTGGTTTTTTTTTCAGGACTCTTCCCAGCTGAACAAAATGCAAACACTGGGTGAGATCCAGACTCATAACTACTGATGCGTATGACATCCAAGCCACCCATCCAACCTCCTCTTATCCAGGACTGCCTCACCCTGCAGGCACCAAAACACAGAGGGTGGCTCTCTGGTCACTTGAAAGCCCGTAGGAATTCAGTGGCTGTTCCTTGCATGGGTTTGGAAACACCAGCCCCATGGAGACAGGCAGATTTCCTGCCCTTAAAGCTCTTCTGCTCTCCAGGCTGACGATTCCTGCACAGAGAACGGGACACATCAGTCCTGCTGTCAGCCCACAAGTTGTACAATGTCATCTGGCTGGAGCATTCACCTGGATCCCTTCCCCTTATCCCAAAATTGCTGAGAAGATACAAAGATAAGCAAGCTGGAGGCATGAAGTCAGCATGTGTAAGTGATAAGACATTAATGAATCACGTTACTTTCCTTAACTAGTGTCACTTGAGGCTCCCAGAAGCCTGATTAGAGTTGGCCTTGTTCTTGTTGTTTTCCCAGATGATATCCAGAAAAAACACCCCAACCAACACAATTTTCTGATGTTTCGAGCTCTGCTTAAATTATTGGATTGATGCTTTTCCCCAGAATTTATCACCCTTTTCCTTTGACCCTTCATTCCAAGGGTAACTGAGGGCTATCTCTGGTCAAAAAAACCCAGAGTTTATCAAAATGTTTGGAAAGCCCTGAAGCAACCATGCAATTTAAATGAAATATTTTTATTTTAAATCAAAAAAAAATCACTGCTTCCTGATTATCTACTTTCTCTTATTAATGATAAAAAATTAAAAGAAATTAAGTCATCACTGGGTGGAACAGCTAATAGAACTGGTGATATTTTTAGCTGCATTGCCAAACAGAAATGTTCTGCCCATGCATTCCACCCTGCTAGACCAACATCTAGCTGGGTATTTTGGGGCTGAGGGCTCCTCTAAGCAGCTCCATCAGACCAGGGTGGCCATGGTGGTCCTGGACACAGCTGCAGCCAGCCCCAGCCCTGCCTGTTCCTGTCACTTCGCTGCCACAGGCAGCCACAGCTTCAGCTCAGCAAGATTTTGGCAAATTTCACACGCTTGCTGAGATGCAATTCTGTGCCACAGAGGTGCCTGATGATCTCTGCTCCCTCTTGACACCCAGATGGGTCCTTGTCACCTGCTTCTCCTCCACCTGCAGGGTGGTGCTGGAGGCTCCTCTTCCTCCTCTCTCCAGCTACGAGGACACTTTTCTTCAGGCGGCTGCTGAGGAGGGCACTCAGCTCCAGGGAGCCTCACGGAACCAGGGTCACCCCAGTCCCAGGGTGATGCTGGATGTGCCTCTGTGACACAGCATCCCTGCCACACCAGCAGGATCTCAGGTTTGGTTCTCAAACACTTTCCCTACCAAAGAGACTTGGAAAAAAGGACCCTTTTACTATCTCCTACAGAAGATAAAAAATCTCTATCATGCAGGATCTTATCAGCCCTAAAAACATCCATAAAGGAACTTGCTGAATCAGCTGTATTCCTTTGATTACTCCACATCAATCTCTTGCATAAATGTATTAATTTAATGCCACTTCAGAAGTATGCTTTATTATTATTATTTTGGAGGCTGGAAGATGTCGGAGATAACTACAAAGAAAGGTCTTTGGTGCTGTCTCACTGAGAACAGAAAATAAAACCAGCAATCCACAGCAGCAGCCTTTGAACAATGACACAAAATCAACCTGTCAAATGTCTGGATGTGTGGCAGGGAACCTGATGAGGGAACTTTTTTTACTAATAGAGAGAAAATTTTGCAGAAATAGCCCTCTTCCCTTCTGCCTTCCCTCCCTGGAGAGCTGATTTCTAACACTCTTTTACTCTTTCCCAACCAGCCTAGTACTGTCCAGGACAACAAACTGGGGATCATAAAAAGTTTACCAGAGTTTAGACACCATTCCTTGTTAGAAGAGCCCAACAGTTCAGTAACAGCTGTTGTCTCTTGAGAAAATCTGTTTGCAGATGGGATGGTTGGGGGAAATTCAAGGTATTTTGGTTAATCGTTAAAAATGCAGAGCATCTTAGAGTCCCTCTGAAGCCACACAGATGTTAAGTAAAAATAATAAAAAACTAATAAAACTGTGGGTTCAGGAGAAAGCACTGACCATAACAAAGCCTATTTCACATGTGCTGGCTTTTTCCATGTTCCCTATTCAGCAAATCGATTTTTCTTGTTGTTGTTGAAGAAAAAAAAACCTATTCCTTACTTGCATGATAAGATGAAATTTAACACTGTGACTGTACTAGCTCATATTTGTTCAGATGTTGACTGCAGGAAAAAATGATTTTTTAAAAGCTTGAGGAAATAACCTTAAAAAGGAGATGTTTTCCTACCCTGCATTTTCTGTCGGATTCCTTTTTGTTTTTCATGCAAAGATCAAAAAAACTGAGGTCACCCAAGACTGCTCCTTTCCAGCCAAATATCCAACTGTCTCGCATCAGCTGCCCCTTTCAACACTCTTTTATTTTTTGGTTTCTATTCCACAATGGTCTCCAAGGACAAGTTTTCCTCCAACTGAAAGCACTGGCCAGGTGCACGCTGCTCCCACAGAGAGCACAGCACTTGTTTTCCCTTTTACAGCACTATTTAAAAAAAAATGCATTCATGAGCCAGGTTACTTCTGTTTTACCATGTTGGCTTTTCTGTTTCAGTTCCCCCTTCTGTTGTACTCAGAACTAATTTCTGCTTCCTTTCTCCTGTTTTCTGTGCCTTGTCAGTGGGGCTGGGAGCTCACCCAGTACAGCAGAATGATGCTCTCATTTGGGCTCTCGCTGCACTACAAATGCTGGCAAACAATATCGAAATCTCATTTTAGGACCAAGATGTAATTGGGTCTGAACTTACCTCCGGTCTTACCCTGACGTAATTCCATTACCTTTAATGGAATTACTCTCGATTTGCACCGCTGTCTTGAATTGAACTTTTGCTTTTCAGGATTTATATATCTTGTTTTCCTACCATTTAAAACAAGAAGCCAGCCAAAGTCATTTCCAACTCATTTTCCCCTCCCCAATAAATTCAGGCATTATTACAGTTTATCTCTGTGACCTCCACTTGCTCTTGTGCATCATCCATCTCATTATTCACGGTTTCTGCAGGACGTTGCATTCCATTATCTTCTATTTATAATCCGAGATGTCTGAGAACAAAAGGGGGCAGGGTTCTCCAGAATACACCTTTCTGGCCTTTTTGCAAATTTTCTTACTCATTTCCAATTGCTCTCTGCCTACAGCCTCTTCTTTATCCCCCTGAAATTTGTGTTCTATCCTTTAATTACGGCTTCCCATGACCCAGCTTGTGACTAACAAGAGGAAGATCCAAAGAAGCATCGCAGACAGTTTGTGACATAGCAGAAACATAAAGAGACATTTGATGTGATCCAGTTTTTAGTTCAGTCCAGGTGGGAAACCACAACTGGTGATGTGCTGGGGGATCAGAAAGTGAGAGGTGGGAGAAAGGCTTCCAGTTCATTTTTAAAAACCATTATTTTGCACACACTCTGTAAATAATACTAAATTATTTAGCAACGTAGTGGTGGATAAATTTTGTAAATTAAAAAGAAAGGGGAGTAATAAAATAAAGGAATTAATATATCTGGATACAGTCACCAAATGGGAATATTCCAATCAAATACAGGCAGCTCTATGGCTTGGTTGACTAAAGAACATTTTTGTGTGACCAGCTCAGTGAAAACACCTCTGCTGCAAGGTGTGAATCCCTCTCAGTAGGAGAGGAGACCTCGTCACCTCCAGCTTCTGCCCATCTTCACAGGGTGGGAGCATTTCCTCCTGTTCTGGGAGCGTCTCCTCAGAAAAGTGCAGTTCAAAAGTCTTTCAGGTACTGCTCAACCTCTCTTTCATTTCACAAGTGCAGTCAAATGTGCACAGCAAAGCCTTGGTGATGGGTTTCCCCAGTTAAGCACACTCAAGTCTATTTGTTAATTTTTTTTTTCTCTATTTTTTTGTGTATTTTTTTGTGCATTTTTTTCTTTAAATTTTTCTGCTGTGGACTTCTTACCCTCTCTTCCTTTCACTCCTTTCCCTTATAGATTTAAGAGCTTTTCTCCCTTGAAGGGGCTTGTGCTCTGTAACAAGTCAATTCTTAGCCTCATTTCTAAAAAAAAAAAATTAAAAATCCAAAAAACAGACTGTGCTACAAGGTTCACTGAGAAACACCTTATTTTTTTTAGTAGACCTCAATTATGTCTTGTGTTTTCTCAGGATCTTTTTTTATATTTTACCACAAATTGTGAACACCGAAAAAAAATCCACTCTGTCCTGCTGCATAATTCCTTAGTTATAGAGAGAGACAAAAAAATCATCTTCCTTTTCCCAACTCACTAGTGAAGTGTCCATACCTGGGAATGCCAATCCTAGAAATTCCTGCTCAGTTTGTTGACCCACATCAGGTCACTGCTCTGCAATGTGCACCCATTTTAAAAATGGTTCAGATAATTTCTTTTTTGCAGTAACTCTGTGCCTGGCTCTGCAGGAACATGCTGCTGGGCAGGGCTCAGACTAACACAGCTCCTCCAGCCTTCTTGGGAGCTTCTCTGCTCTTTGTGCCAGCTCTGAATTTTAGTAGAAATATTTTCACAGCCACTTAGCCCTGACAAGAGAAATCACTTATGAGGATCAGGCCTGATAGCAAACACAGAGAAAACCCATTAGAAATGCTCAGTTTTGATTTTAGTTAACTTTGCAGAGAGCTGTCACACTCCTTATCCTGCCTTTCAGACTCAGTAGACTGTGGAGGAAAACTCCTCTTGGGTGTGTCTGTGCTGGGAGAAGAGCAGGGAGATTTGGGTAATAAGAATGATGTTTTTAGGTGACAAGGGAGCGTTTAGTTCTTCATCAGAGTGAGACGTGGGCATTAATCCTTCTCCCTCGAGTACCCTTTTCCTTGAAAAGTGAAGCAGGTTGTATAAGCCAGAGGAGACACAATATATCCCAGTCACATCCCAGTGGCACCCTGGAATTCTGTGCCAGCCACTGTGTGGCCAGCAGCACCAGGGATTGTCCCCCTGTGCTGGGCACTGGGGAGGCCACACCTCGAGTGCTGTGTCCAGTTCTGGGCCCTGTTGCCCTGGTTTTTGCTAAGCCTTCTGTTTTTAACCTTGGAGTCAGATTCTTTCACACAGTTTCATGTAAATAATAGCCAATGTTTACTTAACGGTATTTTCTGTTTTTCATTCCTTTTGTGATAAGAGAACTCTGATGAGCATCTTTTTTCTCCAGTGGGATTGAGAAGGAAGTGACATGTCCTCCAATCCCTTGTGGAGTTGGGATTTGTATAAAAATGTGAGATATGTCAATAATAAAGACTTTCCCCTCCTTTCTGCTGAACCTGGCAGGTGTGAGAGCCTCTTTATTGTGTCTTCCCAGACACAGGGCCCCTCATGACAAGAAAGACACTGAGGGGCTAGAATGTGCCCAGAGAAGGGCCAAGGAGCTGGGGAAGGGTCTGGAGAACCAGGAGCAGCTGAGGGAGTTGGGAGGGCTCAGCCTGGAGAGAAGGAGGCTCAGGGGGGCCCTGATCCCTCTGCACAACTCCCTGACAGGGAGGTGTAGCCAGCTGGGGGTCGGGCTCTTCTCCCAGTTAACAAGTGACAGGATGAGAGGAAACAGCCTCAAGTTGTGCCAGTGGAGGTTTAGATTGGCTATCAGGAAGAATTTCTTAACCTTCTTCTTATTCTTCTTCATTAAGAATAACTTAATGAGGGGTTGCCATTGTTAAAAGTGCTGGAGGCACCATCCCTGGAGCTGGATGTGGCACTTGAGGACGTGGTTTTCTGGTGACCATGGTGGTGATACTGAGCTGGCAGCTGGACTTGATAATCTAAAATATCTTTTCCTATCTGAACTGTCCTATGATTCTCTGTAACACCACACGTGTACAATCCATGCCAGACTCCTGATGCACACCTCACCACGAGGGTCAAACACCCGCACAGCCCCGAAACGACTCTGCCAAGGCGTGCGATTGGCTGAACATCCTTCACGAGGGCTCAGTTTTGCAGATATCATCTTCTGCCTCCTCAGGAGCCAGGGATTAACACCTCGATATTGCATCTGCACCTGCAGCAGGCAGTGAGGAACATTGGCTCTTCGTCCCCTCCACAGACAAACCATCACTCCTGGGACTAATGAGGAAAGAGGAAGTGTCTGCAGTGGGCAGCACCAGGACATGAGAAAGCAACACAGCTCACAGTGCACAGCACGCTGCTGGAGAGCTGTTATTATGGACCACCAGCCCAACCCAATTAAAGGAATTTAAGAATCTTAATTAACGTCACTCAAAACCTTAGGTATTTAAATCCACTTGCAGAACAATAAGGGTGAAAATTCTTCATTTACTCTGTGTTTTTTCTGCTATATGTTTCTGAGTTCAACTTCCCATTAGATGAGAGCATCAGTCCTTGCCAGTTTTGCTATGCTTCTTCACCAATCTCAGCCAAAATTGGAGTGATCTGTCAAAGAAACCCTAAAAAACCCTTTGATGTCTGTGTTTCCCTAGATTCTGCAGGGACAGGGAGAGGGCTTCCTTCTTTTTGTTCTCACTGAAAACGAATTATATGACTTGCTGCTGATGCCATACTGTTGATTTACAAAGAAAATGCACAAAGATCCAATCCTCAAGTTCAGTAAAATGAGGAAAAAAATCCACCAACAAATAACACTAAACCAGGCACCATTTTTTTTCAAGCTGCCTCTCTGGGAAGCTCTGTGGCCCAAAGCCTCCTGTCCATCCCCGTGCTTCCACAGCCACCCCTCCAGTCACCTTTCCTCTGCATTCTGCAGGGTGAGAGCTTTTATCAGCTGCACAATGGAGCTGAACTGTTCCTCCTGGTCAGTCAGAGGAAAAGCAGCCTGAACCCCATCAGCTCCGGGAGAGGGAGGTTATCACTGAGCAGTTACACTTGTGGGACCCAGCCACCTATTTCTAAATACTTTAGGAAATAAAGAGTGTTACCCCTGGAACCTTTGCTGTTTTTTTTGTTGCTGCAATTACTGAGTGCAGAAATAAAGGTGCTGCTAATGCTGGGGTAAAGTGTGATTCCACTTCTGACTGACTTCACATTTCTGCTTTGTCTTTTTTTTCACTTTTTTTTTCCTAATGTTCTCCTTTATGCAAGACCTTGAGTATTTATTTTGACAGCTTACATTATTCAGCAAGCAATTAAACTTTCAAATGTATTGTGTTCTCATAGCTTAAAATAGCTTTGGCAACATCAGTAGGGTTTCTCAATCCCCCACACAATGCAGATAAAGAACTTCTCTGTTGAATCCTTTTTTTTTTTTTTTTTTTTTTTGCAGGTTGCTTATTTTAACCAAATACAGTATTTTAGAGAGTCTTTGTGTTTTGACGTCCTTACACAAACCAGGCAAACACTACCCATGGAATTTCCCCCAAAAAAGTTAAATTGGCAACAGGTAAATAAAATGTGGTATGGGATAATGGAAGTAAACAGATGGAGTGTGAGGAACAAACCAGACTGCTCAGCTCCATAAACTCCTCTTGTTCATGGCTCTGCCTGTTCCCTGCACTCTCCCGTGGAAGTTTATGAGGGGTGGGAGAGAGAAAAATATTTCCAGGATTCAGTTAAAAGAGAGAATTAAAATAATTGTGAACACCCCCAGCTCTCCCAGCCTGTCTCCAAGCAGAGGTTTTCCAGCCCTTGGAGCATCTTTGTAGTCTCCTCTGAACTCGCTCCAACAGGTCCACATCCTTCTTGTCTTGGGGGCCCAAAATCCAAACTTCTTTGTTTGAAGAAGTCCTTTGAAAAACTCGAGGAAATGCGAGCTACCAAACACAAACACTTTTTTCCACATTACCAAGTACAACTCCAGCTCTGGCTTAATTTTTTTACTGTTTCTCTAAGCCTCCACATTTTGCCAGCTGAAAAACAAGATTTTGTGTCATCCAGTCTTCCTTTTATGCTGGCAGTCGCTGCCCACGGAAGAGCCACCTCTGCTCACTGCCAAGTGCTCACACTGCTGACCTGCTAACCCACAGAGAGCCTTCAGCCAGAGACTGCCTGCTCAATTCCAGGAAAATGGTAAGGCTGCTCCTCCCACCAGATAGTGCCTAAGGAGAGCTAGGATAGCTTTTAGACATTCCTGCTTTTAAATGGAAATGGCTCGGAAGGCATCAGGGAAAGTGTAACACCAGAGTTTTCAGCTCCTCGTTGTGGACAGGAGAGGAGAGGAGAAAGGTGGGGAAGGGAAGGGAAGGGCTGTGTGAGATACACATGATGACATTCTATGGTTATTACTATTTACTACATCATTCAATATCCCGGTGATGCTGGACTGAAGGCCTCACACCTGGAGTGCACTGAACTGCTTATTGCAGTTGCCACCTCTCCCTGTAAACACACCTCAGCTGTCTCTGCTCAACAGAGCAAGGATTAGCTGCTATTTTTCCCCTCTGCCATTTAAAGGAGACAATCTCCTTTTCTCCCTCCAGAACCTCTTCTCTGCAGTAATTTATTGTCCTACTCCTCTTGGCTTCAACCACCCAGTGCCAGAGGAGAGAGGCAGGCAGTGCTTCAGCTGACAGCCTTAAAATCTAAAACTTGCCTTAGATTTTCCACGTTCTAAGTTACGTGTTCAAGTGAAGGAAGTTTTTGCAGAGCAGCTTGCAAGTTTCTGCACTGCAATCCAGCCCCACCCAGGAACCACAGCCGCCCCAACCACCCACAGGAAAAGGAGGTTTTTATTCCAGAGCACCCAGGACAATCTCCCTCCTTTCCCAAGGTAACAGACAGTAAATTGCTGTGGTTGTTCTGGTCTAAGAACAAATGTAGGACACTTTTAGGCAGAGGTAACCTTTTTTCATCAAAACAAGTGGTAGAGCTGGAAGAAGCTTCAGGCCTACAAGACAGTTCCTGTACAGCTGAAGGAAATTTTTCTATTTTTACAACTCTGACACTTTGTCTTATAAAAGATGCTAACTCTTTAACACCCAGACTAAGCTAGGCCAGGTCTCCCTGAACAGCACAGTGCTGAAATATCCATCTTTCCAAGGCAAAGCCTAAGCTTGGTCTGCTCACACAATCCTCCTCCTCCTCATTTTATACCCCCAAAAGGTGCTGCTTTTCCACCTTGCTTTGCAAACTCAGCATTAAGGCCGCTGCTGCCGCACGCAGCATCACAACTCTTCTTCTCCTTTCCATTAGTACAAGAAAATTAACGGGGAAAAAAAGCACCACCTCCAATTTGAGACTTATCAGAGGAAACTCATTTGCAAAACTGGCAGGTCCCCCTCACTGCCTTGTCCCCTGTGTAGGAGGTGGTGAGGCAGGAGCAGGGATGTCACCACAGCTCAGCCGTGCATGGAGGGGAGGACGGGGCACAGCGTGCTGGGGACCTCAGATTTGGTCTCTGAAAGGCAGAGTCACAAGGCAAGGTCACAAACCCTTGGCATTCTGGATCAGCCATGAAATTTATGTCCAGCCCTGCTGGCGTGTCGCAGCCTTGGAGGAAGTGGGAGGTGGTGAGAGACGTTTTGAGGCAGCCTGGGAATGTGTAGTTGGAGGGAATGGTTGGTTCCTTGAGCCTTGCTGATTTTTCTTTGCTGTATTCACCACTCTGAACACTTGGAATCCCCAGCAGCATCCTCAAATCAGAGCTTTACCCCACCAAGAGCTGTGCTCAGCCCACAGGGCTTGTTTAGGTAAAAAACAGCATTTCCATGGCTGGAGCTGGCTGTTGTCAGTCTGTGGTTTCCTTGGAGACATTTTCCATGGAATGAAAACAGTGACTCACTGGGCTGCAGGAGTGCCCCTCTTCCCTCCTCTTCAGAGATCAGCACCATCCTCTTTGTCTTCTGTGAACACACACCAGGGCTCCCATTTCGACACCACATTAACTCACTCTGGGCTTTGAAGTAGCCCCTGGGGAGAAAAAAACCTTTTCCTCCCATCTCCCTCAAAGAGTGTGTTGTGGAGGTCAGTCCCAACAAACCCATCTGTGCATCCCAAAGTGATTGATCACCACCCAGGCTGTCCTCAGACGAGTAATGAGCCACCAGCGTTAATCCAGTGTTCGTGACAGAGAAAGTTTAATTAACAAATTGTATTTTTATATGAAATTTTAGATTCAGTGTGTGCAGCTGATAATTGGGAGTTTGAACACCGCCCTGCCAGGCAGAGAAAGACAAAATGTTTTTACTCTCATTAGTTTAATCATCTCCCCATAGTTTAGTTCAGTGCCAGGACAATCAAAAGACTTAGGAGAGGACAGTGGAAGATCTTTTGAGGTAAATGAAGAAATACAAGAGGAATTGGAAGAAGCACTAAAAAAATGAAGGAAACTTCAGGAGAGTCCCAGAAGGAGAAAAAACCAAATCAAACCAGAAAAAAATCAAACTAAACCAAAAAAAAGAAAAACAAAAGACCAAAACAACCCAAAACAAACAAACAAAAAAACCCCAACCCAATCAAAAAACCAAAACAAACAAACAAACAAACAAACCCAAACCCCCCCCAATCCCCCCCAAATAAACAGGGGTGAATTAGAAGCTGTGAGAGGGAGAGGAGCATTATCCTACCCAAAACCCCAAACATCTCCATCAATCATCTCCATCACTTTATGTCCATTTTCCACTTACAAAAGCAAAGGCAAAACCCAGTCTGGGAAGATGGCACAAAACACACAAAAGCACAAAACTGAATCCCCAACAAAAGGGAGGGAATAAGCCAAGTTAAATCTGTGGGAGTTGCACATGAGCAGTATAATCCTTTGGGCAGGAAAATCTTTTATTAAGAGGAGAACAGGCAGGATGAAGGGAATCTTTGCATGGAAAAATGACAGATGATGTTTTCTGTTTGATATTTCCCTTTAATGGGAGTAATTTCAAATTTATCAGGCATGAAAAATTAGAGACCATTGCCTACACCCCAAATCA
>VYXC01011101.1:136112-161589 GCA_013397175.1 Platysteira castanea | reverse complement strand
AAAAAAAAAAATCCAGCTTTAATTAAACTATGCAAGTCCTCAACACTCTTTCTCTTGAGCACATCCTTCTTTTTGTTCAGGGACAGACACCTGTGAAAATATTCAGTATTATGACAAAGACAAAGAAGAAGAAGAAAGAAGAAGAAGAAAGAAAGAAGAAGAAGAAGAAGAAGAAGAAGAAGAAGAAGNNNNGAAGGAGAAGGAGAAGGAGAAGGAGAAGAAGAAGAAAAAGATCTTTTTTTCAATCAGTCACACCAAAATTTGTTGTTTCCGCTTGCTGGTCTGACCAGGAAAGTAGCCAGAAAATATGATTTTGCCATCATTTAGCAAAAAGCCACAGTTCTTGGCCTGGCCTGACAGTGCAGGATCTCAAGGACTGGTTTGAACTTGTCTTGCCCTGAGCTCATCTGAACTTATTTCAGCTGCAATAACAATTGTCTGGACCATTGCCACTGACCAAATTTGTTCTGGTTTTGCGTCAGCTCACAGAAATTACAGGCAACTCCCCTGTGTAAAGCCTGGCCCAGAATGAGGTGTGGATGAGTGCAAGCACAGGAGAATAGCAGCAATCCCAGCCTGTAACACAACTCACGTTGTCCATCACTGCTCACAGCAGTGGCGCTGCCTTGTGAACCAGGTGAGGATTTCGGGGAAGGTAAAGACTTTAATTTAGAGACAAAAAAGAACAGAAAACCTGAATAAGTGGGAACCAACAAAGCAAAAGTACTGGCAATAACAATTTTAACTGTATTTTTAATTAATGAACTGTAGCAATAAATAACTTGAACAATAAGAGTGTGAAAAATTCACTGGACTAACAATAAAACAATAAAACTGTACTAAGAATAAAACCACTGTGCTCCCTTTTGCCCCCAACAAGATTTGGGAAATAACAAAATGCACAACCCTTGGTGTTACAAGGTTGGGATGACTGGAAGATGCCAGGGACACGCCGCCAGGAAAATTGATGAGATTGATCTGCTGGCTCCTCCAGTCCCCAGACGACTGCTACAGACCTGCCCTGAGAGACACAGCCCTGCTCTGGAAGTGAAATACTGATCCTGACAGTGACTAAAACACCTCCCAGCAACCTCTCTCATTCTGACCACTGTTACAGCTGCTTCTGGCACAGCCGCTGCCCCAGCCAAGCAAGCGCTGTGGGAGTTTTACACACCTTGTTTTGCTATTCAAAGGACTGCTGACTAAAACCATAATAAATACCAGGAGCTCGGACATCGCTGCAATGGAGGCAGGGTGGAGATAAATTTAGGTATGTGCCAAACCAAATGCTCAGGCTGTGATGAATTATTTTAAGCCTGGAAATTCACTTGTAATATTTTACCCAGAAACACTGGCTTTAGTCAAGAACTCGAGTCAAAGAGCAAATTTAAGCCCGGCTACTTCCCCAGGGTGAAGGGTAAACCAAATTAATTTTATAGAACATTTGTTGTCACAGTATAATATAATTTATTTTGTTTGTTTCTTGTTGAAATGTAAATTTACAGAACATACTATTTGGCAGTAACAGAGCTTTTTATCTGAGGAATAAAACAGAACCATAATGGGACAGGGACACCCCAGAAGGGCTGCAGAAATACAAGCTTTAAGCTTTACACATTTTCAAACAAGTCAGGTTATTTATCAAAGCAAAGAAATGAATAAGGCCCCAAAATAAATAAGTAAATAAGTGTCAGCAGGCCTTTTTTAGTGTGTTTAAATCAGGCATCCCCTAATTACCACATTAAGGAGTGCTCTACACCCAGGAAGCGCAGTAATGCTTCCGTCAGAGGACAGAGGACAAACCTGGAGACTGGGAATGAGCAGAGGGATGGACAACAGGCTTGACATGTCCTTCTCCAGCCAAACATTCCTGGTTTTCTCCTCCAAAAGATGCTTGGAAATTGCTTGGCTGAAACAATTTGGAGTATTGTTCCTAGATCTTTAAAAAGGGAGACGCCAGTATCATCTAAAAGTTAAAGCCTCAAATATTGTCCATGTCACAGGCTTGGTTAGGGGCCTAGGGGTGCTCAGGGCTCTTCTGTTTCACCCCTTGAAAACCAAATTAGTCATTCTGCATTACAGCACTTCAAAGACATTGCAATAAGTTGTTTAATAACAAAATAACTTTGGGTTATACACAAAGCATGAGGTTGAAGAAATTTCAGAAAGGAACGTTTTTACTGCATTCCAGTACCACATCTATGCAGAACATTTTTTTCTTAAAACCCCTACTCTGAATAAAATTGGGATTGGGATGGCTGTGGAGCCAGTCTTAAGGCTTTGTAGGAAACAAAGGATGGTATTTTTTTTTTATTTATTTCTGCTTGTTTGTCCTTGTTCTCACCAATCAGGATTCCAAAAGTCAGAGTTAAATGTTCCACCATACACACAGCTCAGACTGCACAGCCACGTGCTAACAGCCAAGAACTAAAGAGGGAAAAATGATTTAAAAAGGATTAAAAATAATCTGTTCATTGTTGTTTCGCATATTGAGTAATCACAGCTGTGACAAGTAAATTGAATTAAGAATCACTCCAGTCCCTATAAAAACCCCAACAAACAAACCCACAAAATAACCTGAACCCACAACTGAAGTACAACACAGATCACCACAAATGGTGCACATCTTCCCCAAGCCCTCAGACATTTATGTATTGAGCAGCACCTCTTTAAATGCTGAAAAATAATACAAATGGCTGCACATAAATGTCAGACAATCCCCAGGTGAGCAGACACCTGCCTACAGATGTGTGCTTTGCTAAGATCTTGCAGCTCCAGTCAAGGGAACCACTAATAAAACCAGTCCTCAGTTGTCACAAGGAACTGAAGTATCCATGAAACCAGCATTTAATTAAGAAAGTCACAATATGTGATTATATCAGGTCACAGAATTACCGAATTGTTAAGGCAGGAAAGGACCTTTAAGATCATTAATTAACGAGCACCACCACCATGTTCATCATTAAACCACGTCCCCAAGAGCCACATCCCATGTTTTTTGAACACTTCCAAGGATGGCAGCTCCACCACTTCCCTGGGCAGCCTTTCCCAATGCTTGACAACCCCTTACATGATGAGATTTTTCCTAATACCCAACCTAAACATCCCTGGGGCCATTTCCTCTTACCCTGCCACTTGTTACCTGGGATAAGAGGCTGACACCCACCTCACCACAACCTCCTTTTGGGTGATTGTAGGAAGCAACAAGGTGTCCCCTGAGCCTCTTTTCCTCCAAGTTAAACATCCCCAGCTCCCTCAATTGCTTCTCATGAGACCAAATCTTTGAGCCAGCAAAATATTAAAAAGAGTGCCCCAGAAAACAGAGCAAATTCACAAATATAATGAGTAAGGATACAAGGCAGGTAGGTCAGAGTGTAAACGTGCTGCTGCATCCACCAACGTGGAAGAAATCGAGCTATAAAAGCCATAAGAAAGGTTGTGAAAGAAGGGAATGATTTTTGTTAAGCCCATCAATGAGAGAGGGAAGAAGGGCCTGAAAAAAGGCCTGGAAAACACGGTGCTTATGGGTACAAACAGAAAGGATGGAGTCAGCTTTCCGTGTTTTATCTGACTTCATTATGTACAGCATTCTTTTGTAGCTGATCCTATTCTTCCTTTCACCCAGGAATTATTCCGAGTTTGTGTTTTCCAGGCATCTTTGCAATTTTACAATCATCCTACACTGTGCCAAGGGTAGTTTAAAATGTAATATGAGGTTCTTTACTATGTTATTTATTTTTTTCCTGGTTTCTCTGAACACTGTTCTGTTCCTGCTTAGGCAAACTTTGATTTCAGCTAGAAACCCTGTTCCTCCATGAAAACAGAAGGCAATGGGGAAAACAGCGAGCCGTTCACACGCTCGTCATAAATCTCTCCTCTCTCACAATAAACAGTCCATCATGTTCCAGCTCCCCCTCACGCTGATGATTTTCCCACTCCACAAATGCCAGATTTAATGCCTCCTTCAGCTCCTACTCCCCTCTTTGTGCCTTCATCTGCACCATCATTTACGGATAAAATGCTGCCTGTATCATCATTTATTAAGCTACCACATTTTCTCCATAGGTCCAACAGCTCCTGCTGATGTTAGTAAGATTCTGTACAGAGAAACCTCGGAGAGGGATGTCACACCAGGAACTGTGGAGCCTCTCACAGGATGGCTTGGGTTGGAAGGGACTTTAGAGATCATCTAGTTCCAATCCCCCTCCATAAATACTCCTGTCCAGGTGTTAATCAACATGCAAAAGCAGCAGATTTGGCCAAGATCCAGCCAGGAGGGTTCCTGGTGACCTATTCAGAGCATCCTGCATTATACAACAAAGGAAGCAGCTCTTTGCACCACACCTTTATTCTCACGACTTGTTTATTTTAAGCCTAATCAGCACTGAATAATTCCTTAATGCTTTAGAAGATAAGAAGAAGTTAGGGCTGAGCCAACAAAGAACTACATCTTGATTTTGACCAGTCCCCTCCAAAATCTCGGGAAAAGATCCATTTGAGCACAGTCCAAGGCAAAATCCCCCATGAGCAGCAAACCTGTAAATAACAGAACCACACTCCGTGCAATTACCCAGCAATAAATGACTTTGATCCCGGGTAGCTGTCATCTGCCTCGAGTCCTGCAACATATGGAGGGAAGGGATGAGAGAGGCAATCCACCAAGGTGCATTTTTCGGGAGCACTGCCCATCTGCACAGGAATAATCTCCTTTTGCTGAGCAGGCACAGCAGCTCATGCATAAACCAGATCTTCCCAGCCCTCTCCATGTCGCAGCCCCTGCTGAATGCAGAGAGGGAAGCAGGTGCTTCTGTGGTTTGGTGTGCATTATTTGGATGGGTAGATTGGGAAAATTGCTCGGACAAGTCTAGGGAAAATGCACTTTCTCTGAAAAGGAAATCTGGGCAATAGCAACAAAGAGATACTCTGGATTTCTGAGACCTGCACGATGACTCTGTGGTCTAGCAGCTGGATTCAGGAATATCTTCACAAGAAAATATAAAGTGGTTTGCTTTTAGCAGAATATAAGCATTACTGACAAGCACAAGCATCTCTTTTTTCCCTCTTTATTCATCATTTTGCCAGTTGACAAGTGTGAGAAGAGTACTCACTACATACTCATTTCACTTCTAAACAATGGAGAGAAAAAATATGGTCAGCAGTCCTGAATGAGAGAAGAGCCCAGTATCAAAATATTCAATATTTAATGAACTTTACATACTAGAAACGGAAGAGTAGATGGATAATTGATTATATGTTGTTGCTCTCCACGTAAAATGACCTCTTTATTAGAACCATGGAATGGTTTGTGTTGGAAGGGACCTTAATGATGCTCACATTCCAACCCCCCTGCCATGGGCAGGGAACCTTCCACTAGAGCAGGTTGTGCTCTTACATCTGTTACCTCTGTGTTGCAAGGTGGAGCAGGAGAAACCTTTCAGTGGGAGCAGAAACTTCTGCAGCAGGATCAGGAACTGCAAGTGCTCTGTTGGCCAGAAAACTGAGCCCCTGAATGGGGCTTTAGATAAATGAAAATCCCAATCATTTTTTTTTTCACTTCATCTTTTTCCATGCCTAAATTAATGTGTCTGTCTAGCAGACACACCAACACAAGGAGACACTTGGAAACGAATCCAAAATGATTATTTTATATGGATAATAAGATGTTTTACATATTTATATAAGAATGTTTATGTAGTGTACATAGACACACATACATATGCACACACCTACATACACAATTTATCTCTAATTATATACATGGAAAAAAAAGAAAACAGGCAAATGCTAAAATAATGCTTGTTGGTTGCACTGCTTGAGCAGAAAGAAAATGAGCCCCAGTGGCTTCATAAAAATTAGGATGAAACATAGCTGACATTTCCTTGGCTGACTAACAAGCACTGAAGAGCAGAAATGACGTGTACAGGGGCACTTCTCCCTCAGGTGATGGCCAGGGCTCTGAGTGTGACTGGGATTACTGGGTGGCAGCTTCACAACCCATCTCCCAAATTCTCCTGGCTCAGCATGCAAAGTGAGCTTAGATTTGGGAAGAGGTGGGCTCCAAAAGCCCACACCTGCCCGTACAGAAGAAATCCTGGTGGGAAGTGACGCATTATTGGAAGTGGGTGGGTTTGGGCATGAAATTTGTGTGGAGTCAGATGTCAAAGCCGAGATCAGCTCCTGGCATTAAGAGGTCTCATGTGCCAGCCCCCCAGCCCTAAGGCCTGGGTACATGGAAATACAGGGCGAATATTGTCCTGTCTCTTTTGGCTCCTCTGTCCTTCCACAGCCATGAGCCTTGTGGAATTTCCTGCAAGGCAGGACAGGGAAAAGCAATCACCCTGAAGTCCACCTCCTCTCTCCAAAGCTTCCATCCATACCTGTGGGAGTCGTTACTCCTCACATCTGCTTAGGGTGGTTTTTAGCTGTTCTAAAGTCCTGTCCCAGAGCCAGAAAAGACAAGAGAGGCCTGCAGGTTCCGTTCCAAGCTTGTTTATTATTTCTTATCTCTCAGCTAGCCCTCAGCGTCAGCTGCAGTCTGAGTCCCAGCCAAAACCCTGCAGGAACTGCCCCCGGTCAGGCAGTTCTGTTCCTTTTGTACCTGTATCACAATCCAACCACTGCCTGAAACTTTTTATTATTTACTGTAATATACCAATACATTTCTACTAATTCTAACATGTCATTTTCTACCTTTACCAATCCGAATGTGCCACCGTCACCAAGAAACATGGAGGAGAGAGGAGAAGAAGGAAAAAAGAGTGACCACACCCAAAATCCTCCATTTTGGCTCCTCAGTCCTCATTTAAAAAATCTAAATTCTACATTTTCACCCTGTGATAAATTAAGCTACTAATATGTTTCAAACTGCAGTTTTTTGTAGTTCTTCTCGTAACGTTGGTAATTTTTCCCATGGGCTAAAATCAAAAACAGTATTATTTTGGGCGTTCTGCCAGGGTTTGAGACCCCCTTGCTGAGGTCTCCAACCCCCCAGGGCAGCCAGAGGCATGTCCTGGACTCCAACACATACCATGGTTCCTGGGGGGTGGAAGGATCCTTTCCCTCCGCAGGCTGTGTGCCTGTTGCAGGGACTGTGTTGGGGGGCACGTGCCTGGTCTGATGCCCAAAACCATTTCCAGTGCCACAGAACCTCTTCTCCCAAGAGCATCAGCCCCAAACCACAGGGACCAGCTTCCCACCAACCCCACTGTCCACCCCTTTGTCCAGCATTTTGCTGTGTTAAAACCAGCCAGGCAGCTCAGTGTGTGCACACCCAGCCGACAGCTTCTAGAAGAGAACTTTCAAAGACTTCTTTTTCTTTTTCGTTTCCTCATGACCACGTTTTCCATCCCTCACCTTCCTCCCCTCGGTACAGATCCGCTATGGCACATAAAATGCCAGAGGCAGCCATGCTCTTGCCATAAAAACAGATGCTTTTTTAATTGTCCATCTCACAGGCATAATTGGTTGAACGAAGAAACACATAAAATAGATTGCAGCACATGTGTCAAGGGAGGGAGCTTTCCTCAGCTGCTGGAAGAGGAAAAAAAACCCGCCTCTCGCAGCCTGAGAAATGTAGTAATTTACATGGATCCACTCAAATTCACTTTTCAGGGCTGCAATTAGCATGTTCTGGCCCCGTAATGCAGCAACCTTTACCCTGTGACCCTGCTGTCTCTTTTTGTGGCTTGTTAGCAGTGTGGTCACTCAGGCACAGCCAGGAAAAGCACATTCAGACAGAGCCATGGGACTGCTGCCATCTGTGGGAAGGGACTGCCTGGGTAAAATGCATCTCCTCACCTACTCAAAACTAACATTTCTTACCCTATTCTGATCATTTCTATGCAGGAGAAAAGGTTTGGGTTGGTTTTTTTCCCCCCTTTTCCTTTGCTACTTGCGGGAAACCTTTTCTCTTGTCAGCTCAGTCAACTCTAGAATTAACCAGGATGCAAAGAACCTGCACTCCCAGGTCTGTGTGAAATCATATTCAACAAAGATGATTAACAACCAGAATGCTGGTAAAAGAAGTATTTAAAAAAATAAAATTAAAAAAAAAAGGATCACAGCTTCTTTTATTTAAACTTGGTTTGGTACTAGACTAGACCTTTCATAATAGACTGCTCCCCAACTCTGTGATTAATTCACTGTAGAACCTTAAAAATTCACAAGGCTTCTTTTCTCCATCTCTAAAATGAAGAAATAAAACTAGGACCTAGATTTTCAGCATTTCTACTGAGGCTTTTAAAATGCCTGTTGCTATAGTACTGTGAAATCTTTTTTACAAATGAGTCTGAAACATTACCAGCATTCCAAGAGGTAATTACAAAAGAGAAAAAAAAAAAAGAAAGAAATCACTATTTTTTCTTGTGTCCTTTACAACCTTTAAAGCTAGATTTGTAATTGAAGTGCAAACTGACCTTTATAAACTGTACAGCATCACTAAAATACATTATTCTGCAGGCCTTGGGGGAATTTTCCATGCTCAGCAATTCAATAATCTCACTTCCTTTCATTTCTGCTCTCCAGACAATGTGACATAGCTGGATTTTCCTTCTTACTCCAGTGGCAAATCAAGCAGGAGAGACTGAGGAGCTTTATCAAAGTTATAATCTAAATCTCCTGTCAGCTTGCTGCTGTCACCTGCTTTTTGGCAAATAACTCAGCTGTCTTGCCCACCTTCTCAAACGTCTCAGCAGTTAATACCAACCCATATTAAATCCCATTTGGAATCTGCTGCCTCAGACAGTCCCATGGTCTACGTAGAGAAATGATCCATCAGCAGCAGCTGAAGCAGCTGAGATGATTTTATCTCTAACCTGGCTGTACAAATAACACAACTGCAATCACGTGCAGCACCATGAACACAGCCCAAATGTCAGGCACCAGGCTTTGCTACAGGGTAATTACACTAAAAAGGAGAAAAAAAGTGCATGTGGGAAACCTGCACGTGGGTAAATTGCTGCAATCCTGCACAGAAGCAGGAAGCTCCCGAAGTACTGATTTCACAAACCTCTTTCAGTTCTTGGGAGTCCGTCCACAGACAGTTTAACAGTGCCCAAACCCCCGCTGTGCCCCAGACAGCTCTGCTCTCTGCCAGCACAACCCCAGCTTCTCCTGGTTCAGATGGGTTTGCACTGTCAGGGTTGTAGAATCACAGAATTATTTCAGTTGGAAAAGACCCCTTAGATAATCAATCCCAACTGCTAACCCAGCACTGCCAAGCCCACCACAACACCATGTTCCCAAGTGCCACATCTGTGTGTCTTTTAAATCTCTCCAGGGATGGGGGCTCAGCCAATTCCCTGGGCAACCTGTTCCAGTTCTTGATAATGCACAGTTTTTCCTAATATCCAATCAAAACTTCCCCTGGCACAACTTGAGGCTGTTTCCTCTTATCCTATGGCTTGCTATTTGGGAGAAGAGATCCCTCACCTGCCCACAACTGTTGCCCTGGTTTTTGCTAAGCCTTCTGTTTTTAACCTTGGAGTCAGATTCTTTCACACAGTTTCATGTAAATAATAGCCAGTGTTTACTTAACGGTATTTTCTGCTTTTCATTCCTTTTGTGATAAGAGAACTTTGATGAGCATCTTTCTTCTCCAGTGGGATTGAGAAGGAAGTGACATGCTCTCCAATCCCTTGTGGAGTTGGGACGTGTATAAGAATGTGAGATATGTCAATAATAAAGATTATTCCTTTCCTTTCTGCTGAACCTGGCAGGTGTGAGAGCCTCTTTATTGTGTCTTCCCAGACACACACAACCTCCCGTCAGGGAGTTGTAGAGAGTGAGAAGGTTCCCCCCTGAGCCTCCTTTGCTCCAGCCTGAGCCCCCCAGCTCCCTCAGCTGCTCCAGGTGCTCCAGACCCTTCCCCAGCTCTGTTGCTCCTCCCTGGACACGTCCCAGCCCCTCTGTGTCTTTCTCGTCGTGAGGGGCTCAGAACCAAACCCAGGATTTGAGGTGTGTAACCTGCATCTGTGCCTGCATCTGCAGCACACGGCTCTCGTTCTGCTCTCATCCCCTTCCTTCCACCAGGGCCAAGTTCACCTGAATGAGGGACACCAATCTGCCTCCCTCCATCCTGCAGGCAGCACTGTTTGTGTTGATCAAACTGCAACTTGTGTCACCCCTTTCCTTTCACACCTTTTTGTCAGTCCTCTGCATCAGCTTCCTCTGGCACCCTGAAGAGCTGCACAAAGCCATGCTCAAAAACACACCCAGGAGCAGCATTTTCACCCAGGGGTGGTACAAACTTTCCAGACAGCCCAGATCAGCTACATTCTATTTTTGGCCATACCCAGGATTTTTCAGTTTGCACCTCCTAGGCTTCAGCACCAGAAACAAAAGCTGCTGCTCCATCTCCTGCTGCTGTGCTTGTATTTCTCCCCAGGTTTTGCCTCTGAGAAGCAAGACTGGACTCCAGCCATAATCACCTCCTCTCAAGGCAACAGATTTATCCATTTTTTGCTCAAAAGGGGGTATATTATAATTTATAACACCCTCCAAAAGGGTGTTAGACAAGACTTTGGCACACAGGGTTAACATTTCCTGCAGCTTAAGGGAAGGAAAAGCAGAAATACAGCTGAAACAAAACACTCTCCAATGTTGTAACAAGTTTGCTTTGTCTGCACCTTTCATAACATCATTGTTGCCATGGGACCAAGTGGCAGAGCCCTCGTGGCACTCAAAACTCAAAACCACTCAAACTTCATGGAACTGATTACTGCTGCAAAGAGCAGGGAGTCAAGTGTACAGTTTGAATCTTCTGTAATTATTTACTGTATCAATACTAAAAAAATATAACTTTAAAGGGAGGTTGAAAATTCTCACTCAGCTAGTTTAATCCCTAAGGATGTACATCGGGGAAGTAAGGGGGTTTTTTTCCCCATTCATTATCTTCAGTCTAGAAAGAAAATTCTCATTTTGTGACACTACAATCTAGGAAAGAGGCATGACATTACTTGTTCATTATTCTGCAAGACTGAATGCATGAAGATCACAGGATGCGAGCAGAGAAAGTCTCCATGTACAAATTGCATCTGTGTTTTGTGAACAAAGAGAATATAAACAGACAGCAATATAAAATATCCTGGAAAACACATATAATCCCCTCGAGCTTTCAATTATTTCAAAATAAAACACATCTGTTTGTTGAACACTTGACCTTTAGCTTTGTCATTCAAGAAGATGTCGTGGATCTATGGCTAATCACAATTATTTTCTGGAGTAAATCTGTTAATTCACATGCTAAATTCCAAAAAGATGTGACATTAGTAACAACCACTCGAGGTTGCATTAAAATTCCCTTGCCTTGCCTTGCCTTGCCTTTCCTGCCTTGTTTTCTCTGTTTCCTTTCCCCTTCCCTCTTTTCTCCATCTTTTCTCTTTTCTTCTTCTTTTTCCATTCTTTTTCCACATGCAATTACTCACTTCTGTTTCTCCAAAACATTCTCCCAAAGACCATCCTTATCTGCTTTACCTAGTTTCACTTCAAACATGGCAGGAAAAGATCCTCAAACCAAATTCCCTACGAGTTTCCAGCTCTAGTGGAAGGCGTCTCTGCCCATGGAAGGGGTTTGGAATGTGATGATCTTTAAGGTCCCTCCCAACCCAAACCATTCAGTGGTTCTATGACTTCCCTCTGACCTCACAATAGTGCTGAACTTGGAAGTGTTATTTGCCAAAAAACATCTCCTTACTCGGTTTAAGCACCCAGTGCCCACAGAAATAACCTAAATTCCTGCTTAACCCCTGGTGTGCCTCCTGCAGTGGGCAGATGGAGGGTGTCTGCTCAGAGGGTTCATTCCTGACTGAGCACAGTGTGGGAGGAATCACCCATTAAACCACTGCAGGAAAAAATGCAGATGTGAGCCCCAGAGTGACTTCCCCAGCAAGCAACAGATCAGCAAATCCTTGTACTCTGCTCTGAGATGGGACTCTACTTTTTGTCATTTTTCCCCCCTCGAGCACAGCAGACCTTCCAGAGGATGCTAATTGCTTCCAAAGACATCCTGCAGGAACGTGGGATGGATCAGCCAAAGCCACAGGTCACAACAAACGTCAGTCTCTGGATCAGGACCATTGCTCGCGGCTTCACGGGCAGCACCAGGCTCAAAGGACAAACCAGACCTTACCCGAAGCCAAGAGAAGGATTCCAACACGCATTAGAGTGTTTGGATTGCTGTGCCAGAGCCCTGGAGGAGCCCCTGGACAATGAATGCTCAGCCCTGACTATTGCTCACTCCACACATGAATTCCTAAACAAACCTCACCCCACAGGTCCCTCCAGCCGATCTACATGAACTGCATGGCTGAATTTGGAACTAATGGCATTAAAACCCACCGTAAACATGCAGTTGTCCTGTCCCCCCTCCAAGAATTAATTTTTTTTGGCCTTAAAAAAATTTACAAAATTCATACTTAGAGAGTCAGAGGGAAGCCGCTCCAGTCAGGATCTCAAGTCATTAGATAAAATTCCTGCCTCTGGATATTTCAATCCAAATATAAAATTATTTTCCCTCTGCAGGCTATGCTAACAGAATGTGATCTCGTCTTGCACTTTCTATAACTCTGCAGGAGGAAAGAGGCAAAATAGCTGAAGTTGGTTTGTTTTTCAAGGTGAGGGAGGATGAATTTTTCTCTGTTGACTCGAAACGCCAATTTTCAACTTAATCATATCCCACATTCCATAATACATGAAAATGTCAAAGACGTAAACCCTGACTTAAAAAGCTACTATTTTGATACTATTAAAAGGGGAAATTTGCATATTTTTTAATGATTAATTTCAGAAAGGCTTCTGAAAAATTAGCGAAACTACCATGGTGGCCCAAGAGACGAAAAGAGAAGGAATGTTTTATTCTATTTATTTCTTTGTCCTTCTGTCACCCATAAAACAAAAAAATAAAAACAACATCAGTGAGAAATCAGCATTTCCCAGATAAACATCTAAGAATAAATTTATGAAAATAACCCCCAAACACAACAATATTTTTACACAAAGCAATATCCAGCTACAATTCTGGTAGTGTAAAATTTTCTTGCTACAAATTTAGTGCTCGCTGGGGGATGCAGTTGGCTTCCAGAAAGGGAGATGAAGGAGCAGAGAAGCTGAGGGGAGTAATGTGAATGTCTCGAACACTGATAGCTGGATGGTTGTGGAGCACAGCAAGGATTGTTGATTATAATATGCTGTGAGAAAAATCAGGATGTGGCTAGAGAAGGACCATGCACAGGTAGGGCAGCACTTTTTCCAGGAAAGACATCCTGGTTTTGGTTCCTGGAGATCAGCACAACCCAGCACAGCGCAGGCACAGGAATGAGGTTGGGAATGGGGAATGGATCTGTAGGGAGGATCAAGACCATCCAAGATCCCTGAAGGCTTCAACGCATTTCCAGACAGGTCTAGAAGAACAGGCTGTGCATGACAACCGGTTTGCATAGAAAGAGAGAAAATAGCAGCTAAAACTTATCTATAAAAGGTACCCTCCTGAAGCCTGGGCATGCAAATGCCCCAGGATCCTGGACACCCCATCAGCTGGATCAGTGCTGGAGCCAGGACTGGTGATTTCTCTTTCTCCTTTTCTTTCTCCCTTTCTTCCTTTCTCCCCATGTTTAATCCATCTCTTTCTCTTCCCTTTCACCCAACCTCCTTATCTAAAACCCACTGCCTTTTCCTTAGACAGGAAGTCAGGGACTAATTTATACTGATTTCCATGCCAAATGTGCAATTTACTAATGAATCTTTGTAAGCTTGTGTGGACCATCTGACTTTTGCCATTCCTTCTGACCATGAACACCCACACATCTCAGGTGTCCCCTTCCCCTTCCTGTGGGGTGCCACAGGAGCAAACACTCTTAAACTGGGCCACCAAAGGGGAAAATGGGGTGAGGAGAAGGCTTCTTTTTCCAGTGTCTAGTCACTGGCAGAAGACAAAAATCATCTCATTGTTTACCCAGATCCGTGCTCCAAATGGTATAAAGACCATGGGACACTGCTGCAGATCCTTGGAGCAAATGTGCAAGGGCTGGGGCTCACACTCTGGTAACTTCTCCTGTTCCTCATCTCCCCTGGAGATGTCACAGCCCTGGTGTTTAACCAGCTGGACCTAAAGCCAGTGGGCAAATCTGCAAATGGGAGATGGGAACAAGGTTATGTGGGAAGGCTTGGGCTCCAAAGCAACACAATTTTCACCAGCATTGAGTGTTCTCTTCTTCCCTTGACTCTGCAGAGCTCTGAGGAGTAAAACCAGGGGGTCCTGGTGGACAAGCAGCAATGTGCCCTTGTGGCCAAGAAGGCCAATGGGGTCTTGGGCTGCACTGGGAAGAGCACGTCCAGCAGGTTGAGGGAGGTGATCCTGCCCCTCCACTCAGCCCTGGTGAGGCACTTCTGGAGTGTGAACTGTGTCCAGTTCTGGGCTCCTCAGGACAAAAAGGACATGGAAGTCCTGGAGTGGGTCCAGTGGAGGACGATGAAAGTAATTAAGGGACAGGAGCATCTCTTTGATAAGAAAAGGATGAGGGAGCTGGGGCTGCTCAGCCTCAAGAAAAGGCAACTGAGAGGGGACCTCATTAGTTTCTGTCAGTGTGCAGGGAGGGGTCAGAGCATGGACCAGGCTCTGCTCCGTGGGGCCCAGCAGTGGGACAAGAGGAAAAGGCAGGAACTGATGCCCACGAATTTCCACCTGAACAGGATGAAGAACAACACAACCCACTGTGGTGCCTTCCAGCCTTACTCAGGCTGTGAATTTCTGTGATTCTCTGACTCACCGCTGCACTGAGGAGAAGACAGAAACCATGAGCTGAGACATGAAAGCATTAAAAAACTACTGCAGTGGCAGTAAGAGACCTTCAGGAGTAGATTGTTGGTTATCCCACAGATGCCACCATTCTTGTCATCCCCCGGAGCATCCATCCCTCGCCACAACAAACAATCATTGTTTCATCACCACAGGGTTTAAAATTCCCAGCCTACATCCAAAACCCATCTTGATGTGGGAAGACACTTTTGCTTCGGCCAAGGTTTCTGGCCACCTCAGAACTCTGGCAAGGACAATTTGGGAGAAAAACAGTGAAAAGAAAAACTTTGCTGACAGATTGATTTGTAGTGACCATTAGAAACTGCTCAAGCATGTGAAGGGGTCCTCCAAGGACCTCTCTAAGCAGGGGAGGCAGTTCAGAAGTGTATGAATTTGTCATCGTTGGAGGATTCTGCAGTTCATCACCAGCTTTTGTAATTTATCACAGGGATGTCTCATATCTGGAGCTCTGGGATTCTTAAGGGTGAGATCTGTCACATAAATACAGTTATTAAGGCAGCGAGTGTATTATACAGTTAAATGCAAATGTTGCAATCTGGCAACCCATTTTTACTGCCAAAACCTAGAAGGTTTTTCCTGTCAGAAACTGATGCCAGTAGCGATAAATGGGGGATAGATAAAGTTAATCCGACTGCTTTGAGTTGAACAGGGAAGGTATTACTTTGAAGGGTTTAACATATTAACGGAATCAAAACGACATTTCAAAATATTTATGGAAATCTTTTTTTTTTTTTTAAGCTTCTACAAGCAGTATAACAAAACCATATAAAACATTATTAAATCCTACCCTTAATTAAACATGCTGACACTTAAAAGCTTCTGTCTGATTTACTTTAACAAATCTTCTTTCCGTAAATTACGACTTTAAAACATCATTCTGCTCTAAATGAATCTGCATTCCAGAGGAATTAAAACCTTTTTAACAGACACTTTAAAAAAATAATTTTTTAAGCTATACCTCCAACTTATCAAACATAATGGTGAAACAAGAAAAGAAAAGGGAAATAATACACATAAATAATAAAATTAACTGAGAAAAAAAGCCTTTATTGTTTCATGTCAATTCAGAAGAGCCAAGGGGCATGGATTCATCCACCTCTGAGCAGGCTGGTGAGGCTTCAAGCCATGAGGAGAACTATTCAGCCTCCCCGGATCATCCAGAGGAAAATGGGAATGTCCAAAGATCACTTTGGTCCAGATAAGGCACAAATGACCCACAACCCTCCCCAAAAAGCCAAGGGTTACTATGTTTCTCAGTGTAATATGAGTTAGGAGGGAAGAAACTGAGTCACCTTAACCACTCACCCTGGAGATGAAATACCAGTGCAGGTTCCCTCATGTCATTCAGGGGGTCACGTAGTGTCCCTTGAGGTGTCCCAGTGTGCCACCACACCTCATGCTGCCATTTCAGAAGTGAAAGAACAGCAAAACTGCCAGCCCCACCATTGTGTCTCAGGCACCCTGGGGCACCTCAACAGCCCCAAGAGTCACCAAGCACATCCTGGGCTGCATCATAACAAAGTGTGGCCAGAAGGTCAAGGCAGGGGATTCTTCCTCTCTGCCATGGCCTCGTGAGACCCCACCTGCAGTGCTGTGTCCAGCTCTGGGGTCACCAGCATCAGAAGGATATGGAGCTGTTGGAGTGAGTCCAGAGGAGAACACAAAGATGCTCTGAGGGCTGGAGCCCCTCTGCTCTGGAGAACAGCTGGGAGAGATGGAGGTGCTCACCCGGAGAAGAGAAGGCTCCAGGGAGACCTTAGAGCCCCTTCCAGTGCCTAAAGGAGCTCCAAGAGAGCTGGAGAGGGGCCTTGGACAAGGGATGGAGTGACAGGGCAAGGGGGAATGGCTTTGAACTGAGAAGGGCAAGTTTAAATTGGACATTGGGAAGAAATCCTTGGCTGTGAAGGTGGTGAGACCCTGGCACAGATTTCCCAGAGCAGCTGTGGCTGCCCCATCCCTGGAAGTGTTCAAGGCTAGGCTAGATAGGGCTTGGAGCAACCTGGGATAGTGGAAGGTGTCCCTGTCCACGAAAAGGGAGCACTGGAACTACACAGTCTTCAAGATCCCTTCCAACCCAAACCATTCCATGATTCTGTGACCTTACCAGGATGATCTGAAGCTTGACAGACTCCAGAGACCAAGATAATGTAGGCAACCACCTTTAGGTTCTTATCCATAAGAGGATGTAACAACCTGTGCCTAGCAAGACTCATAGATCAGTGCAGTCAATCCAAACTTACTGATTCTATCCTGAATGTCAACATGGGGCAAAAGTGCTTCTACAAATCCAGCAAAGCACCTCAGACTGACCCTGAGAGCCCTGAAAAGCTGGTTCCCACAGTTTAATTGACTTTTGCTGTTCATAGTGGCTTCCAGCTTGGACAGGGATGCTTCTCTTCCCAAAAGCACCCCAAACTGACAGTACTTCACCCTAGGCTTCCATCGACTTTAGAGTGGCAAAATAAACTGATGAAGTGATTATGCTGTTCCCAAAAAAATCTTCTGGTGATGATAAAGATGGAATTCCCTGCAATCCCAGTAAAGAATATGGCAATCTACGTATGCATGCCCAAGGAAAAGAGGTGCTCTGTGAAGTTAATATTTGACCAAAAAACAGGTAAGAGCAGCAATACAAAAGCTGCACTTTCAGTCTTTTCCAAGACTGTTGGGTTGTCCCACCCTGAAGCAGCTCAGATCTCAAACCCAGCTTCCCCATTTGGAAAATATTTTGAAACTCCTTTGTGGCCAAAGGAACTATCTGCCATGCTCCATCTTAACCAAGATTTTGTATCAGTTCAGTCAGAAAAGCAGGTTTGTTCTCTCACACACTGTACAGATGTAGAGCTGAGCCCTCTCTCAGGTGCAGGAAAAAATCCTACGTATTTCAATAATGTGCACTTTTAAAAAAAAAATTAATACCAGTGGGAAAAGTGAGGTGAAAGCTAAAAGTCTTTTTTTCCTCAGATCAGGAGAAATCAACACTTTTTTTTAGTAAATCTCATCAGTGCTAAAATCTCACCAGTGCTAAAAGCCCCAGAAATATCCTTCTTATAACTCCTTCTTAACCAGGCAAATTCTTCTGCTAATGACTGGTGAAGAACCCAAAAACACAACGGAGTGAAGACTCATGGGCTGCATCCCAGACACACCTGAAAGCTGTGATTGTGACTCAGTGCTCTTATTCCTCTTGACAAAAGGTCAAATATTCAATAAGGTGCCAAACTCCTCTCTGAGGTGAGCAGTGCAGGCAGCCTGGTGTGGGAGCCTTGGATCACTTCTGCAGCCACCCAGCCTCCAAGGAAAGGACATCAAGGACCTTTCATTGCCACTTCAAGCTCAGTCTCGTGGCTTCCAGGCAGTCAGCAAAAGCCTCTTGCAGCCCGCATGGCTGCTTTGGTTTTCTTGAGTTCACAATAAGACAGGGTGGGATCATGTGAAAATGAAAGACTTTTAAATTTTTTTTCTTCTTCTAACACACTTCTCAGAGAGCATTTTCTGGGTTACAGGGATGTTTTCATTTCCAGCCACTTTGTGGAGGATGCTGGGAGACCAACCAGCCACACCAGTCAAAGGAAAAGAGACTGGTTTTCACTGTCTCTTGGAGACAGCGCTCTACCTGGGTGTTTAATTTGATTTGCCTAAATTAAAAGCTCATTACCTTCACTGCCTAATGTTGGAGAACCCCCTCATCCCACACACTCTGGATAAGGAGGCAGATAAATGCCTTGGAAGCCTGGGTTATTAAACCAAAGGTCAGAGAAAAAACCAAATCAGTCGATTTTTCCTGCATCACTGGAGAAAGCCTCAGCTTTGCCTCCTGGCCATAGCTCCTCGTCCCAGCTCCATCCACCTTTTCTCCTTTTGCTCCCACTCCCTTCCCAGTTAATCCAGGGCCAGTTGCATTCAGCCAAGAGCTTTGTATGGGCATTTACATTTCACTTGCCAGGACATCCAGCTCCAAGCATGCAGCACACAAATATTTGTGCTGGCTCTGGGAAGAGCTTCGACCGGATTATTCACTTTAAGTCTCATACAAACCCTGCTCACAGCAGCAGCCAAGTCTGTCTCACTGATTAGAGCTGGCTCTCCATTTGGGATGAACTCTCCCAAATTTACTCGCCACAGATACAATCCTTATGCTGAAAGACTCAGCTCTCAAAAGCAGAGAAACCATTTCAGAAAAGGGAATAGCCCAATCTGACAGTAAGAATCCTGCCTTCATCTGATTCCATTGTGAGTCATGTTCTTAAGAGGCAGAAAGTCTGCACGAATTTGAAAAGGAATCAGGTAACACTGCCTTTTTTTTTTTTTTTTTTTCTGTTTTAGCAGGGCCCTGCATCTAGGTAAGCAAAACTTCTGCAGTTTACAGTCCAAAGCAGCAGTCCAAAGAATGTCCTGTGTGGCAGAACAATTCACCATTAATCCTTATTCCCAAATACTCTTCCTTCCCTCATCTGCCTAATTTTAGACTGCCTCATTTTAGGCAGTGACAGCCACTTAACAAGAAAGTAGAAAGTGTGGCAATTCTACTACTTAGATACCCCAAACCATGATCATTTTCCTAACAGCCAGGGCTATAAACCTGCCAAATGTTCCCTCACTGCTCCCATCTTCCAAGCTAGAGGGTGTTCAAGGAGAGACATGCATCAGCCTCTGAAGGAAAGGGGTCAAGTGGCAGAGGAGGGAGATTAAGCCATGATTTGCAGCCGGGGAAGCAGAAAGCACTGCCCCAAAGGTCTCACCTGAAGAGCTGGCCCTCCTGAGCAGAGATCTATGCAGCCCTGCCAGCTCTGGTGATTCATGGCACTCCGCTTTTTGCTGGTGCAGCTCTCACAAGAGACAAGCAGAGGTTCTTGTAGAGCACTCGAGGCTGTTTGCCTGCATCTGGTGATGAAAAAGCGGGGGCAGTGGAAGGACACAGTGTCAGGACAGGATGAGAGAAAGGGAGGATTGAGGGGAAGGGAGCTGCTGGTCCTTCTCAGCAGAGCACCCTGGGACTGTTCCGTCTGGAGATACAAGGAGTCAAATGGGAGAAATGGGAGACCTGCAAGAGCCTGGGGAGAGGGGATGGACCAGGAGACAGCTGGAGGAATTCTGGGGCTGATGACAGGGGTAGGAAAGCATGGTTAAAATTGAAAAAAAGCTGCATTAACTATTTGGACAATTAATGATAATTCCGAGATCAAAAAATAATTAGTGCAATTAGTGCCTTATGCATCTATTTATGTAACTGCTCAGGAAAGGGGAAAATTATCTAACCATGTTTCTGGAGTGCTCTGAAGAGTTGAGGAATTGATTCTCTAATTTGAAAAAAAAAGAATCGTTTAGGAGAGCAAACACAATATCTGCATGATGCAGTCTTTCCTGGGTTAAGGATCTCCAGCAGTTATTAAGGTCCTTTATGCTGCAAACAATTTTGTACATGTAAACATCTTTCCTGATTATATCGATCTCTGCAGGCTGAGTTTTTACTCTTACATCCTCTCCTTTTTCCTAAATTTACTTTCATATCTTCTGACTATTACTATTACTATTTTTAATCCTCTGGTTTGCAAAACAGAGTATATGTGAATTAGGGCAGATCTGATGCCCTGATGAAAGCAATGGATTGGAGAGAAAAGGAGAGATACTGCAAACAGGTCTGAGAGTTTATACTGCATGGAGAAGGTCAGACAAGTCCATCAGGTAAATAAAGAAATAAACCCCAATCTCAGCAGGAGCTGCGGTCACACACACGAAATCAGAGCCACATCCTAAACACTTGGTTTTCGCCTGCAAGCTGCATGAAGGGAGGCACCTTTAATAAATTGTGCTACATTTGGAAAAGCCATTTGAGTTCTGTAATTAGAACACGTACAATGAGAGCTAACTGTACGTGTTTGTGTGTACACAGCTCTGGAAGAGTGAGTTTAATGAACTGTATCTACTGCAACTGCAGCACAAGTTTCATTTTGTCAGAGCTGTGCCACATGATGCTGTGATGCAGCTTCCAACACCACAACACACTTTTCCTCTTGTAAAATATCCTCTTCCCTCCTTTTTTTCATGGAATGGCGGAATGGTTTGGGTTGGAAGGGACATTAAAGATCACCTGGTTACAACCCCCTGCCATGGGCAGGGACACTGTCCACTATCCCAGGTTGCTCCAAGCCCTGCCCAACCTGGCCTTGGACACTTCCAGGGATGGGGCAGCCACAGCTTCTCTGGGAAACCTGTGCCAGGGCCTCACGACCCTCACAGGGAAGAATTTCTTCCTAATATCCAATCCAAACCTACTCTCTTCCCATTTGAAGCCATTCCCCCTTGTCCTGTCACTACATGCCCCTGTCAAAAGTCCCCTTTCTCTTTTCTCTTGATTTCATGGACTTTGGCCAAGTGGAACTGGGGGATAAAAGAAAAGGAAAAATAAAAAAAAAAAAAAAACCTACATAAACATCTGTTTTGGTTTAACTCCAGCCAGCAAGTAACCTCCCACAGCAGCTCATTCACTCCTTCCTCGCTGGTGGGGTGGGGTGAGAAGCAGGAGAGGCCTTGACTCTGTAAGAACTGCTCAGCAGCAACTAAAAAATCCCTGGATTATCAACACTGTTTTCATTACAAATCCAAAACATAGCCTCACACTGGCTACTGTGAAGAAAATTATCTCCACGCCAGCCAAAACCAGCAGAGTTTCCTACTCCGGCTTCACTTTAAAAATAAATAACCACCACTCCCAACAACAAGAAAACAACAAACAGAAAAACAACACCACCTACAGAACCACAGAGTGCCCTCTTTCACTGTGGGCCATCTTTTTTGTGTTATCTCCACACCATTCTCTGCCACTTGAAACCAGCACAAGCAAAGCTTTATAAAATCAATACACATCCTACCGCCATTAATCACCGACAGAAACGGAAAAAAACCGAAGTAATCCTGACAAAAAGGTGTCCAGCTATATAAAAGGATGGAAGAAAGCATGAGGATAGATGAGGGAAAAAATGAAAAGGCTGGGACAAAGAAAGATCTGCAACGATTTAAAATAAACTCACAGTCCATCCTGCAGCTCTTGAGTATCATTCGAGGTCCCCAGGGATCGAAGGCTTCTTTCCAGAGAGGTCACTGTCAACAGCAGAGAAAGAAAATATAAAGAACTTTTTCAGAGAAGAAAAATACTGGATCTTAATTCAGTTGTTTGTCTTTTAATTTGTTTTTTTTTTTTTTAATACAATGAAGTATTTGAACAAGTAAGCTATGAGAGGAAGGGGACAACATCTACCAATAGCCATTGCCACAGAGTGATAAATTGGGTCCTTTGAAAGCATAAATGGTGAATCCATGTATAACATGCCATGACATGATGGAATACGACCCCTTGTCAGGAAAACCTAGTTTCCATGGACCTTGCACAGATCTCTGACTCCTTCAGCCTTGAGGTGACACAGGACTGTGCATGGAGCATCTGCAGCTGGAAACATGCCTTTCAGGAAGAGGCGAGAAATTGCATAATAACTATTTACTGCTATGAGTGATAATTAAGAGGCAGAACACTGATGTCTGCTCTGATGTCTTCCATCTTCTTGTTCAAGACTTTAACAGTCAAAATGTTGTGTCTCTTTTGGCTTAGATAAAACGGAGCTGTGATCACCTCCTGTGTTTGTGCTCGACAAATTCTTGGGCTTTTCCATCAAGAGAAGAGAATACTCTACCTTAAAAGAAGCTGGAAGGTGGAAACACGGTTTGCTTTGTAATTTGCAATGACTTCAGACTTTTTTAAAAAATAAAAATGTATGTGTATATAAAAGCAGAAATCTCGCAGTACTGTTGCCTTTTCCCACCCTTGAATTTCACTGTCTCAAATTCACTTTCAAATTAACAACAGGTCACTACTTTTGGACTTAACACAGTGAGCAAGAAAAGCACTTCAAGATTTCCCACAATGGAACATGTTAAATAAATTACATTCTTGATATTTAGATGTGGGATTTCTCTCAGGACGTTTCCAGTTGTAAAAACCCATAACCCGTTATCAGTCACGCTTCAATATTTAAGGATAGAAAGAAGAACAGATTAGAAACATGGCTCAATTATTTCTGCAGAAATTTAAGAAATCCTCTGTTTTAATGACTCTGCAGACTTGGACTTGGCCTGTAATTTTGAACAAATCACTTAATTATATTTCCACTGACAGACAAAATCCTCTCTTCTCTTTTGGGCTCTGCTGGCTTGACACCAAAAGTCACTAAACAGCATAAAAAGTAACTAAAGTGCCTGAACTACATGAATTTTCAAAAAAACCTTGAATACCACCATATATTTCCACCAATGCTAGTTCTCAATAACAGATTTTACTGCAGTATTTGGAGATTCAGTAAGACAAAGTCTCAAGGAATTGTCTATAACTGAGCTAATAATTATTCTCCTTTGCTGGAAGCACAATGTTTTAAAGAATAAATTGGAAGTTTTCATTAATTACCATTTGCTTCCGTAGAAGGACAGCACTAACCCTGCAGAGATCTCATGGATATTATAACTCCCTTTCCCTCTTCACAATCCTAACAAATCAATTTCCCTTGGAATCCACATGCTGTCCAGTTCAAATACAAAATCTTGCATCAACTAAAAATACTTTTGGACCCATCAACCTTTTGGAACAAAGCAGAGTGTGGTCGCTGGAGAACGGACAGCAAGCCAAGGTGAAGAAAAGACTTGTGTGGACATTGAATTTGTAAGAACAAGTTAATGTCATGTGTGCAACTCCAGAACAAAACCAGCAGCTGCAGCATCCATGAACCTTTCTAACCTGACCTGCGAAAATAAGGACAATTCAAAGTGAGTTTTGCTGCTGCCTGCTTTGCAGAAGATTGGAGTGGCAAGCAGTTTTCTGACTGTACAAAACAGTTCAAGACTTCACGCTCATGCCATTGTACACTGAATTTTCTCCAGGAGCTGTCAGATTTGTTCAGTATTTTGGAAAACCTACAAAAAGGAGAAAAGAATCTGAGACATGAATGCAAGAGGTGAGGAAACTGTTTGTCAGTCAGATGAGAAAGTGACCTGGGATTAAGATCTTATCCAATAATTTTACCTAATATTCCAGTTCAAACATAGTATTTAGACAACTGAATAAATGTCAGTTTTCCCAAAATGACAAGATATGCACTCTGGAAGAGCCAAAGGTTACCATTTGATGTAGCTCTTATTTGGAAAATAGCAGGACTAATCCAACATGAGTCTCCTGAATCTCAGGAAAGCCAAAAGTATCCTGGGCTGCATCAAAGAAAGGAGTGGCCAGAAGCTCCATGGAGATGATTCTCCCCCTCTGCCTTCCTCCCATGAGACCCCACCTGGACCGCATCCAGCTCTGAGACCCCCAACACAAGAAGGATTCTGATCTGTTGGAGCAAATCCAGAGGAGGCCACGGAGATGATCACAGGGCTGGAGCCCCTCTGCTCTGCAGTCAGGCTGGGACAGATGGGATTGTTCAGCCTGGAGAAGAGAATGCTCCAAAGAGAACTTACAGCCCCTTCCAGTGCCTAAAGGGGCCCCAAGAGAACTGGAGAGGAACTTTGGACAAGGGCATGAAGTGATAGGACAACGGGGAGAGGATTTACACTGATGGAGGACAGGTTCAGACTGGATATTAGGAAGAAATTCTTTCCTGTGAGTGTAGTTAGGCCCTGGCACTGGGTGCCCAGAGAAGCTGTGGCTGCCCCATCCCTGGAAATGTCCAAGGCTGGGTTGGAAGGGGCTTGGAGCAACCTAGGACAGTGGAAGGTGTCCCTGCCCATGGCAGGGGGGTGGAACTTGGTGATCTTCAAGGTCCTTTCCAACCCAAGCCATTCTATGACTCTGTAATTAAATCTGAGCTACTCGGGGCTAAATCTAACTTGCTTTGACCAAGAATGAATTAATCACAATCCCTGCAGTTCCTGTGCTGGATGTGGAAAATCCCTCCCAATGTGCCAGTTCTGGTCACGTGAGCAGTAATTTGACCGGATGAGCAGAACATCAAGCTCTGCTGGAGGGACGTGTGAAGCCATTCTGAAAACAGGAATCTTATTTTAAAAGCCTTGTACTTTTTGTTATTAAAGGGCACAACCGAGTCCTCCAGGATGAGACACATTCACAAGGCATCAGTGATGTTGGAGCTGCACTGATTTACTGAACTAAGAGCTTGGCCCCAGCTGTCTTTGCTATTGCAATTCTTAAATCAGTGGGGGATAAACAACCATTCTGAGATGGCCATGGAGACTCTATCACACCTGGGGCATCTGGAAAAATCCTTTGCTCAGCCTTTAAGATCAAGGTCATGGGACTGCACATGGCACCAACCTGTTATGGGCATTCATTAATGAGTGAGGAGCAGGAATTAGAGAGGCAAGAGACCCATTAGAGAGTTCAGGTTCTCCATCTGGCCAGCACAGGTCTGATTCCTCCAGTATATTCTCCACTGATCAGACACGATGCACCAGAGCAGCTCCATTTAGGAGTGTTACTTATTGTACTTATTTATAAGACACTGACTAAGAGGCAGATGAAAGCTGTACATGACAAAACGAAAAACCTTGACAAAAATATGTAGGAAAGAAAGACATAAATGAGACAAATTCAGGCAGTATTTGAGCTTCTTTTTGTGTCCCGATAGGAAAATCAACTAAACTAAAAAAAAAAAAAAAAAAAAA
>VYXC01011101.1:117739-131165 GCA_013397175.1 Platysteira castanea | reverse complement strand
CTCTGGGCATCCTGTGCCAGGGCCTCACCACCCTCACAGGGAAGAATTTCTTCCTAATATCCAATCTAAATCTACCTTCCTTCATCTTAACACTATTAATTAATTATTAAATAATAATTAATTATTAAATATTAATTAATTAACACTATTATTAATTATGGCATATTACAGAGAAAGGATACATCACATAAATAAGATTTAAACAAGCATTTCAACTTTGCTTGATTACAGTCACCAGAGAAACACTCATTTGTAGCTATGTCTTTATGGCAGCAGCTCTCCAGCAGATTTTGCCATGGTTTTTAGCCCTCTTCTGCCTCCCCCCTGTGTCAGCTTTTGTAGGGGTCCCAGAACTGCTTTACCTGAAACTTTGGTTGTGTCCTAAGGCACCCCAGGGCTCCTCCACCCAGCACAGTCCAACAGCCCCTGCTATTCCCCAGCTCTTCCTCTGAGGTGAAGCATCACAGACTCAAACAGGAGCTGGGATTCACTTCTTCCAGTCAGCAGGCTGGAACTCTGACCTGCTCTGCATCCCTTAACCAGACTTCCCTAAGCTCTTAAAACACCACACGCCCACCCTGCACTTGGCAGAGCAGAAAGACAGTGATGGAGCAAGGCAAAAATGAGGGAAATTGGGCAAAATGAGAAGCCTGCTGGATGCACTGCTCAGGTTAGGGCTGAGGATGCATCTCCCAGAGCTGGAGGAGCAGCTGCACACCCAGAGAGAAGATTTTCCACTGCTTCTCATACTCGCTGAGACAGTTCAGCCCTGTAACAGCTGTAAATAAAGTCATGGATCAGCCTGTCAGGATGACACAAATCCAGGATATTAAATGGTGTTTAATCCAAATGCACAGGGCCTCACTGACAGAGATTTTCCCACTCTTCTCTTCCAGCAGTTTCTCCTAAATCAATTGTCCCAGACACTCCTTTCCTTTGCTTTACAGATGAGGCTGCAGAACAGCAGAAATTAGCGTGGGCTCCCCTGGCCCCCAGGAATTTCACTTGTTACCAACAAGATCCAGCTCTCATCAAATCACTGGCAAAACAGCAGCACAGGATAAGATTTCTAGATCTTTACAGACTGTGATGACCCTCCTTTTAGGAGGTCTTTCTTCGATTTTCAGGGTGCTAACATGTTCCAGAGAAGACTGGTCTGCACCTTTTGGGATAGAGCTCATTTTGGATGGATGGGGTTTTTTATTTAGAGGAGGTGGGGAGGGGTTTTTTAACTTCTTTATTTCTATTCTTACATTAGAAACAACAAATTCACCTCAACAAATGTTTAGCCTGGCCCAGTAATCCTGACTCCATATGCACTGAGATACTGAAGAAATGCATGAACCTCAGATGAACCATGAAGCAACCAAACCAGGGGCTGGGAATTCCCTCAAGACCTCAGTTGTAATCACCCAGCTGGGAACAGCATTGCAATGAATCCCCAAATAATCCAGACTGCAGAGTTCAGTGCGTTCCCACGTGGGGACACTCCTGCACAGCATCCAGCAGGTGCCTCTGAGGAATGCAGGCACCTCATTTCAAATGCCAAAGTCACACCAAGAGCAAAGATGAAATATCCCAAATGCTGCAAAAGGCAGGAGAAGCACCAATTTCACTGCATGGGCTGTGCACACCTGAGAAAGAAACACCGAGCAACACTGAGAGTCCAGAGTTGTTCCATGAAGTTAAAAACTACCCAAAAATTCAGGTGCTAATTTGGGAGGGTGAGATTTATTTATATTTATTGGTGGGAGACCAATTTTCTCACCCTGTGCCACAATTCCCTAATGGGAAAGAGGCAAAATGCAACAGGACGATGTTTGAGGACCATACCCTGAATACATGGAAATAATTTATTTTTTAAGCCTTCACATATTCATTGCAGTGCAGATTATCTATTCATTTAAATGGAAGAGGACTGTGAAGGTATGAACTCCCCTCAGAGATCTCTCAATCCACACCTATCTAACAGCACCCACAATCACCCTCACACCAAAAAAAAATGCAAATTAAATCTAAAAAAACCCAACAAGGCAAATGAAACCTTTGTCCAAAATTTCCAAACAATTACTTTGAAAATGTAATTCTTGGAGAATGTTTTTTTCTGAGAAAACTGCACTGTATCTGGCTTGCAGTTTCCTGCTCCTGGACTTTTACTTCGTGTCCCAGCATGCTGCCAGTTCTGGCTTTATTTTGTTTTTATTTTGCAAAAGGAAAGAAAATAGTAACAAGGAGGCTGTTTTAACTACTCCAATTTCAAGCTTCAACACATCAAGCTGAGATGTTGTAACTGTTCATGGAGGATGCAGCAGTTCAAGCAGACAAGCAGAACAATTTAAAAACAGCAGCAGAAAGCAAAGCAAAACTGCATCTGTACTACCAAGGCAAGGAAGACAAACCAAGACTGAGAAGTAAAGTGGATGTGAAGTCTGATAAAAAATTAAACATCTTTGATTACATTAAGTGAATACTTAAATATTATGATTCCCCAGGAAGGAGTAGGAGGTTTCTGATATGCATTAAATGATGTTGTACATTAAATAGCTGCCCTGGCACTAACAGAGTTCAGGGCCACAGCTGGGAAAAAAATGACTTTTATTTACCCTGTGGGTCCTCAAGGCTGTGAAGGTTTTGCAGCAGATGTGTTACAGAACCCCACATGCAAATGGTTTCTCCTTTACTTCCTTAACTGGACATTTCCAAAAACATTTTTACTGTTTCCATTTATTTTCCCCATTTATTTTTCCAGGAAGATGCCCTTGGATCCCAGGACAACCCAACTTCCTCTGCTGTCAGTGATGCCCTGCTATGTTTATTGTTGTTATATTTATTTTTACTCATAGAAATCATAGAATGTTTGGGGTTGGATGGGACCTTACATATCATCTGTTCCTGCCAGCATGGGCAGGGACACCTTCCACCAGACCAGGTCACTCAAACCCTCACCAACCAACTCCTGAAGCAGCAGCAGCAGCAGCAGCTAACAATGGCATTTCTGATATTTGCCTATTTAATTCTTCTCTCCTTTGTCTGAAAAGCCCCACAGGCACCCAGGTACGTGCAACAGATGGAGAAAAGAGCTTTTCAATACCTGCTCTGCCAAAGCAGAGTGTGTCAGTGCTGTGAATGGGATCTTGAGGAACTTTGTGATTTGGGTGTGGGGTTTTACCCCAGAAATTGCTTCCTCTAGGCAAAAATCTGTGAGACTGCAGCAAGGTTAAATCCAGCCATGCAACATCACCTCACACCCATCTGCTATGCAGGGGTGGCATCCTCGACCTCTGTGTTACCTGTCACACTCCGGATCAATGCAAAAAAGGAGGGGGAAAAAAAAGGAAAGGAAAGGAAAAAAGAAAAGAAAAAGGAAAATGAATCATGGAATCATTTAGGTTGGAAAAGATCTTTAAATCCAACCATTAACCCAGCACTGCCAAATCCACCACTAAGCCGTGAACCTAAAGTGCCACATCTACACACCTTTCAAATACTTCCAGGGACAGGGACTCAGTCCCTTCCCCCGACACCCTGTTCCCATGCCTGACAACCCTTTCAGTGAAGAAATTGTTCCTAATATCCGATTCAAACCTCACCTGGTGAATCTTGAGGCCATTTACTCTTTTTTTCTGCCACTTCCTACCTGGGAGAAGTGACAGACCCCAACCTGGCTGGAATCTCATTTCAGGGAGTTGCAAGGAGTGGTTGAGAAGCTTAAAAATCCATGCAAGCCTTACGCATGACTTTTGCAGCCAGTGCAGCAGAGAACACCCAGAGTGCATCACTTTCCATGAATCAGAGCAGTTATAATCTTTAATTCATCACAATTCTGTCTACAGGAGACAACTCTGGATGAGGACTGGCCAGTGGAGGGATGTGGTGTCTGTGCCTGGGGCAAAATAGAGCCCAGGAATCCATGGGCTGCTTCCCCAAGTCCTGCTGAGGAAGGAGGAAATAATTCTGCTGCACCTGGGCATCCCTGGGGCTCTCAGGGGCTGGGACAGTCGACAGCTCCAGGCACCAGCAGCAGCAGCTTTGGCAGGGAAGGAGAAATCCTAGCAGGAACTTCTTTCAGTTCCTCTTCAAGACAAGCTAAATACGATGCCTGACCAGGCTTATAAGGTCTTGTCTCGAGTGATCTGGGTATAATTAATGTCCAGAGGGAATTGCTGGAGGCCCAGGACAACACACGTGGTAAAGGAACCCACAGGAACATCCTTTTGCTTAATGTTAATGAGGAATGCCCGTGTTCGCCACGTTAATCTTCCTTTCCTATTAATTATTTCACACTAATTTGGAGCTCCTAATGGCTTTTCTGCAGCCAGGTGAAGTCAATTGCCTCCCTGAACTCAATTTTGCAGCAAACCCAAAATAAACTAAAAGTTGCAGAGAAGAAGAAGAAGCAGTAATTAAAGTAACTCCAGTAAAAAAAAGGGGTAAAGAGGAAAAGCAGAACAAGAATTTGATCTTTCTACTTACAACACTTAACGTGGCTGTAGCAAAGGAACCCAGCACCCCAAATTGTCATGGATTTATCCCCGAAGCACCACCAAAAATTATATCTGTGGTCTGTTAAAGTGACAGATTTCCTGCAACATCTTTCCTTTGAAAGCTTTAACTGAAGTTACAGCATCTTTTTGCCAAAGAAACTCCCACAGAAAAGTTCCTTGGTCTCCAAACTCCTCCTTTGTACCATGAAGCACCTGCAAGGAGTAAAAAGCAGGCAGGAAGCAACCTGCCCACTCTGATTTCAAACCATCCACCCCAAATCCTCAGTTTACCTCTGCCAGTGAGGATTAAGCACCACCACACTCAGCCCTGCAGCTCAACCCTTTCACAGCCCAGCTGAGTGCATGAGTCTCACCCACCCAGCACCTTCTTCCTTCTCCAGGACCTCCAGTGCAAAGCTTCAATTCCGCTCTTTTCACAGCATTATCCAAGAGAATAATTCCTTATTGAAGACTGAGATCCACAACGAGAGCCATGTGCCTCTGGCACTGGGAAATGAACTCACGGGAGAGGAAGAGGTTGGTTTCTGGCTGCTGGCCAGAGAGGAAAAGCAATTTGCTCTGGAGAAAAATGGTAAATTCATGTGTTTATTTGAGTTTTTCCACAGCAACTGACATGAAAATGAAAAGGTGGAAGAAGGGGAAGGAGGCCAAGGACAAGAAAGGGTAAAGAGAAAGAAGCAGATTGTCATGTGAGGAAGAAAATGCTAAAGAAAACAGACAAGCAAGAAGTGGTGGAGGCACAGACACCTACACCCACCCCGGACAAGTCCTTTAGTTCCCAGTACTCAATGGCTTCCCAAGGTGTTCCTCCCTGGGGATTCTCTGGTTTCTGATCCCATGTTCCACACAGCCCTCGGTCTCTTCCACTGCCAGAACACTGTTTTGGTCTTCCACTGCCTTCCCACTTCATATAAACCACAGGAACCTTGATGCTCCTCACCACCTCTGCTCTCCTGGTCAAAAAAAGCTTCAAGAAGCACCACGGTAGAAAGGACTGGCCCAGGGCATGTTTGAACAAAGTTTCTTTCCTCACAACAAAGAGCGTAAAATAGAAAAGGAAATGGAAGAGAATGAAAGAAGCAGCTTCATGTATAATGTGAAGTTGCTCCTGGCGTGCAAGCTTGGGAGGGTTTTATTTCCTGCTGATGAAATTTGAGTGAAATAAGTGACAAAGGAAAATGTAAGCAAAAATCACACTCATCAGGCAGCATGATTTTCATCAGTGTTGGAAAATGTGAGGCTGTTTCACATGGAAAAGCTCTGAGGCTCTTCGCTACAGATTTGTGAGGTGACATTTTACAAAAGGCCTGTGTCCCCTCAGCATGGCCACAGCACTAAGAGGGGGCACCTATGGAATTACAGGTGGAAAAATTGGGATGAAGCTGGTGTTTGCATCAACCCTCCCTCGAACCCCTTTTCACACAGTGGGGTCAGGGTATTCAAGAACTCAATTCCCTGTGGGTTAACTCAAGGTCTCTGTTTGCATTAACACTTATAAACTCCTGTTCTTTTTTTTTTCTTGTTCTTTTTTTTTCCTGTTCTTTTTTTTCCCACCTTTTTTAATCATCTTCCTGATTTGTCCAGCTTCTCCTGAATGTACAAAATACATCTTTTTCTGGCTTTAGAAATGAAGCTTTACCTGAAGGTAAAATTCTTCTCAGCTGGAAGAACTTTCATCCCACTCATCTAAAAGGGAGAGGTGTAAGGTAGTAAAGTGCCTGCCCCAAGGGAAAACCAAGAATCATAGAATTTATTGAGTTGGAAGAGACCCATGAGATCATTGAAGTCCAACTCCTGGCCCTGCACAGGACAATCCCAACAATCCCACCCTGTGCCTGAGAGCATTGTCCAAAAGCTTCTTCTCCTCAGACAGGCTTGGTGCTGGGAGCACTTCCCTGGGGAGCCTGTTCCAGCACCCAACCACCCTCTGGACGCAGAACCTTTTCCTGATATCCAGCCTAAACCTCCCTGACTTCAAGCCACTCCCTCAAGTCCTGTCCCTGGTCACCAGAGGGAAGAGATCAGTGCCTGCCCCTGCACTTCAGCCTTGCCCTACAGGACACTGTTCCCACCTTAATTCCCCACCTGATCCACTCCCAGAAGAATTAGCGAAAAAATGAGAGTAGAAACAACACATCTACTTTCACAGAATAGATTTTTTTTTTTTTTGAAACTCCTACCACATCTATAGCAAGTTGATCAGAGGAGACAGAGATTTCATAATCTCTAAGCCAAGTTAAGTTCAGGGCCTAAATTCAACGAATGGATAAAACCAAGGAGGTAAAGCAGGCAGGGAGAATCATTTCAGGTTGATAAGGACCTCACCTAGGAACGCATTTGTGTCTTGGGCTCTCTGAAATGGTTTCAATACATAAACCTTTCCCAAGCCTCCAAATTTATGCTTAATTTACACATACCCAGAGAAACAACTGCAGTGCAAAGTGTCCCCAGCACAAATGCTCCTGGTAGAGCTTGTAAGTTTTAACTGGAGCTCAGCACGATCCTTTCTTGGAAAAGTACAGCAAATGAAATAAAAAAAGAAGCTTTGGTTATAGATACAGTACATGTTTCTGAGAGAAATAATAAATACAATGCCTATCCCAAGGAAAGTTTAGGAAGCCAAGGAAAAAGGCTATTCAGGCAAAAGTTTCCCATGTAGGTGAGGTCCAGGGAAGTGGGACCAAAACTTTGCAGCTTGGTGGCACAGGAGGCATTGCAAGGGACAGTCCAGCCATGGGGAATTGTCCCTTATGGAACACAAAAAGGTAAAGGGTGAGCATTCACCTGCAGTGAAAGTCAACTTCAGAAATTAAAGAAGGTACAAAATTTAGAAACTCACTCCTCCATAACCTAGCTGCACACAATTTCTGCACTTCCATTTAAATCAGCCAAGAGACGATTTTTGTCCTAAGCCACTTGGAAGGAGCATTAAACCCAGGAGTGCTTTGCCATATTCCCATCCTCCTCATGAGGGAAGACGCCCCATGCAATTCCACACACAGCACCAAGTCCTCAGCCACAAAAATGCAAACCTGTGTATACCCAAGAAGTGGTTCAAAGAGAAAAGGAAACACTAGAAAATGTTAGGAAATATTAGAGGTTGATGAGGCACCAGCATAAGTTTCCCAGAGAAGCTATGGATGCATCAGCCATGGAAGTGTTCACGGAAAAGTTGGATGGGACCCTGAGCAATCTGGTCTAGTGGAAAGTGTCCCTGCTCATAGCAGGTGGGTTGGAACAAGACGATTTTGAAGGTCCCATCCAACACAAACTGTTCTCTGGTTCTCTGATTAATTATCTTTTTACAGTGCAATCAAGAGTCAATCAGATTTGCTTTACGTGATTTCTGGTTAAGATGTTTTTCTTCACTTTGGTTTCCCTCTTTAGCATATGTGCTAATAACAAACTGCTGAAGAAGGAAGGAAAAGACTCTCTAGTGAAGAGCACCTCACCTGGTGTGTCCAGGGCAGCACAGACAGTGCCAGAGCCTCAGTTCCTGTAGGAGTCTGGCCAAGGAGATCTGCAATTGTGTTCAAATCACAGAAATCATAGAATGGTTTGGGTTGGAAGGGACCGTAAAGATCATCCAGTTCCAACCCTCTGCCATGGCCAGAGAAATGCGTTGAGAACTAATTGTTCAGCTTTGCCAAACCACTTTGGATCCATCTTCCTGAGGGTACATCTCCATATTTCTCACAGCAGCAGTAGCCAAAAACAGCCTCCCAAACCCACCCACGTGGTATTATGGAAATAAAAATAAATATCCAAACTGTCCACCAAGAGAAGGAGCTGTTGCTAAAGCCAGCCCTGAGACAAACACTCTGCCCCACCATGCACTGACTCTCGGCCAAATGGAGAGGCTCCTCCTTGGTGAGGATCACATGTTCCATGCACCCAGATGTGAGCAATTAACAGCCCTGCCCAAACTAGCTCCAGTTCTGAAGGTGGATTTTGCAACTGAACGGCAAATCCATGACAAAAATCCTGGGAAGTCAGCATGTACAGTCGTGACAAAGAACAGAGAAATCTCAGACAGGATCAGAAACAGCACGAGAAACAGTTGTTGGCATCAGGTGTCACCCCAAGGATGAGCTACACTCTGCTGTAAAAGGAGAGTGGTGAGATGAAGCGGAGATGCTGCTTCCAACTCATGATGGGGAGGAAAATACCCAACAAAACTCAAGAAAAAAGTCCCAACCAACCAACAAACTTTGTTACATTACTACGCTAAAGGTAGATTTTAATTTCTTATTAACAAGTTTCGTGCTTTTGAAAGACCACTAGAAATATATCAGGTTTTTTCCCAGCAGTGAGTGACAGTTTGTGCTTCTAACTCTTTTCTTCTCAAGCTTGTTAAAGATGTTAGAAAGCAGCATCAGCCTTCAGTTCAAAACCTGATATTCTCTATACCTGCATTAATGCTGCCAGAAAAACCTGTTCTTATCCTATGCTCCTGTTTCGGCAGCAGTGAAAAAACTAAAAGCAAAAAAAAAACAACCAGCATGGAAAAAAGCAACCCCAAACACACTGCCTTCTAATTTCTACAAGAAAAACAGCAGCTCTAGTTGATTTAGCAGAAGGAAATGTCACAGACTCACAAGGCTGTTACTAAAATAAAGAGCCCATCACTTCATGGGGACAACACGACGGCTAAAAGTGATTTGAAGGTCAGGCGAGGTTGGCAGCCCATGGGAAAGGAGGTGGTGGGATCCTCAGCCCTGTTCCACCTGCTGAAACCTCCACAAAATGAACAAAGTGATGCAGAGAACTCCTGAATTACTGAATTCAGAATTCCTACTTTCACCACGGGAATCCACATGGGCTGCACTGCTCTTCTCCAGACAGGAGAATTACGGAGAACGTTGATTTTCCATGATGGTTAAATGCAAAATAGACTTCAGATTTTAGGCAAAATTTTACGAAGGATAAATGCAGAGCAGAGCTGGGCAGTGGATTAAGAAGCTGCTAATTCTGGCAGTGTGGAAATTTTGGTTTTGATTGGACAGTTTTACAATTAAGAGTTTTTCTCCATTTTTAAGCAACGAGGAGACAAACTTTAAAAGGTTTTGCATAATTCTGATGTGTTACCATGACACAGTTAAGTCCCTTTAAAATGAAACAAATAACTTTGTTCTTTTTTTTCTTTTTAATTATCTTTGCTGGTAGTGGATTAGGATAGAGTTAAAAGGACAATTCATTTTTGATTGAAATAAATCAATGTACTGGAAAATACCAATTAATTTGTGAAATTCCCCTACCAAATCCTATTGCTTCTTGCTTTCCAAGATGGAAACTCTAATCTTGTTCCCTCCTTCATGCTCCAAAGCAGTGGCAGAAGCAAGCATTAAGGCAGTGTCTGCCTGTATTTTTAAAAGAATACCCCAGTCATTAAAATGAAAAGGCAATTTAAGGCAATTTGACAGTTTGTTTCATTTTTTAATATTGATGCTGTATGAGGGTACAAATAAAACCTGATAGAAAAGAAAGGGTTTTTTGTACTGCCATATTCCTGGGATAGTCTGCAGTCCTGTGCTAATGCAAACACAAACAACAGCACCAACAGGATGTGAAAATGTAAAGGAATTGACTGGAAAAGCAAAGTGGAAATGATTAATCTTACACTTAGTGCCCGAGCTGTTGAGAGTGTAATGTGAAAACAGCCAGCAAAAAAGATGAAGAATCCAAATATTTTTGAAATGCCGTTATTTAAAAATTTATTGGTGATATAAATCACAAAATACTGTTTTTATTTTTAAACTAGCACTTCATCAGCCTCTCTTCTGGTCTTATTAATGAACTCAGCACTAATTGCCTTAGAAAATATCTTTTTAAAGATTCAGGCTATTAGTGACAAAATGGAGATGATTTTTTTTTTTTTTTTTTTTTGTTCTGATTAAGTCCATGTGATACAAGGGATTGGTATCAGAAAAATCAGCCCTATGAACAAAAGAAAGAAACCTCAAAAATAGTACCTTGCCACAGCTTTCCAGCTGAACAAACACATCCATTGGGATGGGACACTGTGGTTGCCCCATCCCTGGAAGTGTCCAGGGCCAGGTTGGACAGGGCTTGGAGCAGCCTGGGATGGTGGAAGGTGTCCCTGCCCATGGCAGGGGGGTGGAACTGGATGATCTTTAGGTCCTTTCCAACCCAAACCATTCCAGGTAAATGGGTATTTCTATACTCCTTGTAAATGTGATGCTGGACCCTCAAGCGCATCCCAGAGACAACATTTGTTGCAGCACAAGGCTGAAGAAGTTTGAGTGAAGAAAATGCCTTTTCTTCCCCTTTCGTTCCTTGCCATAACTAAAATTTCAGGTCGTTGCAAGGACACAGAAGACAAATTGCTCCCACAGTAAATAAAAACAAAAATCTCAGAGAGACCTTGCAGTGTCATTGAGACCTGCATGAAGAGTTTTCACAAACTGAAAGCCCCGGAGAGATGAAGTGAGATCTGGGATGACAGGACAGCAGAAGTGACTGAAACAGAGACAAAGTGGGTGCAGTGGCAAATAGCAATGGAGCAATGCAGTGCAACAGCTGGCATCCATCTATGGGAAAAAGAGTTCTGTGCATGGGTAGTATTGGAAATGCTGGAGTAGATCTCCCAACTCAGAGTAAAAGTTCCAACTGATGCACCCTCCAATTCTGGAGAGCTTCAATTCTCCAGCAAAAAAAAACAAAAAAACCCAAAAAACAAAAAACAAAAAACAAAACAAAACAAAAAAAACCCCAAAAAAAAACAAAAACAAAAAAAAACCAAAAAACCCCCACCAAAACCAACCAAACAAAAAACAAAAACAAACCCCCCCAAAAACAAACAAACAAGCAAAAAAAAACAACAACAACAACAACAACAAAAAAACACAAGAGCAAGGTGACCTATTAGACATTCTAAAAAGAAATGAAAAAGGGTAATACACCCCTTGCCATTTATTGGTACTCTTTATCTACAAGTTTAAATAAGAAAACTACAATATATGCATAATAGTTTATATACCTTCTCAGCATTTACCGAATGGAGGAAGGAAAATTACTTTTGTTTGCTTAAGATTACCCATAATAGAAACCATCTGGCTCCAAGAATCAGCTCTTTTGGAAGAAATCATAAAACTTGTACCGGGTTTTATAATCCATATGTACCAGACCCCATACATCGTTCAGGAAGATGAAGTGACATCTGCCAGAGCTTCTGGAAGTCTCCTGGGTTTGTTTCTGTGGGATATTTTGTGCAGATCTGACCACCCACAGCTTATGGGATCTGCAGCTGGTCAGCAGAGGTTGTAGCAATAACCATAAAATGTTCCTTGTTACACAACTACTGCTGTAGTTATTCCCTGGGAAAGAAACCTTAGTAAGGAAGGCACAGGCTCAGCTGCCTCTCCCTGGGATTCACATGGACCAAATTTTGATTTCTCAGACCCTGAGCAAGTTACTGGCGAGCCCTTGTACTGTTCATCACAGTGAAATTGTCAGTGTGAGGAAACATTACAGAATTAGTCTTTTATTTCTTGTACAGAGAGGCACATTCAGTCAGGAACAGACCCTTCCCATCTACCACGGCAGGACTAGAGGAGAACATCATCTTACTTCCATGTATTACATAGAAAAAAATTACTTTGCTGTTCCACAGATGATTTCAGGCGCAAACACTGAGTTGTAGAATGATTTGGGTTGGAGGGGATGATAAATATCATCTCCTTTCAACCCCTTGCCATGGGCAGGGACACCCTCCACTAGACCAGGCTGCTCCAAGTCCTGTCCAACCTGGCCTTGAGCAGTTCCAGCAGCCACAGCTTCTCTGAGCAACCAGTTCCAGGGCCTCAGAACCCTCACAGTAAAGAATTTCTTACTCATTTCTAATCTAAAGCCATTCTCCCTTGTCCTCTACACACCCTGATCAAAAGTAAACTCACAGACCTGTTACTGTACAAGGAAACCTCTAACCCAGCACAGCAATACAGCCCTAAAAAGACAGAGCTAAAAAATAAAATTAAAATAAAAGAGAAGTTCATTAGAAGTTTACGCAAAGCTACAGAAGAAATGTAGCTTCTCCACGTGTGATGTGATTTGGATGATGAACTTTACCCCCATCCTTGCACAAAATAAAAAGAAAAAAGAAAAAAAAGGACTGTATGGGTGTTAGCATTTATTAGCCATTATTATATTACCCCCTGGACCTTTGTACAAGCAAGAATTTCTCTTCCTCATGGGTAAACCAGCAGCATTTACACTGCACTGGGGCTCAGCCCTCACGTTTAGGAGGACTGATCCATCCTCAGGGTCAACTGTGCCTTCAGCTGCAAGACAAAAAGTGTCTTTTTGCTGTTTAATTAAGCAGAACTTTGGTCTGTTTCTCACTCTCAGCATGAGTCATTAAATATCTGCAGACCAGATTTTGCTCTTCATCTTAATTGAAAAGACTCTATTATGTACTTGAACGCAGACTTTCTCCCTTTCTTTCAAAATAAAACTGAGACATGGTTTGAAGTATTTGCCTAAAAAAAAAATAAATTCCACAGTACTGTGATACTGATGAGTATAAGAAAGTGGAAGTGACAGGAAACTGATGAAGAAAAGGCTGAATTAAATTTTTCAGACAACTGGTTTATTAGCTGAAGCATTCTGGTTTAGACCAACAGATACAAATGCCAAACCTGGTGAGCTGGTTTCAGATGAAAGTTGTATTTTCTTCCTCCCTTTACCATAGTTGAAGCAGTCCATTACAAGCTTTCAAAGGGAAATGTTTGGACATTTTGAACTGAAATACTGTGGGTTCTCAAAATCTGCCCACATTAAAAAACACAAATAGCAAGAAAATTAGGAAAAAAAAGAGGGTTTTTCCCAAATACTTCAGTCAGTTCAACTCTCCTTTTTTTTTTTTTTTTTTTTTTTTTTTTTTTAAAAAAACTTAAAAAAAT